>CP125974.1:45271053-45634933 GCA_030063025.1 Avena longiglumis | reverse complement strand
CCATGCATAGTCATGGGCCTGTCCATCCAGATGATGTATCGATGCAGAGAATCTAGTATGACAGAGAACGTGATGAGATGAGATCGGATGTGGGTAGCCCTGCACATTTTACATTGTCAAGCAACTTAAAAGCCCTATCTTAGATAAGGAATCATTAATACCCCTTAGGTGCATGTGGGTTCGACGATGTGCCTTCGCCAGGGCATTCCGAACCCTCTTAAATCGATTCCAATATGGTATTTTGTTAGTATCTAGTGTTACCTATCTACTGGATAGTTTCCCTTTTGTAGCCTTATACTCATGTTCCCCTCTCATATGCATCTGAGGTTTCTCCGAACTAGGTTTTACACCCCTCGGAACTCCGGAATATTGATTTTAGTTGATTTTAGCTAGAGTTACCTATCTACTACACGGTTTCCTTTTTGTAGCTAGGTTTAGGGTTTGGGGTTTAGGGTTTCTCTTCATTTTTATTATTGTGTATGTATATATTAGGTTTTCTCTGAATTAGGGTTTATATCTCTCAACACCGTACTTAACTTTCTCCTTTAGCCGCTTTGACTTATTCGTTTTTCCACCTATGCAGAAAATATGGACCCACATGTCAGAGACGAAGAAAAGGAAGAGTTGATCCAAGGTGTGATCCGTGGGGAAGATAATTTAGACGTATCAACGTTTCTGAACAACTCCGGTGAGGGTGATCCTCTTTTTACCGGAATAGACAACTTGTTTGAGGTTGAAGGTGTTGCCTTCCGCGAGGGAGAAGGCGATGCCTTGTGTAATCGAGAAGACGACCGCTCCGGCGAGGTGCATGTAATATAATTAATTCATTAATTAATCATCTGCTATCTATATAGAAATAGTAACGACGATCTTTCTTCTTTAGCCCTCCGGATCAAGGAATCTCTGAAAAAGGCGACGAGGCCCAACAAAAAGTTGCAAGACCATGAGAGGTTCAGGATCGAAGATGTCAAGAAGGCAAACCGACGGCTCCCAAGTTGTCGCAACCAAATTTGTGGCACAATGCGGAGTAATCGTTAGGGACTTAATCCCGATCACCATTAGAAATTGGAATAGGCCTGCTAATGCGGATGAAGAGGGAACATGTTTATTTGTCCCTAACCACGCCAAAGATTTACTGTGGAAGAGGCTCATGGTTAATTTCAAACTACCGAAGATAGAGCTGGATCCAAATGTGGAGGATCCAGTTGAGGACGCCTTACAACATGGGAGAGCCATGGAGGCTAAGGTCAGGGAGTGGGCTTTGAAGAAGATGGCCCAGTGTTTCACCAACTGGAAGAAAAGATTGCACCTTGACTATGTCGTGAAAGAGAAGACTCACGATTTCAAGAATATTCAGTTTGAGAAGATAAAACCATTCTGGGCTGAGTTTGTGGAATACAAGAAATCATAAAAAGCTAAGAAAATGTCTGAAACGAATAAGCTGAATGCTGCTAACAAGAAGTATCACCATACTATGGGGCAAGGTGGCTACAGGGCTGGCATTCCTAAGTGGGAGAAACTTGAGAATGAACTGCTAAAAAGATCACCCTGCAGATGATTTATTGGGTAGAACGTGCAAGGAATTGGTTTTACGGGCATGGGGCACGTTGGACTCGGAAGGAGGTGTATATATAACATACGACA
Source organism: Avena longiglumis (assembly GCA_030063025.1). Lineage (NCBI taxonomy): Eukaryota > Viridiplantae > Streptophyta > Magnoliopsida > Poales > Poaceae > Avena > Avena longiglumis. Next base: position 45,633,289 of record CP125974.1, on the reverse strand, counting down.
TAAAGAAGACCCTTGCCAATCGAGAGGATGAGAAAAGCGATGCAGTGTTAAAGATGGGGACTTCATTCCCGATAGAGAGAATGATGAGCTCACACTCGCCCTTGGAAATAAGGAACATGATGGACGAACACGAGGCACAAGAGGCTCCCAACCATGGAGGACTGGGTGTCCCGAAGAGAGGAAGAAATATCCTGATAGAAGCCGTCATAGGAGAAAGGACAGGGTGGAAGTTGAAGCAAATAGTCAGAAAGAGCGAATGCATTTAATTGAAGAACGATTAAAGCAACAACAATATGAAATTAACGCACTTAAAGAGCAAAGTACTACCGTCCCATCTCAGCAGCACACTGCATTCAATGCTACCGGCCTATCGAATAATCGAAAAAGTAGTGTGGCTTCCACCGAGGTCCCGGGTGATGACAATGGCGATGACGATGATGCACCGACGATGGATCCTGTTGGCTACCCAGTGGATGATATCACAGAGATGACACACTGCGAGCTACATGTCAAAGTTGTGAACATATCAATGAAGGTGGCGGTTGGCTATGCCTTACCAATTGGACCCACACCAACTTACCATTGTCGTCCGGTTCCAGAGGGCTACGCTGTTGTCAGCGTGAATGAAATCATGCCCACCTTTGAAGTTTTGGATCTTCACTACCCTGGAGGTGAAGGGGATGTGACTGTGCTGGGAGACGCAAAAAATGTCACCATTCTATGGCCGAAGGAATGTATCGTGCTTCGAAATCACACGCCAAGGCCATCTTCGCCGCCGCCTCACCCGTCTCCAGCGAGGTCGTTGCCGCCATGCAGCCGCCTGTCGCCTCACCCGGCCCGTCGCCACCAATATCCGGCGCAGCCATCGCCGGAGCCATCGCCGCGCCTAAGGGTCAAAGAGTAAGCGTCTGCCATCGTGCCTCGTAAGCGATCGCCAAACGTAAACAAGAGCCTCTTCCAAAAGTACCAAAGGTTCCTCCCAAGAGAGCTTATGATCACTAAAGAGGAGATGGCGATCGTTGATGCGGAAACGACAGCGTTTTTAAGCTAAGATGAGGCGGCCGAAAGAGCGTGTTCCCCAAAGACCAAAGAAGAAAAAGCCAAAGTGTTGAAAATGCTAAAGACTCTTCATCAACCCGAGCCAAAGTCGTCATCGACTATGAGCGTTCTATTCTCATGTCACATGCGCACAAAAAGCCTCAAGAGCAAGATCGATGCAAGCGGAAATCTGTTGCCCAGCTGGAGAACAAGCAAAACATTTGCGCCCTCTCAAGGTGATTTCCCAAACCAATGTGGGGTCGAGCAAATATGGGCAGAAGAGTAGTATGATCCAGAGGTAGTTGCAATACTGGAGAAGTCGCCGCTCAAGGTATGAGTATTGCCCAAGATTTATCGCGATTAGAGTTCTTCCCGTGAGTGAAGTAGCATACAAATACCAAGACGGCAAACCTCCCGTAAAACTGAGGAGGTAAACAATCTTCCAACAAAATGCGAAGATTGCATAATCGGTACATGCATGCCACAAGGGCCGGGCTAACTGGATAGTGCCGAGGGTTACAAAAAGCATCATGGGAAAGATAAGGATGACATGATATCCATTGAATTTGATGAACTATTTCAATTATTCAATCAAGACGCCTTGGACAAATCGATCATCGCCCATTGTCCGTAAGTACTAATTGTAATTAATTTAGTCTCCACTATATTATTTTGTTTATTGCATGTATATAATCATACCGTAATATGCGAATGAAGATTCTCGAATGCGAGAGGACAAATCTATGACATTGGATTCATTGACCCATATTGGGTTCATGAAGCTAATCTCAAAATAAGCCCCCCAGGTGTCACATCCCAAGATTTTCCAAATCTTGTAATGTGAAAATAAATGAATAAAATAAAACTTTGTTTGATTTTCGTACGAAGAAACTTTTGAATTCAATTGGAACTTCAAACACATTTGAATTAAATAAAACCTAAAGGGATCTAAAAAGATAACCATTTAATAAAAGGAAAAATAAAAACATTTGGAAATACTATTTTGAAAATCTTGAGTGAAAAGATTTATTTTCAAATGAAATAGAAGTTTATAAATAAAGAATATTTTATAAAGCTTAAATTAAACCTTGGCCAAACTATGGAATTAAAACATTTTATTTTAAATAAAATTAGCAAAGGTTTATTTAAATAAATTAATAAGGATTTAATATCCAACCTTATTTAAATAAAAGGTTTTACCAATTTAAATTGAAACATCAAAACTTATTAAATTATTTAAAATAAGTTTTCCTAAATATTTGATATTCACAAATAAAACCTACTAAAGTGTTTAGGCTTTATTTTAGATTTTAAAAATAAATATCTCAATAAAACAAATCCTATTTGATTTAATAAGGAAAGTCTATTGTATTTAATTAATAATGGACTCTAAAATAAAAAGGTTAGTTTGTTTTAAAACAAATTTCCAAGTATTCTTTATTATACCTACAGATTTGGTTTTGAAAATATTTAGGTTTCAAATGAAGATTTTATTAATAAAATCAAACTCTATTTGATTTAATAACTAAGGCCATTTTAATTAATTATTAATGGACCCTATTATTAAAAAAATTATTATTTTGAATTTGGATTTTGGTTACTGAACAGAAACTAATTTCATTATTACAAGGTTTGGTTGTTGTTTGAATTGATTTGAACCTTGTTTGATTGTTTGGAAATTCAAATCAGAAAAATAGATTTATTAATAGAAAAAGATTTAGACAGAAAAAAATAGAACAGCCCACCATCTGGCCCAACTAGCCCAACAGCAGCCCACCTAGCCCACCTCACCCTCGCCCCCGAAACGTTTTTCTTCACCCCAGAATAAACCCGCACCCTCACTGGCAGGTCGACCTCCTCCTTGTTTCTTTTCCCACTGACCAACCGACCCCACGCAGCCAGCTCATCGTCTTCAACCCCGCGATGACCACGCCTCTCCTCGCTGCCGTTGCTGTCTTCAATCCCCGCGATCAATTCACAGTAATTCCGTGCCTTAAACCTCGCAGCGATCACGCCCATTTAAGCGCCTGCGTCTTCTCTTCCATTTCCCCCAGACCACTCCCTCTCGCCCCTGGGACGAATTCGCCACACAACGCCCTCGTCCGATGATGTTCGGTGTGATTCGTGAAAGACCTCCCCATGCCTCATTGACCAAGCACACACTCCTAGACCACGGAGCTTAGACGTGCCTTCCGTTCATCATGGTACCCTACAGCGTCGGCAACGCCGACGATGCAGATCGCCGTCTGCCCTCTTCTCCGACGACGCCCCAGGTAGAATATGACCTCCCCTCCTTTCCCCGTGGACACGATGGTGATCTACAGGCCCATGCGAACCTCACAACATCTTCTATTTGTTCTAGGACGCCCCCTATCCTCGCCCTCGACGACCTCATGAACTGCCAAGCCCAACTCGCCTCCGTGAGCAATCAAGGATTACCCCTAGCCTCTTGCGACAAGTACCACGTTGAGTATCGAAGGCGTCACCGATTCGGTGAGCATCTCCCACCCTCTTTGCTTCTGTGATCACGCCATCTTGGTAAATGACTTTGTTTGATTGATTATAGTGAAATTAGCAAAGTGTGAGACTAGCAAGATCAAGGAGTAAACCCTCATTCCCTACCAAAAAGGCAAGTTACACTATCATACAAATGCCCTACTATTTTCATTATACTTAGTGGATTATGAAAACATGCATGAAAAAGATATCTTTATACTTATGCTATGCTAAATCCTAATAGGATTCCCTATACACTCCTTAGTGAAAATATTGTAGTTGTACATGCTTAGCCATGCTTTATTTTGAAAAGAGATACATGTTGAGATTTTACAAAGGATGAGAAAAGGACTTATGTTTTACATAATAAAACAAGGACTCAATGAACCACCTAGGTGGTGGACACTTTAAGTTTTGGAGAAGGTGGCAACAAAAGGAACCATGTCTATGGGATTCACTTTGTGTTGTGCTCCAAAAGAAAACCACCTAGGAAACTTAGAGATTGAACATGTTTCTCCAATTGTGGCTTTCGTATGCAACCACATGCTATTATGGCTCGCTTAGTCAACTACATTAGGAAGACCCATACATTGTCTTTAGGTACCGGACATGGGGATCTGGAATGCTTCATGGGGTTGAAGACAAGCTAGCAATGATGTATGGAGGACCTCTTGAAAGACTTCACACACTCTCACGCCAAGACTCCATCTTGGTGAGCACTAATCCAAGAGGGCCACTGGTGGCAAAAGGATGGGATTGTGACATGTGGGTAAAGTGTACTCCTTCTGCAAAAGTTAATAAAATCTAAGTACTTAGCCGTGTCCCCGGTTATGGACAATACTGAGCAACTAAAGTTTGAACTATGGGAGATCTCGACATTCCAACTTCTAAAATAATAACTTGATGCCCTTGTGTGTCTACCAAGGAATTCAAAGAGATTTTGTTAAGCTTGTTGCACTTGGGGTTACCAAGGTGCTCAAGAGCATGATGTACTTGGGGTTACCAAGGAACTCATGAGATTGTAAAACTTGTTGCATTTGGGGTTACCAAGTGGCTCAAGAGATTTTGACAAGGACTTGAACACTTGAGTTTCTACCAAGGAGTTCATGGGATTCTTGGAAAAGAGATTTGACAAAAGGACCAAAACCATTTTCGAAAAGATAGGATAAAATATTGCTTTGTGCAAACAAGCCTTAAACTCTACTTAGCCAAATATGCATGTATTGATAGGATCCACTCTTATTATACACAGAAGTGAAGCTTGCCAATACAATTCAAAATGTATTGACCCTTGTGGCTATAACTTGTAATGTTGCAGGTTTGATTGATTTGAATGAAGATTGTTTGATTAGGATTACAAAGTCTACAACCAACATCTGCCTGTGGCACTTTGAAGATGAAGGACCCATACTTATAGTTATTCCGCTGCAATGTAATGTAATAGCCAAATGAGCTATGTATGATGTAATAAAACTATGATATTCCTGGTTATAAGTTTATATTATGACCTTTGTATATTGATATTACATCTTAACTGTGGATGCTAGCTATTGATCCAGGGACTAGCATTGTAAACACAGGGGGAATCTACCTTATTAAAGGTTGGGACCCCTACAGATGGTATCAGAGCATTGTGTTGCCTGTAGGATTTGTAAACCTAGGATTGGACAAAAACCCTTAGAAAAATAGGAGTTGTATTTTGTTCCAAAAACTTATTTACAAAAACACTTGTAAACTCTTTCCTCAACCATTTTGGTTTCAACTCTGCATCCCTTCTACTTCAACTTGATGGAAAAGCCTACCCCATGACCAAAGACTACACTATGTGTAAAGGATTTCTTCAACTTCTTCAACTCTAATGACTTCAACATCTTCAAAGATTTTCACCAAGGATTTCCAACTTGGATATCACTAAGGACTACAAATGAGACAAGGAAGTGTTACTCAAAATTTAGAGACTGAGGGAATGCAAAATAAGAAGGAGCCCTAAACAACTTTGAAGTATTGTGACCAAAAGTTTTCTCAAGGAAACCATGATCTCATACAAGAAGAATCAAGAAGGAAGGAAAGATCACAAGTGAACCATATAGATGGACCACCATATTTTAGCTAAGTCAAAAACACACCAACTTATGTGGTGTGACAAAAATATTTTGTTGCCTAAGTATGTGCTTGAACCTTGTTTGAGTGAAATGTTGACTTGTGATTGCATGTACATTGTTTGAATTGTGATGTGTGTGACTAGAATTGATTCCTTAGAAATATCTTGCCTATTCTAATCTTTCTTCAACCCAAACAGATGAATACTCCCAAAGACTCCAAGGTTGATGACACCAACACCAACCAAGCTGAGAGCATGAAGGAGCTCATAGCAACCCAACACCAGTTGAATCAACTGATAGCTCAGTTCATAGCCAACAATAGTGATAAAGATCCAGCACTGCAGAAGTTTTTGGAAGAACAATCCCAACTGATGCTTAAGGTGACTAATCAAATGATTAGCATGGAAGAAAGCTATCCCAAAGGAGTTTATGATAACAAGGATGACAAGAATGTTATTCTAGATGGAGCCCCAGCTTGCATTATTTGTGGAGACAAGGACCATACTTCCAAGGAGCATGAAGGTCAATGCCCTAACTGTGAAGGAAATCACCCTGTTGGAAAATGTCCCACCTCTCAAGCTACTTGTTACCTTTGTGAAGGAAATGACCATGTTCCTATCCAATGCCCTATCTACTCCGTGGTGGAACAAAGGAAACAAGAAGGATCCAAGTATGCCAAGAATGTTGATGGCAAAGGAAAATGACCACTTATACCTCCAAACAAGACAACCCAATTCAAAGGATCAAATAAGCCCAAGAAACCAAGACAGGACATGCACCTTGTGCAATGCCGTAAATGTAAGGAAATGGGACACTACTCCAGTGAGTGCCCAGAGAACAAGAATAATAAGGGAATTGACCAAGTGGTGTGTAACAACTGCAAAGAACCAGGCCATTATGTAGCAACATGTCCACAAGAGCAACGTAAAGAACTCCAAGATATCCATTGTTTCAACTGCAAGAATCCAGGACACTATGCAAGCAATTGCCCAGAAAAGATGAAGAACAAGTTGAACAAGCCTATGGAGAAACTCAACCTTGGCCCATGAGTCAAGTATGGAAACCAAGGACACATGCAAAGGTTTACTTAGAGAAGTTTTCCCCAGGATCCCAAGAAGGACAATATGTAATTTTTGTTTGAAAAATTTCAAGGGTGGTAGTACCCTAGTTGTTTTGAACATGCTTGTAACCCTAACCTTCCCAAATCTCGGGACAAGATTTATTTTAAGGGTGGTAGCCAGTCACATCCCAAGATTTTCCAATTCTTGTAATGTGAAAATAAATGAATAAAATAAAACTTTGTTTGATTTTCAGGGCCAGAAGAAACTTTTTGAATTCAATTGGAACTTCAAACCCATTTGAATTAAATAAAACCTAAAGGGATCTAAAAAGATAACCATTTAATAAAAGGAAAAATAAAAACATTTGGAAATACTATTTTGAAAATCTTGAGTGAAAAGATTTATTTTCAAATGAAATAGAAGTTTATAAATAAAGAATATTTTATAAAGCGAAATTAAACCTTGGCCAAACTCTGGGAATTAAAACATTTTATTTTAAATAAAATTAGCAAAGGTTTATTTAAATAAATTAATAAGGATTTAATATCCAACCTTATTTAAATAAAAGGTTTTACCAATTTAAATTGAAACATCAAAACTTATTAAATTATTTAAAATAAGTTTTCCTAAATATTTGATATTCACAAATAAAACCTACTAAAGTGTTTAGGCTTTATTTTAGATTTTAAAAATAAATATCTCAATAAAACAAATCCTATTTGATTCAATAAGGAAAGTCTATTGTATTTAATTAATAATGGACTCTAAAATAAAAAGGTTAGTTTGTTTTAAAACAAATTTCCAAGTATTCTTTATTATACCTACAGATTTGGTTTTGAAAATATTTAGGTTTCAAATAAAGATTTTATTAATAAAATCAAACTCTATTTGGTTTAATAACTAAGGCCATTTTAATTAATTATTAATGGACCCTATTATTAAAAAAAATATTATTTTGAATTTGGATTTTGGTTACTGAACAGAAACTAATTTCAATATTACAAGGTTTGGTTGTTGTTTGAATTGATTTGAACCTTGTTTGATTGTTTGGAAATTCAAATCAGAAAAATAGATTTAGAAATAGCAAAAGATTTAGACAGAAAAAAATAGAACAACCCACCATCTGGCCCAACTAACCCAACAGCAGCCCACCTAGCCCACCTCACCCTCGCCCCCGAAACGTTTTTCTTCACCCCAGAAGAAACCCGCACCCTCACTGGCAGGTGGACCTCCTCCTCGTTTCTTTTCCCACTGACCAACCGACCCCACGCAGCCAGCTCATCGTCTTCAACCCCGCGATGACCACGGCTCTCCTCGCTGCCGTTGCTGTCTTCAATCCCCGCGATCAATTCACAGTAATTCCGTGCCTTAAACCTCGCAGCGATCATGCCCATTTAAGCGCCTGCGTCTTCTCTTCCATTTCCCCCAGACCACTCCCTCTCTCTGCCCCCAGGCTGGACGAATTGCGCCGCACACCGCCCTCTGTCCGATGATGTTCCGGTGACGATTCCGGCGAAACCAGACCTCCCCTTGCCTCATTGACCAAGCACACACACTCCCCAGCCCCTGGAGCTTCTGCCCGTGCCTTCCGTTCATCCGCGGGTACCCTACAGCGTCGGCAACGTCGACGACCTGCAGCACCGCCGTCTGCCCTCTTCTCCGACGACGCCCCAGGTAGAATCTGACCTCCCCTCCTTTCCCCGTGGACACGATGGTGATCTACAGGCCCGTGCGAACCTCACAGCATCTTCTATTTGTCCTAGGACGCCCCCTATCCTCGCCCTCGACGACCTCCTGAACCGGCCGAAGCCCAGCTCGTCTCCGGCGAGCAATCAAGGACAGCCCCTAGCGCCCCTCGACAGACAAGTACCACGTTGAGCATCAGCGAGCGTCAGCGATTCCGGTGAGCATCTCCCCACCCTCTTTTGCTTCCTGTACCGCCGGCGCCGTCATCGACTGGCCATACACCGCCGCTAGCCGCCGTCGGCGCCGCTCACTTTTGGTCCAGAGAACTAGTACCGTAGGATTTAGTTTGGACGGGCAGGATTAGATCATTTATTCGCGAAGAGGTATGCGCTCAGCACCGCACGATCTAACTAGATCCAAGGGCTACCACGCGTGATCCGGACGAACCGGTATCGCCCAGTTAAAACGCGACGCGTGTCGCCTATTCTGTTTAAAAACAAATTTGAAAACAGAAATATTTGCAAACTTCAAACCCTTATAACTTGGGATCCACACGTCCAAAAATTACAAATTTTATGTCGTTGGATTCAGGAGAACAAGACCTAACCAACCCTGCCCTTAGTTTAGCAAATAGTATTTGTTAGTTTGCTTGTTTTTGCAGATTCTTTTGTGAGCTTGTTTAGAGTATAAAAATTGTTTAAAAATGATTTTTAGGTTAAAACCTTTGCAAAATGAATGGTTGTGACCTTACTGACCCTAGGAACCAACCCTTGGTGTTAAAAATGATTTTTGGTAAAATTTGGGTTGAATTATTTGACTTAGCCATTTTCTAGCCAAATAAAATTATTGATTTTATTATGGAAATGTTTTTGCAAAAAAAACTTTGGGAAAATGTTTTGGACCAAACCTACTGACCCAAAACACCAAGCTTTGCAAATGGCAACTCACTTGGTGAAAAACATAAAGTTTTGCTTTGATAAAAATATTTTTCACCACATGAAATGATGGTTGGATTTTAAAAATGGTTTATGGACTAAAGCCTTTTACAAATGACTTTGCCATCTTGGTAAATGACCAATTTGGACCTTACAAAGTTATAAGCCTAGTGGAGACCTCCCTTGTGAATAAAACCATCTTAAGCATGTTCCCATGCATGACTTAGAATCCATAGTTTTGTGTGTATGAAATGATGTTTGATTGATTATTTGGAATGCTAGTTGATTGGTGTTTGTTTGATTGATTGTAGTGAAATTAGCAAAGTGTGAGACTAGCAAGATCAAGGAGTAAACCCTCATTCCCTACCAAAAAGGCAAGTTACACTATCATACAAATGCCCTACTATTTTCATTATACTTAGTGGATTATGAAAACATGCATGAAAAAGATATCTTTATACTTATGCTATGCTAAATCCTAATAGGATTCCCTATACACTCCTTAGTGAAAATATTGTAGTTGTACATGCTTAGCCATGCTTTATTTTGAAAAGAGATACATGTTGAGATTTTACAAAGGATGAGAAAAGGAATTATGTTTTACATAATAAAACAAGGACTCAATGAACCACCTAGGTGGTGGACACTTTAAGTTTTGGAGAAGGTGGCAACAAAAAGAACCATGTCTATGGGATTCACTTTGTGTTGTGATCCAAAAGAAAACCACCTAGGAAACTTAGAGATTGAACATGTTTCTCCAATTGTGGCTTTCGTGCGCAACCACATGCTATTATGGCTCTGGCTTAGTCAACTACATTAGGAAGACCCATACATTGTCTTTAGGTACCGGACATGGGGATCTGGAATGCTTCATGGGGGCTGAAGACAAGCTAGCAATGATGTATGGGAGGACCTCTTGGAAAGACTTCGTCACACTCTCGATGCCAAGACTCCATCTTGGTGAGCACTAATCTAGTAGGCCACTGGTGGAAAAAGGATGGGATTGTGACATGTGGGTAAAGTGTACTCCTTCTGCAGAAGTTAATAAAATCTAAGTACTTAGCCGTGTCCCCGGTTATGGACAATACCGTGTCCAGCGGTAATTCTAATCATTATGACACTATATCGGCAACGTTCGTGAATTTTATGATATCAAGTACTTAATAACTTATTTTATTCGTTTTCTATGCCGTGCAGCGCTTGGAAATGGTTCACCAACAAGGCTAGGGGTGTTTGGAAAGAGGAGCTTACATTTGAAGCACTAGATGTAAGCACCACTAGCTATATCCGCGCATCTCTTTGATTCTAGTTTTGATACAGTTATTATCATGCTTGATTATTATTTTGATTGAACTCTATTCTCGTAAAGTGCCTGACGCAGGGACCAGGTAACAATCTATGTGGATACTATGTTTGCGAGTTCATCCGGCAGACGTGCGATGAGAAGGGCAGAAATTTAGAGCAACTCCACGTACGTAAACAATTTCTATAGTTTTTAATTACAATCAAATTGTGTTTAGCTTCATTCATATAGGCTAACTCCTTTTTTAAATCAGATCGAACGTCTACGGGACGGTCTTCTCCCAAAGGATCGCGTACCAGCAATACAGGAGGAATTGGCGGGATTCTTGGATGCAGAAGTCCTAGACCCAAAAGGGGAATAGTACTCGGCTGTGTATAGACAATAGGAATTGTAAAAATAGCAACTTTGAAGAAATTGGCCGGTAGCATCGAATAGCAACTTTTGTATGTAGTGCATGAACTCGATCCGTGTATTGAATATAATATTTTCATCATGATGTAATATAAGGTTCCTTCATTGATAAGTGCAAATCACTAAATAAACAATAAAACAACCTAAATGAATTCTCTGCACGGCAAAAAGTGGCGAAAATGCTGGCAACAACAAAATGTGCCAAATGAATTCTTCGCGGCAGAGAATACAAATCTCTGCCAGAAGGTTATTAGTCGGTTCTGTCACGACCGGGACTAATGCTCCACCCCTCGCCTCCGCCACGTGTGCACCCTTTAGTCCCGGTTGGTGGGGCAACGGGGACTAAAGGTTAGGGCTTTAGTCCCGATTGCCCCGTACCGGTTGGGCAACCGGGACTAAAGCCCCGTTTCCACCAGTGTAAGGATATGGATCTTTCTTATGGAGGTAATGAACAACTCGTTGTTAATGGTTACACCGATGCTAGTTGGAACACCGATCCGGATGATTCTAAATCACAATCTGGATACGTATTTACTTTGAATGGTGCATCAGTTAGCTGGAGGAGTGCAAAACAAAGCATTGTGGGGAGATCTTCAACTGAATCGGAATACACATCTACTTCAGAGGCTTCACAAGAAGAGATATGGATGAAGGAGTTTATTACATAGCTCAGTGTGGTTCCAAGTGTGCTGGACCCAATGTCTATCTACTGTGATAACATGGGCGCCATAGCCAATGCGCAAGAACCAAGGTCACACAAGAAGCTAAAGCACATCAAGCTACGTTTTCACGCTATTCGAGAACATGTCCAAGATGGTGACATAAAGATTTGCAAAGTACACACATATCTGAATGTGGCGGATCCGCTGATTAAACCTCTCCCGAGGGCAAAACATGACCAACACCAAACTGCCATGGGTGTTCGGTATATTACCATGTAATCTAGATTAGTTGACTCTAGTGCAAGTGGGAGACTGTTGGAGATATGCCCTAGAGGAAATAATAAATGTAGTTATTATTATATCTTTGTGTTTATGGTAAATGTTTACATTCATGCTATAACAATATTAACAAGGAAACATTAATACTTGTGTGATTTGTAAACTAAATTAGAGTCCCTAGTAAAGCCTCTTCATAATACTAGCTTGTTGGTTAATAAATGATTGTGGTTTCCCTATCATGAACATTGAGATGTTATTAACAACAAGATCATATCGTTAGGAGAATGGTATGATGGACATACTCCTATAGAGAAGCGTAGCATAAAAATCAAGTCATTTTAATAGTTCAATTGCTATATGCTTTCTGATACATAGTAACCTAATTCCTTCGACCATGAGATCATGCTTATCACCATCACCGGAAGGATGCTTTGATGACATCAAACACCACACCGTAACTGGGTGGCTATAAAGGTGGCATTGAGTGTTCGGAAAGTATGGGTTGAGACACATGGATCAAGAGTGGGATTTGTCCATCCATATGACGGATAGATATACTCTGGGCCCTCTTGGTGGAATGTCATCCAATTGGCTTGCAAGCTTGTGAATGTCTCTCAAGGGATCACATATCACAGGAACGAGAGAAGAGTACTTATTAGTAACGAGGTTGAACTAGGTATGCAGAGATACCGACGATCAAAACCTCGGATAAGTAAACTATCGTGAGACAAAGGGAAATTGGTATAGTTTTTAAGTGGTTCATTCGATCGCAAAGTAATCGTATAAATATGTGGGAGCCATATGAATTTCCAGATTCCTCTATTGGTTATTGTTCGGAGAAGTGTCTCGATCATGTCCGCATAATTCACGAACCGTAGAGAGACTCACTTAAGGATTCGATGTTGTTGAGTAGTTATGGAATGATGAGTAAGAGACCGAATGTTGTTCGGAGTCTCATATGGGATCCGGGATATCACGAGGAGATCCGGAATGGTCCGGAGAATAAGATTCATATAAGGAAAGTCCTGTTTCGGGGTTGGAGAATGGTTCCAGTGTTTTCATCGGGAATGTTCTAGAAGGTTCCAGAATGTCCGGCACTCCGGAGGGGAAGGGTACATGAATGTGTCACAACAAGTTGGAATGGTTGCATCATGTACTAGGTGTCATCGCTGAGCAAAATAAAGGGATAAATCAAATCCTAGTTTGAAAAGTCAAACGCCAGTTTGAAAAGTCAAACGGCTATTTTGCTTGGTGGAGGGAGAGTAGGAAACCTACTTGGGGAGGAAGTCCCTCTCCCTCCACCGCCGGCCAAGGAGGCCGTTGGGAGGACTCCTCCCTTGGCCGCGCCTCCCACCTATATAAGGAGGGGCAGGGCTGCCCCTCCAAGACCTACACCTTGCCCTCTCCAAACCCTAGCCCTAATCCACCGGCGCCACCACCTCCTGTTGCTGCCACCGCCGCCGCCTAGGGCAAACCCTAGCCGCTGACTTGGTCTTCCCCAAGCCCTAGCCGTCGGCCTAGCCCTCTCTCCTTGGTGCGTCTAAACCCTAGATCACTGAGGCCTCTCTCATAGTCCACCATACTCACTCCGGCTTAAGGCGAAGCCCTGCGAGATCTCCCCTCTACTTCCTTTACCACGCCGTCGTGCTGCCGGAATCGTGAGGAGAGTGCTACAACCTCCGTTGCCTACTGGAACAAGGGAGAGGAAGGTCTTCGTCAATCGAACGTGACCGATTGGCGAAGCGCCGGAACGCAGCGCCGGAAGGATCGTCTACACGATCTTTTGATCGGCAAGAGTACGACTACATCACCCACGAGAATCCGCTCTCATTAAACACTTTGGAATCTTCGAGGGTGAGTTATTCTATCAACTCGTTGCTACAATCTAGTAGATAGATCTTGGCTTGTTTGTTTGTATGCGGTAGGAATTTTTTTTTCCATGCTACGAACCCCTACACTCAACATAACACTTTAGTAGTACTGAACCCATCTTTATAATCACCCTGTTACTGTGTGACGTTTGATGTTATCAAGATACTCTTCTAGTGTTAGTGATTGACATGATCTCATGGTCTAAGGATTAGGATCACTTCGTATGATGTTATAGCAATATAAACTCAATGACCTTGATCGTATTGCTATACTTCGGATGAATGTTCATCACATCATTACACTAATTTTGTGACCTCGTTATTAACAACATCCAATGTCTATGATCAGGAAATCTTGATCATCTTGTTAATCAACGAGCTAGTTTATGAGAGAGGCATAACTAGGAACTTCCTTTTTGTTTAGTAAACGCACATGTATTAACATTTCCGTATTAATACAATTATAGCATGTAAAATAAACATTTATCATAAATAAGGAATACGATAATAACCACTTTATTATTGCCTCTCGGGCATATTCCCTTCAGTCTCCCACTTACACTAGAGACAACAATCTAGTTTAGAAACTTTGCGTATTAAACCCCTATGGCTTTGTGGTGTTCCATATACACAATTGCAAGTGGTTAACATAATCTACGGATCTGACGCTTTCAGGTCCGTGTGTATTTGCATGTCTTTGCGTCTCCACACATCACTCATTCTCCAATGAGATGGCTTTGTATAAATTTGGTCTTTTGCTGGGACCTTTAGTTCCTTGGGTTTAAATCATGTCGATACTATTGTCATACAATATATCTTTAGTGTTAGCCCGTTGTGAACCACACCTTAGTTTGATAACAAACTACTTGACACAAATTCCCTCCTTTGCTGCTACTATAGTAGTCATATACTTAGCCTTTTGTTGTAGTATCCGTCACAATGTCTTTACTTTGGAATTCATCTAAATCCATCATGAAATCTCCTTTCCATTACATTGTGTCACCCATAGTTGAAATTGAGATAAACTTAATTTGTATCTTGTGACAAAACTAGTATCAATGTAACGCTTTACAATGAACTATTTATAATTGTTTGTCACCTCCACACAAATATATTCTTAGTTCTTCCAAAAGATCATAAGAATATACTCACTATCGTCCAATGATCATTTTATGATTCATTCTGGTATATGCTCATAACACTTAGAGCATAGGACATATCTGGATGTGTACATATCACGGTATGATTGATCAAAACATCCTTGTGATTTCACTCATCAAGTGTCAAAGCACTTGAATCTTGTTTCACTTATCAAGTGTCGATACACTTGAATCTTAATTCAATTCCTTTCCATTCGACAAGAACCGTTTCTTGTCGTTTCTATATTGAAATCCTTTAATATCTCATATATGTACGTTTGGCACAACCATATTAGCGTCACAGTCTACCCACTATAGACATTCATGCTAAATATTCGGGGTTTTTTCTAAGTCTTTCATCAAAATGTAATTCTTAATCTTTGTCAATAAAAGATACATCATTTCTAATCAACAAGATGTCCTCCATATAATTTATTAGAAATATGTCTCAGCTCTCCCACTTAATTTCTTGCAAATGCAAGTATCTTCATCGTCTCCTGACGAAAACTCCTTTTCATCACGGTGAAGATTCCAACTCCGCGATGCTTACTTCAACCATTGAAGTTTGCGCTCTTTTAGCATCCTTTGAATTTAACAAAACCCTTTGGATCGTGTCATGTACACGTCCTAGGTAACCATTCTTTTAGAAGAACTTGTTTTGTTTATTCATCTACCATATACCAAATTATATGTAGTGGTTTCTACTTTAATCCGTCCAGACTAAATGTCGCTATGAAAGATCAAATCTTTTCATAGTCAACTCCTTGAACATTGTCGTAAAATACTTTACTGACATGTCGGATATTTCATAGATGTGAAAAATCCATGTCTATTTCTGTATAGATCCAAATACGACCGATAGGTTTTTACACCTTTCCGGAGGGTCTTCCAAGTTCAAAACTTGGTTTATCATGTATGGAACTATCATGGATTTTATGGCTTCAAGCCATTTAAGGGAGTCATGGCCCATCATTGCTTCTTTGTATGTAGTCGGTTCATCATTGTCAAACAATAATGATTTACTCTCAAATCTCAGTATTTGATTGTTTATCCGACCTACTTGGTTCAATAATAACTTAGATCTCCGTGACCACAACCTTTGAGGCACATAATCTGTGAGCATTATGTCTGCCTCCGGAACGATTTCCGGTGCTGCACAACTCAGCACATTTAGCTAAGGTTCATTAACCTTATCAAAAGTTCTATTGTCCTCCCACTTAACTTTTGCGAAAAATTCCTTTTTCAAGAAATTTCACATTTCAAGCAACAAACCCTTTTTTCCTCGGTGTTATGGAGGAATAACCAATTGTTATTCGAAATAACCTACAAAGACATGCTCATCCGACTTTGGTTGTAAACATCTTACTTATGTTTAGCATACCAAAATTTAAGAAATGACAACTTGAGTTTTACCACAAACCATAACTTCCATGGTGTCATTTCAAAGGATCAAGATGGAGCTCTTTTTAGTGTAAAAGCGGTAGTCCCTACAGCTTTAATCTTATAAACATAATGGTAGTTTTATAAATAACACCTTTGATCCAACCATATCAGACAAGGTTTTTATTACATATCTCAAACATTCCATACTCCTATGGTGTTTCGGGAGATGTAAATCTAGGTGTTTTGCTGAACTTGCAACTCAAATAAATCCCTTTATGATAAATCATAATTCATTTATTTTCTTGTTACACTTGCAACTCAAATATATCCCTTATGATAAAATCATAAATCATTTATTTTCTTGTTACAATGATTTTCCACTTCATCTTGAAAGTCTTTGAACCTTTTCAAATATTTCATACTTCTTTCTCATTAAGTGAACATTCACTCAAATTTTCGGAGAAAGCATATGAAGTTGAAATCACATGACTACACACATAATGGACTACATACATGGATATGTATAAATTCCATTATTTTAGTCGTTCGTTCTTCTTTGGCCTTTGAACGAAGTTTTAATTATACCGAGGAAAGTCTCACAAGCGTCATTTTATCAAATCAAAGACTCCAAAAATCCATGAAAATGGAGTTTCTTCATGTTTTCTTTCCAATATAATTTAAATGGAGATGTCACTTCGTAAGTAATCTCCCAATCATTTGTCTTGCGACATTTTAGCATTAGGTTTTATGGATGTGATTTGTCCAACTAGATTTGTAAATCATCCATCTTATATGGAATACGGTAATTATTTGAACAACCTTTGTTCTCATAATACCTAATTTAAATAAAAATTATTAAAACAAATCTTGAAGTCAAGCTATGGTGTCAACGAGAAATACAAACAACGGTTTCTTTGTTTTCGATGAATATCATCACATATTCTCTTGCTAGTTACTTAGGACATTGTGGTTTATGAATTGCGTCGTTCCGTATGAAATTTCATACCAACCAATTCGATATCCAATACCCAATAACCACATTGTTTAACAAGCAAAGAATACAACCATAACATGTATATCATCTATATACCTAAACTGGATATTTCCAGTCTTTTATTTTCTGCCAAATATATTTTATAGATTCTCTTTCAGCATTTCCGTTTTTCCTTTTAAAAGAATCTATCAACATCAAAAGTGGTGTCATATACATGACACATAGTCCAAAGCATGTATATTCAAATAATAATACCTTTGGCTTGCACTTTGAAGTAGATTACCATCATCAAAATGATCGGCATTCTTTCAAAATCCATTCTTTAGTAATATTTTACTGTAGCAAACTCTTTACATACATCTTCTATTCATCCTTATCATGACGACTTTCATGATCAAGCTATTGTATCTTATAAAGGAGAATCGTGAGTATAACATTACTTTCCAAAACCCTTTTGGATGATTAGGATGTCTAGTATCTGCAACCTTTGCAAATTCTCATCCAATATGAGAACATATATTATACTCTATCATATTGCAACCTAAACATTGATTCTGATATCGTTATATATGCCACACATGATGGTTTCTGAAACAATTCTTTCAGCTCCTAGATAATCTCGATATTTAAATCAAGAATCATGGAGGCAAACATGATACTTAAGATACTAACACTGGAATTGTTACTCTTGATTTAATACCAATTATTAAATTTCACGGAGGAAACAGAGTTTGCTGAAAATTTGCAATTGGACTTTAAACTTTAGATTGACTCTCAACACAATACGATACCAGTTCGTAAAGTAAATATCCAGAATTCTATAGTTATTTTTATCTCAATTACAACTATGCGTAAGGTGGTGAACGAATGCCAATGACTACAACAAATTATGCAAATTTACTTTGATTTAATTTATGATAAATTAATTTATAATAATCCAAATTATAAATGAACTCCCACTCAAAAACGACATCCCTCGTGTCTTTTTGGTGATTACATGAACCAAATCCACTACACCAAGTCCGATCATCATGTGAGTCGGTGTAGCTTCAAAGGAGAGCAGCCATATGGTCATCATATCAAAACATATGACTCATCCTTAACCTTTCGGTCCGTGTTCCGAGGCCATGTCTGTACATGCTAGGCTCGCCAAGTAAGAACCTTAGTATTCACGTGTGTAACTGTCCTACACCCGAGATATGGTAGTGGATTCAAGTACACCCGATGATCACGTGATTTCTTGAAGCGACGAAACATTGTCGGTGCATACTTAAGGAAGAACACATTTTTATCTTGATATCTAAATGAGGGATCATCTTATTATGCTAATAAAAAGCAAAACAAGCAATATAAGATGCAACAAACATACACCCGCTAGCCACTTATGCAAAACTAGTTGCATGTTAAGAGTGGAACAGGTCTCATGTGCGAGGACATGTAAAGTTTGTCTGGGCCGCTTCATCCCACTATGCCACCAATATCCAAAGTACAACTAAGAAACAATAACATGATCATCATCGCCCACATATACATATGTGTACTACCGGTGCAAAGCATCTACGCATAGATCCGGCTCTGATACCACTGTAGGGTTCATAGCATAGAAAACAAAATATTTCCTATGATGGGAACAACTATGTACCAAGATTTATCAACTAGATACAAGCAACGGGCGGATATACATTCGTAGAGAACATACCCTTGAACACCGACAAAGCTTAACGAGGTTTAAATCGTGGTTGATGTAGACGAACTCTTGCCGATCTCAAGATCGAGAGGAAGTCCTAGCGCGGCAAAACAGCGGCGCATCCGTGCTCGCACACACGTTCGAGGCACCGAGCAACCTCCGCCTCCTCGCTCTAGAGATGCAGTGGAAGCACAACTCTTTCTTGCCGAATATCCACCGGGAAAATGTATCTCGCTAGTCCGAGACCATGGGGAATAAATACTAGAGGGGGAGAGAGATCCTTCACGAGGAGGTGTGCTTTGAGAGGATGAGAGGGGGGCCTTTTATAGGGGAGATGGGGGCACCCAAGGGGCATGGCGCCCAGCCATGGGGCTGCCCCCACCTCTTCCTCATTCATGTGGGTGGACACTCCACTCACTCAAATGCCTTTCAATTTTCTCCACTAAAAAACCCACTCAAATTCCCATTAAATTTCCACCAAATTTAATGCAAACTCTCATTAAATAAAACTCCTTTTATTTCAGAATTTTGTCAATTACTTTAATGACAAACATTCTCATATAACCCCTTGCTAGTATTTCATTTCACATGCAAAAACAATTTCTGCAATTTCACCCGAAAACCCGTTTCGGTATCTAGTGAAATAAATTCACGCACTTGTTATTATTTCCGGCATGAAACTTTTGCTCCAAATGGATGTCGGTGTCTCTTAAGTTTGTCACCCTACGGTTCGCGAATAATGCGGACACGATCGAGACCCCTCTCGGATTAATAATCAGAAGCGGGATCTGGAGACCCATACTGGCTCCCACACATTCAACGATGACTTTCTTGTGATCGCGAGAACCTTTTACGCTAGTATCTTAATCCTTTTGTTTCGCGATATATTACATGTCCGAGATTCGATCATCGGTATCTCCATACCTAGTTTGATCTCGTTACTGACATGCACTCTTTTCTTGTTCCCGTGATATAACATTCTAGTGATCAAATCACTTGCTTGCAAGCTAATCAATGTGATATCACCGAGAGGGCCCAGAGCATATCTATCTGTCATCGGGATGACCAAATTGCACTCTCGATCCATGGGCCTCAACATAACACTTTAGTAGTACTGAACCCATATTTATAATCACCCTGTTACGGTGTGACGTTTGATGTTATCAAGATACTCTTCCAGTGTTAGTGATTGACATGATCTCATGGTCTAAGGATTAGGATCACTTCGTATGATGTTATAGCAATATAAAATCAATGACTTTCATCGTATTGCTATACTTAGGATGAATGTTCATCACATCATTACACTAATGGTGTGACCTCGTTATTAACAACATCCAATGTCTATGATCAGGAAACCTTGATCATCTTGTTAATCAACGAGCTAGTTTATGACAGAGGCATAACTAGGAACTTCCTTTTTGCTTATTAAACACATATGTATTAACGTTTCTGTATTAATACAATTATAGCATGTAAAATAAACATTTATCATAAATAAGGAATACGATAATAACCACTTTATTATTGCCTCTCGGGCATATTCCCTTCAGTATTGTGCGCAGCAAGGTTGACTAAAGGGACATTCAAAGACCAAGTGTTCAATTGTTTCTTCAGGAGGATAGCTGCAGATTAGACAATTCTACCCTGTCCCAAGGGTGTAGTGCCTTCTTTTAAGCATTTTTCTTGTGTTCAGTCGATCTGACAAGATAAGCCATCCAAAAAACTTAACTTTTCGTGTACATTTAGACTTCCACAACCACTTGAAAGCAATGTGTGGGTTCAGCTTTCTAAAACTGAACTGGTAATATCGACTTGGTGTAAATTTTTTGGATCCCCAAACATAACTCCAAGTATCTTTCAGGTGTTCACTAATTTGAATTCTCCTACAGATATTCTGAATGCTCCTTAATTCTGTTAGATCTTCTAGTGACAGAGGGAGATGAAAGATAGAGGCCCAATTTTCTGAAGTAAGAAATTCCTGGGTTGAAATATCTTCATTCCTCATAAAGGAGTAAATAACAGGGCGACTTTCTTCCAATATGGTGTCAGACCATTGGTCTTTCCAAAATAAAGTGGAGGCCCCATCGCCAATTAAACTCACAGCCACACCTCGAAATATTGAGATAGTTTGAATACATCTCTCCACCAGAAAGATCCACAAGGTCCAACAGCATGTGGAACTGTATTAGTATAATAAGAATTCCAAACCAGAGAGATTCAGGGAGTGGCATCCTTGTTGTAGAATTTATGAAGGAATTTTAACAAAGGGCCTTCATTTTGGATTTTGAGATTAAGTATGCCAATACCACCTTTATTCTTTGGCATACAGATCATGTCCCAAGCAGCAAGTGAGTTACATTTTCACCTTCTTCAGTCTTTTTATTCCATAAACAGTGCCTTTGGATTTTATCTATGTGTCCCATAATCTTATCTGGCAATTTGATTGAGCACATTGTAAAAGTTGCAATTGAGGCAAGCAGAGAATTAATCATAGTCACTATAAGACATCATCATAAATGATGTAGAAACCTTTCTCTCTATTCTGTCAAGTAGTGGCATCAAGTCATATACTGTTGGTTTAGTGGTGCCAAGATGGAGACCTAGATAGGTGAATGGCATTGTAGAAATGGAACAACCCAAAATATCTACAATTTCTTTAGTGGTACTCACTGTTAGATTATTGGTATCGGGTGAGATTTTTGGAAGTTAACCTATAAACCAGTAGAAAGAGCATATTTATGAAGTATTCCTTTCATCACCTGTACTTGATATTTATCTGCTGGCATTATGATCAAGGTGTCATCTGCATCTTGGACTCTTTGGAAAATCCTATCCAAAATCTAGGAAAAGGGAGCTTTGAGGATGTTCTCTCTGAATGCTTTATTGATTGCAGACTGCAAAAGATCAGCAGCTAAGACAAAAATGAGGGGGGATAGTGGATCTCCTTGCCTAACTCCTCTTTTACAGTGAAATTGCCTTCTAGGTACTCCATTTAGTAGAACAGAGGATTTACCAGTGCCAAAGATAATTTCAATCCACTTTAGCCATTTGGCATCAAACCCCATTTGTTTCATAATTTTCATCATGGCAATATGGTCAATAGTATTAAAAGCTTTGGCAAATTCCAACTTGAGAAGAATAATTTATTTCTTGGAAGTTTCACATTGATAAATAAATTCAAATGCCCAAGCAAGGCAATCTTGAATGTTTCTTCCCTTAAGAAAACCATACTGATTTTATGAACAATTTTCAGAATCATCTTCTAGAGTCTGTTAGCTAGTATTTTAGTGACGAGTTTCAGCACACAATTTAGCAGAGTAATTGGCCTAAAATCATTTACAGATTCAGGTGAGCCCACCTTAGGAATAAGTGTTATATGTCCCATGTTTATGCTTTCTAGGTTCAGGTCTCCTTCATAAAACTAGAAGAAAAGTGTATAAATATCTTCCTTGATGATGTGCCAACAACCTTTTAATAAAATTACATTAAAACCATCAGGGCCTAGAGCCTTGTCATTAGGCATTTCTGTAGCCACTTTGTCAATTTCCTCTTTGGTAAAGGGCAGGGACAGAGCTTCAAGGCCTACTGTTGGAGTAATCAGATGTTGTAGATCAAAAGGCATATCATGCTGAGTGGAAGTCCCCAATCTTTCCTTATAAACTTGAAATATAGCCTTTCCTTGCCACCATGCTTAATAACTAAATAACCATCAGCTAATTTTAGAGAGGCAATATTATTCCTTCTATACCTTTTAGTGGCAAAGTTGTGAATTTTTTTTGTGTTTTCATCCCCAAACTTTGTCCACCTAATGGTGCACCTTTTCTTCCAATATTCATTTTGGTACTAAAGCAGTCTTGCTAAATGAACTTTTAGTATTTTCCTAAAGTTTGCTTCTTGACAGAACAAAGGCCTTCTATCCTCAAGGTTATCTAATTCAGTAAGAACTTTGTTTGTATTTTCAATACAAGTGGACAATTTTGAAATTGATTTGCTCCAAAACTTCAGATCATATCTTAACTGCTTGAATTTTGCATTGATGTTTGCATCACTATTGTGTTTATGAGTTGGTTTTCCCCAACTTCGTGATACAGTTTCAATAAATCCAGGATGGGACACCCAATAATTTTCAAATTTGAAAACCTTACTGCCTGGGATTTTAGTTTGGATAGATACAACACAAGGAGTATGATCAGAAGTTGTCTTGCCTTGTGTGGATACAACTGTATTAGGATAGCTGGTTGTCCAGTGTATGGATGTAAAGAACCAGTCTAGTTGTTCCAACAGAGGATCTTGCTACATATTACTCCAGGTAAACTTCCTTCCTTTAATTGGCAGTTCAGTAAGATGTTGTTCTCTAATTAAATCATTAAAAATGAGCATATCATTAATGTTCCCACCAAGCTTATTCTTGTTTGTAGGGGATCTAATGAAGTTAAAGTCTCCCATTAAGATCCAGTCTTCATCATTAGGAATGTGAACCTCAAAAGGCCATTTAACAAAATTTTCTCTCAATTCACCATTGCATGGGCCATAAATGTTAATTAGATTCCAGGACTGAGCTGATTGAGTAGAAGTAAAATGGACTGAGAGTGCAAATTGTTCACAGTGCATTACCATCCCAGAAAAATGGAACTATTCCAAATAATAATCAAGCCACCAGAAGCACCAATAGAAGGAACATAAACAAACTCATCAAATCTTGATGGGCAAAAAGCTTTAATAAAGTTCAAATCAAAAGCCTCTTTCTTTGTCCCTTGCAAGCAAATAACCGAACATCCACTTACATTAATAGCATTCATTAAAGCTAACTGCTTCTCTCTTGCATTAAGCCCCCTGATGTTCCAACACAGAATTATCCATTGTTTAAGCATTGACATTATTACAACTTAAATATAGAAAACAGAATAAAGAGGGAGGCACTAGGAATTATCAACATTTTCCTCCTCCCGCAGGCCTACCATGACCTTATCAGGAGTGATTTCAACAGGAGGAATACCACAGAGAGAAATGCCAATGGATTGAATCACTGGAATTGGGGTGGAAATAAGGGTCTTGTCAGTAGCCAGATTTTCATTGATAGATATCTTCTGAGATTGGGTGACCTCCCCCTTGTCTTCTAAGTCAGTAATTTTCACTCCTGGAATCTTCCTTGGCTTCACTTTTGATTTAGTCTGCTTGGCATCACTGATGATCTTTGGTTTAAAGCCCCTCTATCTAGTAGAACTAGAGCTCCTTCTGACTTGGTTGGTAGAAATAGGTGTCCCCTGATCAGAATCCTATAGATTAGCTTTCATTAGGAGCTTCCTTTTGCAACCAATATGAGGAAAGGGTTGTAGATCAGAGACAACCATAATCTCAGCAATAGAAGCCAAGTTCTTCTTTCTTGACTGGTGCAGCAGTTCCATTTCACCAAACAGTTCAAACTGAATAGATTTTGGAAATGAGACAGAGAGACACAGGAAATTGGCATTATCAAGAGTACAGTTGGGCATACAATATTTCTTTTAGGCAGAAAGAGCAATGGATCTTGCCATCCAGATTTCAGAGTGTACATTAAGCATGCTTTCACTAAACATAGCACAATTAATGGACAAGTTGGTATGGACTTGTATTAAATCAGACCTAGAGGAGTTACCATCAGAAACCTCAGATAAGCTAACATGCCATGCTTGCATTGGGCTATCATGAACATTGGTGAGAGGAGGTGGCACCCCAGCTTCAAAAGTAACTCCTTGTGCAGAGTGAATTTGCTGAAAATTGATTAGAGTAGGGTTGATAGGCAGTGCAACATCATGTTCTATAGGTGCAACAAAATTTCCCCCTATGTAGCATTATTATCAAACAATGCAGCAATTGCCTAAGCATGTACAGACTGTCCTGGCTGATGAAACTGAGCACCATGATTTTTCCCCCCATTGTTCCCTCCCTGATTTTGAGCACCTCCAGGCATCTGATTGAGCTGGTTCTAGTTATCAAAATGTTGTTGATATAGCTGTTCTGCAGAGATACCCTCTCCATGCATTGGGTGAGGATTTCCATCATCTAGGGCTGGATCCTCAGGAGGAGGCAGGATCTCAGGTAGGTGCGCATTCCAGTCTACACAATGAAGCAGTATAACAGGGACAGTCCAAGAGTGCCTAGCCCCGCCCAATTGATGAATTACCAGGCTTTTAGGAACAAACTTTGGAAGCACTATCCAAACCTTAACAAGTATAGATTTATCATCTCCTCTAGGATTGTGCCACATGGACAGCAAAACAAAATCCTGAACAACACTATGAATGTATTGATTGGTTTGATAGTCAAGAGGAAAATCTTAAAATTGAATCCAGGTCTCTCTACCAAAAGCAGTAAGGCGCATGTTCTTGGCTTCATTGTGCTTCACAAAAGTAATAGTAGTGATATCATCTAATTCAAAGGTGGTTCCTACTGTAGCATCTGCAATCAAAGTTTCAGTCATAGTAAAGATACCAAGGCCAAGAGGATGATCATCAAATCGACTAATAAACAACTATGATTCATCCAGCAAATCTCTCACTTGAATCCTATAGTCCTCTCTGAGCTAGATTAGGATGAATCTATTAGTCTCAGCAATTACCTTACGATCATGTTGCAGAGGAGCTTCAGCGGACATAACCATGTGCGTTCTCACCATGCAATCAACTGGCCCTGGGTGGATTGTCATTCCATTGGGGAGAAAACCTAGCGGATTGACTGGAAAGTTGGCCATTGGGGCGGCAGAGAGGGGTTGTTCGATAGTAGGCGGAGAAGGAGATGAAGCGGCAGATGAAGGGGGCTACGTGTCTCCAGGTGAAACTTTATTTTGCTTCTTAATTACCCATATTTTCCGACCAGGAATATCGGTCGGTTTGGCTTGATTTTTACCTTTTTTGGCCAAGCCCGACGTTTCTTATTTGGGCAGCTCTTAGCCCAGTGGCCCAAAAGGTGACAATGCCCACAGCACCAGCCCAAAGTGCAATTACTAGCCACGTGACCACAGATGAGACATTTGACACACCAAGGGACAAGCAAACCAGAGCAAGCCGAGCATCTGCGGCCCAAGAACGAACTGCAATCACAATTTCTCAGATAAGAAGGATGAAGATGATCACGCTCTCCACATCTGGAGCAGCGACCTAGAATTTCGCAAACCAAATCTTGGCTAGGAATAAATTTCAGATCAAGCGCAGGCATGATATCTTTTTCAGAGTAATTAGCTTGCCTGAGATCTTCAACCTTCTCTAACGTGACAGCTAGCAGTTTCATGCAAAAGTTACGTAGGGAAATTGAATTGAACCAACGAACGTACCCTGGTGATCACCTTCTGGATCCATCAAAATAGGATCAGAGAAACTTACAAAAAAGAATTGCTGATGAGAAACCCGATGAATAACCGGATCAGATTCATGTGCATATACCACGGGAGAAACTTGCTGGGGAAACCCAAATTTTGCCAATTCTTGTGCAGATCCCGAGGAAAAACCTTGTGCGGCATTTTTCTTAAGGAAGTCCAGATTGGGGTTGAACCGAATGGGGATACATTGAGAGATCACGACATTGTCTTCAGAGGGCAATCCAGAAGGAGGTGGATCATGAAAGAATCCAGAGATCTTAGGATGAATACCCCGAAAAAGATTGAAATGACAAACAAAGTCTGGCCAAACCCTATCTTTGAGACCATAGATGAAATGCCCCACTTTATTTGAAGCCATCGAAAACTGAAATCTTCGATCAGTTAATTCAAAACATTGAATCTTGCAGCAATTCCACCAATGCAACATTGAAGGGCGAGACTCACATATTAAATATTCAAAGGGAAGGAGGCCAAAGAGAACGAAACCACCAAAAAGAACTCTTTGGCAGTCGAGGAAGGGGATAAATGGGCCATGGATCCAAAACTTTGACACACCTGAGCAGCCAGAGACTGGCCAGGAGAGAAATCCCACTGAAGAAGGGATTCCATTGTGCTCTAGGTGGGGATAGAACCCTAGACTGCCAAGGGGCGGCCGTGCACGAAGCTAAAGGGGGTGGGTGGGAGGGGAGCCATTATGAGTTTCTTTCTTTGTTAATAGGACGATCACTAGAAAGATAAAGTGACAGAACTATCCGTATCGTGGCGGGTTTAACAACCGGACTGAAAGTTTCATCAAAATCAATACCTTCACATTGCGTGAATCCTCGCAAGACCAACCATGCCTTGTACCGATAGAGATAACCATCAGACTTTAACTTGTGACAAAAGATCCACTTGCCCGTGACAATATTTGCATTGCTAGGTGGATCAACTAGGTCCTCCTCAACTATCGCTACATGCCAATTAGGGTCCTTGAGAGATCCATGACGTCTTCGGGAGAGGAGATAACCCCTCAACATGAAGATCGAAGATGGTCTTTGATACGTCGGAAACATATCTATAATGTTTGATGTTCCATGCTTGTTTAGTATCTACTTTGCTTCGCTTTGTCTACACTTTGAGGTGTTTTTATATGTTTTCTGGAACTAACCTATTAACAAGTTGCCACAGTGTCAGTTGCCTATTTTCTTCTGTTTTTGGTTCCACAAAGGCAGAAAATCAATATTATCGGAATTGGGTAGGACAAAAGCCAAAGTCAATAATTTACCGTGGGCAACATAAAGCCAGAATACGAGACGGAGGAGGCTCACCAGGGGGCCACACCCCCTGGCGGTGCGGCCTAGGACTAGGTGCGCCTGGGGGGTGCAGCCACCCTGGTGGCCCCCTGCCTCGCCTCTTCGCCTATAAAGTCCCCCCCCCGATGCAAAAACCCTAAGTACCCGATCAATATTCCACGAAACCGTCTGTAGCCGCCGCCACCATCATCCCTAGATCGGGGGGAGGGGATCTAAAGTTCTTCCCGGCACCCTTCCGGAGGGGAGATCATCCCGGAGGCCTTCTTCTCCGTTATGAAGTGTGAGTAGTTCCACCTTGGACTACGGGTCCATGTAGTAGCTAGATGATTGTATCTCCTCCTTGTTCTTTCATGTATAGATCTTGTGAGCTCCGTTCATGATCAATATCCAATCTATTTGTAATCATGCATGTTGTGTTTGCGGGGATCCGATGGATATTGAGATTACTATGTTGGTTTGATTAATGGTTTTGTCTTTATGATTCTATCATGTCTGTGTTGTTTGTGATCTTGCATGCTCTCCGATGTTAGTAGCTATCTTGGCCACATAGTTGCTAGTGACTCCAAGAGGGAGTATTTATGATCGATAGTGGGTTCATGACTCTAGTTTTCAAGGGAAGTGATAGAAATATCTTCGATGGTAGATGTGATGTTGCCACTAGGGAGAAAACAACGGTGTCTTGTTCATGGAACAAGTGGATTGTTTACCTTACACACTTTGCTTAAAGCAGTTGTCTGTTGCTTGCAACTTAATACTGGAGGGGGTTCAGATGATAACCTGAAGGTGGGCTTCTAGTCATAGATGCAGTTGGATGGCGGTCTATGTATATTGTTGTATTGCCCAATCGAATCTCATAGGATCTTTTTGTCTAGTATTGCATTTGTATGACTTGCTCAGTTCCTTTTAATTGCCCTGCTGTAATTTGTTTACCCTTCATGCCATGTTGTTTATCTAAGAGAGCATCTCTAGTGAACTATGGACCCCGGTCCGATCTTCACCATTGATTCATCTTCCACTATTACGGTTTACTTGGTGCAAACCATCATTACCTTCCACACCGTACAGTTAATCCTTTGTTACAGCAAACCGGTGAGCTTGACAACGTCACTGGTTCGTTGGGGCAAAGTGTTGAGTTTGTGTTGTGTAGGTTTCCACATTGCTTGCAACACCTGTGTGACGTTTCCTTCCTCCTACTAGTTCGATAACCTTGGTTTCTTACTAAAGTAAACTGCTGTTGTGCTCATCATACCTTGATCTTGGGGTCTTCCAACGAAGTGCCCACTTCAACACCGTGAGCGTCACCAAGCTTTTTCTGGCGCCGTTGCCGGGGAGGCTAAGGACGTCTTCACAACGGGAGTCCTCCTCAACCTTTCTCTTTACTTTGTTTTTAGTTTGCTTAGTCTCTTTTGCTTTGTTTTGTTTGCCTCTTTTTATCAAAAACTCCAAAAAAATAGTTTAGTTTGGTTTGCTTTCTCTTATCAAAAACACAAAAAGAATTAGTTCCCGCTCTAGTTGCTGGTCAGTTATTGCCTTACCTTGTCATGCTTTCTATCAATGGATGGTTTCTTTGAAACTAGTTCTTATTGGAAAGGTGGGTTCACGGAAGAAGAAAAGTATTATTATAAGGAACACCGTTTGTCACAAAAAGGGAAACACTTATGGGAACAAATTGATAAATTGAATACTATTGCTAGAGAGGTGTGCTCTACTTATAATGTTACTTATTGCTTTGATAAATCTTGTTGTTGTAGGAGGTATAAACACCTGCCTTTTCAATGTGAGTATAATGATAATGTTACCATATCTTATTATGTTAAAGGAAATTATGACTTTTATGATGTGGAACAAATTGAAGAATTTATTGCTTTCAAGGGTGCATTTGAACTTGCCAGTTTGCTTGAAAATACTGATGATGCACCTTATGAATATGAGGTTTATGAGATACTTAATTTTTTTTGATAATTACAAGGAAGAAAATGGTTATATTCTTTAATATTTTAATAGGTGTTTTCCACAAATGGAAGAGACTAATGCCTTGCAGGAGCCTATGGAAGAAGAAATTGCTGAAACTGAAAGCTCTTTAGATGAAAAAGAGGAGGAGTGTGATGGTAAAGATGAGGAAGAATGGATCTACCCATGTCTACCTTCTAATAAGAGTAACTCTTTACCTCTTAAATTATTTGATTGCCCCCCTTGTTTACCAAAGGAGGATGAATGTTATGTTCCCATGGATTCTTTTGAAATATCTGTTATAGGTAAAACTTGTGATAATAGTTATGCTCATGTTATCTATTATAATCCTATATTTGTGCCTAATTTATAAATGCATGGTACTAAGGAGATTTGCTTAGAAAATGTTTATGATGGTCCTATGTTGAATGATCAGTTACCTTATTATAAAATTGCTAAAAGTGGGTTTGAAGGTTTTAATCCCACTATTTTTGAGCTTGATAAAAATTATGTGTTTGTATATCATGAAAAGCATTCTTTATGTGATAGTTATATTGTTGAGTTTATTCATGCTGCTACTGAAAGTTATTATGAGAGAGGGAAACATGGTCTTATGTATCTCAACAATATTAAGTTTCCTCTCTTTATGTTGAAAATCTTGAAGTTGCACTTGTTTTGCCTTCCTATGTTTGTTGCTTTGTGCTTATTTGATTTATTTTCTTACTAGATTCCTATGCATAGGAAGTGGGTTAGACTTAAATGTGTTTTGAATTTTCTTCGTGATGCTCTCTTTTACTTCAATTCATATTTCTCATGTGAGCATCTTCTCAAACTATTGTGCCTAACTTAAAGGCGTTAAAGAAAAGTACTTGTTGGGAGATAACCCAAGAGTTTCCTTGAGTCTTAGAAGTTATTACTTCAGTAATGAACTCTTCTTATCCTTTTTTGTTTGCTTTTTGTGCCAAGAATGACCTCTAATGAGAGGGAAGTAAGATTTGAGGAGTTGTTGTCCCGAAACAGATTTTTGTCCTTCACCATAAAAATTTGTGAGGAGTCTATGTAAGTCGTATTGAGCTGAAAATTTACGAATAAATCTCTCCGTATGTTATCTAACTTTAGTTAGTTAAACACTTTTTCATTTGAGCAACAGAAGGTCTTCGAAAAAATCGGTTTCTACCTGATGGTCTGTTTTGACAGATTTCTGCCATTATTTGCATTTGCTTCTTATCGATTTATTTTTGAGTTCTCTTTTGGGGAATTGAGATTTTTAAAACAAGTTTCTTCAGTAGCTTGTGTTTTTAGTGAAATTTTTTCTGTTCTAAAGCTAATCCTAAAGGTCTATTATTTTTTGAATTCACTAATGTTGCTAATGAAGATTGTGTGAAGTTTTGTATGAAGGAAAGATTTGAGGTGTAGAGAAAGAATGATGTAATAAGATGAAGAATGGACAAAAGCTCAAGCTTGTGGATGCCACCCCGGTTTCACCCCAAGAAATATCCAAGAGGAACAAGCGTCAAAGCTTGGGGATGCCCAAGGCATCCCCTTCTTCATCAATAAAAGCTCAGTCTGCTCAGACTCATTTTATTGTTCCATGCATTGTTGTGTTGTTCCTGGAGCGTCTAGTTTTCATTTCCTTTTCTTAGTTTGTTTAGTTTACTTGAATAAAGTAGTTTGGACCCCCGTTCTCGTTGTGTTATTTCAAATAAGTCGATTGGTGTTGGGAAGGAGTAGAAAGTTCTTGCTTGGAAGTGCAAGAGGAGCTTGTATTGACTGTGACTTAGACTTCAGCATATCATGCTAGGTGTTGTTTTGACCTTATGCTTAGTGATTATTTATATAGCATGACTTGTTCCAAACAATTGGGATTTCTTAGTGTGCCTTGAAAGAATCATGCGATATTTTAGCATGCAAAAGCATAGTATTTTGGTATTCTTCTTTGATGTTTTGTTTGTGTTGACTTGGAACATTATCACACCATGTTATGACTATGAACAAGTCACCATAGCCTCTATGATCATTTAGTCCTTTACTTGTAGTATCACTCTATGCTTTGATTAGTAATGTTTTGTCGCTCTGCATGATTATGGCCATTATTGCTCTCTTAGTTGGTTGTTCCCAGTCTTTTGCTAGCCTCCACTTGTATGAGTAAGATCTACTCATGATTCCAACTCCCAAGAGACCAAGTTATTCCAAAGTGTCCACTATAAATTCCTATGCATGGTGTGTTACACCATTCCAAGTATATTCTTTTTTTCAGCTATCTTCCAATTAAAAAGTATTTTGTTATGTGAAAACTTAGTGATTAAAGCCCTCACGAACTTGATGGCACACTTTATATTCTTTTCCCCTAATAAACTTGAACCATTGTGTCATCTATGTTGTATATGCTTGCACTTATTCGTTGGAATTAGCAGAACCATGATGTCATGGGGAACGTTTTCAACATTGCACTTGTACTTTGTACACAGTTGATATCATGCTCTTTTGTCTATGGATGTCACCGGTGTGAAATAAAGAGGGAGCTTGTAAGTCAATGGATTTATGTATTTTGTGTTAGAGAAACGCCTGGGCCACTAGCCTAAGCCATGCCTAATCATGGTGGCAACTTGCAGCATCACCATAATGAGCTATCAGTGAAGCATCCTCAATAAAAATATATGCAAATAGTAAATAAAGAGATCGTTGAGATGCTCATTGTCTGCTTGCCTTGTAATTTTGGTTATGGGATAGCTCCTGTACCATGTGCAAGGGGTACCCTGTTGGCGGTTCTCTATGATACACATGTGCTTACTATGACAAGGACTTAAAGGTGACTGAAGTTGAGTAGCATGAGGTGTGGCCCTCGTATTCAAGGGACATGAGATTACCAACTTATACTTTGTCAAGCATATACTCCATAGTTTGCTCACTTTAACCTTAATCACTTCAGGATGCTTATGATAGGGGCAATGAGGGCTGAAAGCTAACAAGTACCATAATTTTTGGGAGCTCTTTTTGAAACTTGAAATCCCTGCTTCCCTTTATGAAGGGCATTTCTTCCACTATTATATTGAGTCTCCGCCTTCTAACTTTAGGCACCAATGAGAGAGCATAGTTGCCATTCTTAGTTCTATGTGCATTGTCCCAAAACTTATTGATTGATGCATATTGTGATATTACTTGTTCTTGTGCAATTTGTATCTAGTCACTCTTATGAACTTTGAAGGTGTCCTATGCATCTATTTGATACTCTATGAGGGACAAGCTGTTTGCCACTATGCCATGTTTTCTGTATGTGAAACAAACAAATGTGTTTCAATGCATGTTATTCATGATCTTTGTTTGTAGCCTTTCATGTTGCATGCATAGTTACTTTGTCTTACTATTAGAACTCCATCTTTCATGCACATGTTTAGAGTTCTTTGATGCTAGCTGTCAATGCTTGCAAATGGTTTGATCTTGGTTTTGATGGTGCATGTCACCTCAAAAATTATTCTTTTATCACTTACCTACTCGAGGACGAGCAAGAGTTAAGCTTGGGGATGCTTGATACGTCAAAAACGTATCTATAATTTTTGATGTTCCATGCTTTTTTAGTATCTACTTTTCTTTGCTTTGTCTACACTTTGAGGTGTTTTTATATGTTTTCTGGAACTAACCTATTAACAAGTTGCCACATGCTTGCCTGTTTTCTTACATTTTTGGTTCTAGAAAGGCAGAAAATCAATATTCTCGAATTGACGGACAAAAGCCAAAGTCGAATTTCTTCGGGCAACACGAAGCCAGAATACGAGACGAAGGAGGCTCACCAGGGGGCCACACCCCCTGGCGGCGCGGCCTAGGGGTAGGCGCACCTAGGGGTGCAGCTACCCTGGTGGCCCCTTGCCTTGCCTCTTCGCCTATAAAGTCCCCCGATGCAGAAACCCTAAGTACCCCCGATCAATATTCCACGAAACCGTCTGTAGCCGCTGTCACCATCGTCCCTAGATCGGGGGGATCTGAAGTTCGTCTCGGCACCCTGCCGGAGGGGAGATCATCCCGGAGGCCTTCTTCTCCGTTATGAAGCGTGAGTAGTTTCACCTTGGACTACGGGTCCATGTAGTAGCTAGATGGTTGTATCTCCTCCTTGTGCTTTCATGTATAGATCTTGTGAGCTCCGTTCATGATCAAGATCTAATCTATTTGTAATCATGCATGTTGTGTTTGCGGGGATCCGATGGATATTGAGATTACTATGTCAGATTCATTAATGGTTTTGTCTATTTGATTCTATCATGTCTATGTTGTTTTTGATGTTGCATGCTCTCTGTTGTTAGTAGCTATCTTGGCCGAGTAGTTGCTAGTGACTCCAAGAGGGGGTATTTATGCTCGATAGTGGTTTCATGCCTCTAGTTTTACAAGGAAGTGACATAAATCTCTTCGATGGTAGATATGTTGTTGCCACTAGGGAGAAAACAACGGTCTCTTGTTCATGGAACAAGTGGATTGTTTACCTTACACACTTTGCTTAAAGTAGTTGTTTGTTTCTTGCAACTTAATACTGGAGGGGGTTCGGATGATAACCTGAAGGTGGACTTCTAGTCATAGATGTAGTTGGATGGCGGTCTATGTATATTGTTGTATTGCCCAATCGAATATCATAGGATATTTTTGTCTAGTATTGCATTTGTATGCCTTGCTCAGTTCCTGTCAATTTCCCTGCTGTAATTTGTTTACCCTTCATGCCATGTTGTTTATCTAAGGAGAGAAACTCTAGTGAACAATGGACTCCGGTCCAATCTTTACCATTGATTCATCTTCCACTGTTACTGTTTACTTGATGCAAACCATCATTACCTTCCACACCATACAGTTAATCCTTTGTTACAGCAAACCGGTGAGCTTGACAACCTCACTGATTCGTTGGGGCAAAGTCTTGAGTTTGTGTTGTGCAGGTTTCCACGTTGCTTGCAACACCTGTGTGACGTTTCATTCCTCCTACTAATTCGATAACCTTGGTTTCTTACTGAGGGAAACTGCTGATGTGCTCATCATACCTTGCTCTTGGGTTCTTCCAACAAAGCGCCCACGTCAACAGCATGAGCATCATCAGTCTTCGGCTGTAGCACGCCTATCTTCGCATGTGTAAGCATGAGGTGTGATAGTGGCGGAGGCAGAGGGCGCGGTCGACAGATTGGAGGCGGTGGCGGAGTCGGTGCAGGAGTCGCATGTGGCGAGGAATAATACTCAGCAGATGTGGCGGATGATGATGCGGGCGACGGGGCAGTCGCAGGTGATGAGGGGTGAAATGGATCGTATGGGCACCTAGAGGGGGGTGAATAGGTGCTACTCAATTTTTAGTTCTTTTTCAATTTTAGGCTTGACACAAAGTAAATTCTCTAGATATGCAACTACGAGAATTTCCCTATATGCAAACCTATCTACTAAACACGTAAAGAGAGGAGAGAGGAAACCGCAGTGGAGCATGCGGGGACACAGGGATTTGTTTTACCATAGTTCCTTCCTTGTTAAGGGAAGTACATCTGCGTTGGAGGGGTGGTTGGTTCTAAGACAACCACGCCACAATAGGCCTCACCCTATTCTCCGATGGATCTCGCAACGAGATGCCTAATCCACCTTCTCCACTATTGGTACCCTTCAAGGCAGGAACCGATGCCTTTACAACTCTAGAGGGGTACACATCCACAACCAAATTGGAGGCTCCCGTAATGACAATAAGCTGTCACAAGAATAAGGATTATCAAAATAATCAAATCAAGGATCTAGATATTTGCAAGACATACTAGATCAAAGGTTCTCCAAATGAATGAAGAAATACTAGATCAAAGGTTCTCCAAGGGACGGGGCCTTTGGGTGGATGAAGGTGGAGATCTCTTGGATGGAACTTGAAGAGCAAATCTTGTCTTTTTTGAATGAACCTAGAGTTCTGGCAGGAGGGAGGACATGGATTTAAATACCCCTGCCTAGAACTGGCCATTCTAGAAGTTTGGGGGTGGCTTATCTGCCCTCCACTAGGGGCGGACTATCCGCCCTGGGGAGAAAATCCGCCCCAGAGACGGAATGTCCGGGGCAAAATCCGCCCCCCACACAGTAGGTCCCGCCAAGATTGTCTTGGTGAAAATCCTCGAGGGGGTGGATTATCCGCCTCCGCGAAGGGACAGACTATCCGCCCCTGGGCAAATCCGCCCCAGAGACGAAAGTCCGGGGGAAACTCCGCCACCCCTCTGAGTGACGCGCCGTGGTGACCTTTGCAAATCTCCTGGGGGCGGATTATCCGGCCTAGGCAACCACTCTTGACCTGGCCGGACAATCCGAGAGAGATTCCGCCCCCCTTTCTTGGTGGCGCGCCCTTTGTGATTGGGGGAGGGGCGGATTATCCAGTGCCTGGCAGGAGCAGATTATCCTCTCCCCAAAAACACTTTGAGGATCTACAGCACTTCAGCACACATTAAATAATCCTTGATATTGTTATCTAACACACAAAACACTAGGGATCATGAAATGTTCTTTTAATCTCCCCCTTTTTGGTGTTAGATGACAATACTAGGATTTGCAATAAAACCTACTAATATCATCTTCAATAAATGAAAGAGGCTCCCCCTAAATGTGTGTATATTAATAACTTGCATTTGAATACAAATGCACACACTAAGGAACAAGCCAATTTCATAACATTGACGGTTATAACACGGATGAGTTAGGGAAAACATATGTCATAATACCGGGATGTCAAATATCCAATATGATAATTCTAGAATTCCATATGACATCAAGATAATTCCAAACTCCATAGATAAATCCAGAATTCCATACGGATAGTTCCACAAGATAAATCCAGAATTCCAGAATACCATGCATAATTCCACACAACATAGTTTCATACAATAAAACCAAGTACAAATAAAAGTTCAACACTAAAGGGGCACAAGCAACCGATAAACAAAACGAAAGATAAAGAGGAAAATGCTTGTTCCCTACCCATGCAAATCCGAGACCTAAATAGAACTACTTCGCCCCCTTTGTCATCGAAACGCCAAAAAGGAAGAAGAGCGATGCTATCGCCCCAAAAGATCACTCCTCGTCCTCCTCGTCGTCGTAGTCATCCCCGTCCCCTTCCTATTCATCATACTCATCATCATCATCAACTGGAGGAGTAGGCTCCCAAGGCGGTGCAGGAAACAGGTGACTCTCGAGCTCGCCCTAATTGATACCAAAGGTGTTCCACTGAGAATATGGTTCCGAAGCTATAGGAGGTGGTGGAAGGCCAAATGCCCTAGACACATGGTGGAGAAAGAGAAGCTGGGTATGGGACATCTCATGGCTCCTCCGGTAGGCATCATACTGGCCCTTGTGAGTGTCGATGCCCATGCAAAGAATGTGACGTTGAAACCAGTTGAGATACTTGACCTCATGTGCCATTGGGGACACCGCGGGTCGGCGACCACTAGCCCGTGCATCTCACATGAAGGACTCGGGGGCAGTGGAAGGGTGAGAGGTCTTCTGTGCCTTATTATATATCATCTTGGCTTATGACTCCATCCAAATTGCTACCAAACTCCTCATGTGGCAACATGTGCTTGATGAGCATCATAATTTAGGGAGCAAAAGGGATGGAGAGCCTGTTGAACATAGCATCAGTCATATCATGATAA
Source organism: Avena longiglumis (assembly GCA_030063025.1). Classification (NCBI taxonomy): domain Eukaryota; kingdom Viridiplantae; phylum Streptophyta; class Magnoliopsida; order Poales; family Poaceae; genus Avena; species Avena longiglumis. The sequence continues at coordinate 45,596,009 of CP125974.1, read as the reverse complement.
ATATAGTCCATGACACCCAACTTGTAGTCCGTAGCTGACCCAGAATTGGTGGCACACTCATATGAAAAAGCAAGAAAGGGAACCAAGTGACCACGGATCTTATCATTATTGCCCCCACTTGGAGCAATGTTGTAACGAAACAAACCAACAAGAGGAGCATATAATGGAGATAGACTAGCAAATGTACCAGCAACACCATCAGAAGTCAGGCAAGGAGCAAGAGAAGTATCCTTTGTGGGCTTGATAGGAGAAATGATGCGGTGGCCAGAAGCTGTGTCACGCCCATAAAAGGCATATCCGAGGACCTGACCAAAAGTGCGGAAATCTGACTGAATCATAGTGGTCCCGGTCACCTACTTCATGGTGCGAAGCTCATCTCCGCAAATCACAAGGGTAGAGAAAAACTGCTTCACAACAGAGGAGTCATAGTGGCACTGTAAAGTAATAAGATGGTGTAGCCCCATCTTACCTATCACATCCAAAGACTCACGAAGTCTTGACTTGGATTGAGCCTCAGTCAAATTCAGAGGATGCATAGGGAGAATCTTGATAGTAGCATAAACCACTACTAGGAAAATGGCCATTGGTGGCACACCTGAAAAGAGCATCTGTGGCGCACTAGCAGTGCGCCACGGCCCTTGCTCTACGGCTATCTCCTAGCCGTGGCGCACTGCATAGTGTGCCACGGTTGTGTCGAGATAGGCGTACGCACCTGCTAGTGCGCCACGGCTATGTGGGCAGGTGCGCTACGGGTAGGATCTTCTGTGGCGCACTTCCCAGTGCGCCACTAAGCTTCTAAAGTGCGCTTTAGGTGTAGTGCGCCACAAAAGTTAGGTCATGTGCGCCACATGTGTTTTTTTTGTTTTTTTAATTTCCGAGCCAGGTTATATATAATACAGATTATATACAATATTACAGCAGATATACACACACAGATACAAGATATACAATTATATATATAAATACACAATTTGAAAAACAAGATTGATACAAATACATATAGATAAGTCTCATACATGAATACATAGTATAAGTTACATTGTTTCGATCAAGTTACAAAGTAGTTCGTGACATGCGAATACATGTGTCGATCGAACAAGTTAGAGCTCGGAAGCTCGCCTAGACATCTAAACTAGCTAGACACAAACGCGTGATAAACAACCAAAGAAGATAAGTATGATCACCGCCGCGACGAAGGTGTAGGTCTTCATCCGGTTCCTTATCCTAACTCCCGCTACATAGCGCGTGTATCTAGCTTCCGCCTCCGCCATAGTGTTGTACCCTTTGTAGCTATTGCCGCTGAAACGGTGCACCTGTCTCCGGCAGTCTTCCCAATCATCGTAGACTCCGGGAACCCGTCCCTTGTACACAACGTACCACGTCATCTATAAGTTGACAATAATAATTAACCGGTGATTAAAAAAAACATATATAATTAAATTCTCATATGAATATACACTTATAGAAAGTACTCCTAAATCAAAAAGACCAAACTCAAAAAGCATGCCTCATATATAACTAGGTTGTTCGACACAGGAATATGCTACGATGGAACTGTCCGCCAAGTAGGATGCACAACACCTGGACCTGTGCATAGCACAAGGCGGACAATCCCATCGCAGCACATTCACATATATATAGCGTTCCACGACATTTCAATCATCGGCATTATTCTCGAAAAAGACCAAAGTAACTCAAAAAGCATGCCTCATATATAACTAGCTAGGTCGTTGGACACAGGAATATGCTACGATGGAACCGTAAGCCAAGTAGGATGCACACCATCTAGACTTGTGCATAACATAAGGCTTACAGTCCCATCGTAGCACATTCACATATATATTGTGCCACGACATTTCAATCATCGGCATTATTCTCGAAAAAGACAAAAGTAGCTCGAAAAGAATGCCTCATATATAACTAGCTAGGTCGTTGGACACATGAATATGATATGACGGAACGGTTAGCCAAGTAGGATGCACAATTCCTGGACTTGTGCATATCACAAGGCTAACCATCCCGTCGTAGCACATTCACATATATATTGTGCCACGACATTTCAATCATCGGCATTATTCTCGAAAAAGACAAAAATAACTCGAAAAGAATGCCTCATATATATACATAGGTCTCGTTGGACACATGAATATGCTACGATGGAACGGTTAGCCAAGTAGGATGCACAATACCTAAACTTGTGCATATCACAAGTCTCACAATCCCATCGTAGCACATTCACATATATAGTGTGCCACGACATTTCAATCATCGGCATTATTCTCGAAAAAAGAGTAAGGAAAAAAAGAAGGACCAAAGTGAGCAAAGGACCAAAGAGTAAGCAAAAAAACCAAGCATTGATAGATAATAATAATAAGCAAAAGAAGTAAGAGATGATTCATAAACCTAATAGATAAGTATAGTAGCATGTACACTTGTCCACACACACACACAAAGGTCATCTATAGTTTGTAACTACAACTAGGCCAACATCAAGACTTCTGGCTCGGCTTAGGGAACGGGAGGACGCCTTGTCTCGTCATGAACGTCCTATAGTCACCCTGCATCTCTAGGCGATCTTCTATGTCACGGTTATTCGGGATATTTCCTCCGTAGAAGATCCCCCCCGAAGTCATGACATCACGAAAGATGATTGCCCCAAACTGCTGCTGGATGCGATACATCTCTTGTCTAATATCTGAATCATTGATCTTGGCCTTTGCTTCGGCCCACTGTTTGAGATGATCTGGCAGCATAGAATTCTGCTGGTCAAGTAGGAACGCCCTCATGTGATGGAGTGCGTAGTAGGCTTCCTTCTTACTGTTTTCCGGCTGCTTCATGCAGGGGAACTCCGTTACGTGGTTGAAGACGTGCCTGCCGAACTTGACCTTCGTACGCATGAAGGTGGTGCCTTCCGTCGAGGAAAATCCAGTGAGAGCATCATCCAGAACTTCCTTGATCTTGTCGTAGTTTTTCTTCCTTTCTAGACTCCCCGAGTCGAAATACGTGGTGTGGGAATGCTTCGGCGATAAGGAGATGAGCGTGCAATGTTCATCTCTGTGCAAAAAATTCAAATGGAATGTGTTGGAAAAAGAATGATGATGATCTAATAAAGCCAATCGACGGTGGCGAGTGAATAACGACTTACTCGGGAAAGTAAGGCACGAGAATGTATTCCTTTGTATTGTTCGCCACGAGGATTCTTTTTAGGTACGAGGCCACGATACGTCGTTCGGCGGGGGAACCCAAGCAGTCATCATGCATTTAGTAGGGGTCCACTATAGCGATGCCCGGTTTGTTCTCTCTAATGATCTGCATGGCCAGGCTGAGAGAAAAGAGACGGACCATGGTATAGTGCAGCGGGTATAGGTGGAACATATTGAAGATGTCGTCGAACCGCAGGAAGACAAGATCCGCAGGGGCATTGTCGACGAAGCCCAAACCTGGTGGCACCTTAACCACGAATACCAGGTGCGAGGGATCTTTCTCCGATAGAAGGCGTCTCTCTATCGCCAAGACGTCATGCCCACTCTGCCGAATCGGGCGAGCTTCGCAAATTCTTAGGTAGCATGGGCTCACCCCAACATGAATCATCCACATAATACCCTCGGTCTTGGTGGCCCGTCCGAAACCTGATCGGATTCGCAGTTGTTGACACCACCGCTGGCTCGAGCTGCTAGATTTTCTTTTCCTGCCCTTTTTTCCTTTTGGAGAGCGGGCACCATAATCGCACCGACCGCCCTATGTAGTGTGTCGGGATTAGAATAAAGCGTTGGTTGTATCACTGGCTCAGAAGGCGCAAGTCGGAGGCGTCTCGAGAACCAAGCAGACTTGGTGATAGTGGCTTTCTCTGGGGCCACCAGCTAGGTCTTCGCTAAACCGAGTGTTGAAGAAGTGATCATTCCAGTCTTCGTGCCTCGGCCGGATCCTCGCCATGTGCATATCATCAACATGATCATCCGACCCAGCGTGGAGGTGACGGCGAGCGGCGGGGCCTTGCCACCGCTTGTCGCCGCACGACACCGGTGCTTGTTATGTGGGCGTGATGGCCCCCGCCGTCCCCAAACGGATCATGCTCTTTGGCGATAGCAAGAATAAGCCGAAGCAAGTTCTGAGGACAGACGACTCTTCTTCATCCGCTCCTGGGGGTTGAATGGGAGGTTCCAGATCGTCGCAGCCCCTTAGCACCCGACTAATTTTAACCCTGTGCACGCTATCTGGCATCGGCCTTGAGTGGAACGTGCGCTGCAAGGGTTGAATGATGGTACCCTTGGCAACATCCCTCAGCTTGTTGTTCACGTAGCATAAGAGAGTGCAAGGAACATCCGTCTGCGGAAAACATGTATGCGTCGTCAGAGATGCCATAAGAGTAATAGATGGCATGAAAGGCGGTAATTAAAGCAATTTGTTTACCGTGATGGCGTCGAGATCGGCTAATGTCGACGCACCGCATACGGCAACGGGCGTGCAAGAGACGGAAGGGCTCCTTGATGGCGCGGTGCTGGCCGCCGGTGTATTCTCCCTACCGACGGGTGCTTGGAGCTCCGGTGCCGCCGCGACGATGGCAGGGGGGCACCAACATGTACTCCGGCGCCGCGGTGATGGCAGGGGGAGTCACCAACACTTGCGGCGCCGCGGTGCTAGCGGGCGGAGTCACGAACATGTAGTTCGCCTGATTCGTCGGCGCCGCGTTGTTCGAGTGGCTGCTGACCATGCTTGGAATCGGGCACGGCCCTACTCGACCACCCGCACTCCAGTTCGCTATTGACTCCACCAAGGTAGGCAGGAAGGACGTGAGGGTGATTGCCAGGTTGTCTTGGACGATCTGCGGGATCCGCGCCACTTGTGCCTTAAGTTCTTGAACCTCGCGGTTTTCCTCCTCCCTCCTTCCCAATGGCGCCACATGCGTCCTCGGCGGTGGACCAAAATGATCCACCCAATTCTTACCCTCGAGGCCGGCCAGACGGCCAGCCATCGACGGCTTCTTCGTAACCCGCTCTATTTTCTTGGCCCGGTTCATCACCCTGTTAAAAGGGTTATCCCACCGGGTGGCCGCCGTCGACCCCTGGGATGAGGAACCCTAGGATCCATGACTAGCAACAATTTCCTCCTCCTGCAGAAGAAGTAACAGTGAATCGTTTAAATCATCGATTAGATTGCAATCGAGTTGATCCGCGGTAATTAGATTATACTTACCACAATTTCCTCGAATTCCTTCACCGCAGGATCCGCGGTGAGTTGTTTGGTTTTTGGGTCCACATGGTAACGGGCCCTGATGAAGTTTCGAACCTGCCCGGGTTCGAATTTAGCAAAGGGGTTTTCTATCCCCTTGGATCTATACTCTTCGTCCTCCTTATTCCATTTGGCCTCCGCGGTTCTGTATCCACCAGATCCGAGATGGTGATGACCTATATTCATAGCCTGCAGCACCTTTCCCCGATTACTATTGGCGGTGGCTCTTTGGATTCACACTCTCCTTGAACTCCCGAATCGATCTTCGGTGATCTGCGGGTCAATCTTCTGGATCTCCTCGAGACTTTTGCCTTCTTTATAGATGTTCTTCTTTATCCGGTTCTCCACTGGCCGTATGGTGCTCATCTTTGTGAGGGCGGATTTGTTTACTGCTTCCCATGATAATTTGTGTTCGATACTTAGCGGGAACTTGTATCTTGCGTGCTTCTCGAGCAGTGTGCAAGTGGCCATTATATTTATGCCGGAGATTCTCGGTGTTGATCGAGATGGTTGTCCGGTGATCGCCTCCACTTGCCCACCGCACTTTGACGAAGGGGGCTCCAAAGGAACCCCTGATGGGCTCACTTCGGTAATTGCCTCCCTGACCGTGCCGACCGTGTTCGGGCGCCAGTCCTTCGGCTTCTTCTTCTTCTTCTTAGGAGGATTGCTACCACTCCCTATGCCCTCGCCACCATCAGTGGTTTCATCGTCCGCCGTTCCTTCGGCTTCTTCCTCTGTGTCTTCCATCTCATCATCCTCGCTGATGCTCTTAGAACATCCAGCCTCGTCGTTGTCACACAAGCTTCCCTTGATCTGGCCTCGCCTCACATGACTCGGCTTGACCTTAACCTGCACTTAAGATGCATGACTGCGTTACGCTGACATACCTCTTATGTAGGTCGAGTCAAGTCTTAACTACTTGACTCGGGCCAAGTCGGACCTTATTAGGCTGACTCCTACATGACTCGGCCGGATCATATCTAGATCTGGCCGTGATCATGAATATTCCTCTCTCTTTTTACTTACCTCGACCCTACCTAGGGTCACCCCCCCAACATTAGTCCCCGAAGCTGGTACGGTCTTGCCGACTACATTCGGCCAGACCACAGCAGTTTCTAGATACTCTGTTTTTACCCTTTTTTTCTCTCCGACTCATTGTTCATTCGGTGCCTTTCTCGTTTTTTCTCCTCTTTGCTCACCCTCTTTTTCCGAGGTGTGACTCATTTTCCGAGTCACCTATATTCGTCCGAGGCATCCTCTTAGCTTATCTGGTAAGCTTAATCCTACGTGTATCAATCATTGCCTTTTGTCTCATTTTTTGTACCGCTATAGTGTATCCTGACATCGCTACAATAATTATTGCGGCAGTCTTATCGGCGCAGTGATTCCTCGATCACCGCAACGGTCATGGTGGCCGGATATCCTCCTGCACCGCGTGATCCTCCCTGTGGCTCCAATCACCGATCGAGAACACATGATACACGCCTTTTTTCGGTTACCCCGGTGCATTCACGATCCCACTAATTCTCACCACACGCTATAATAAATAGGTGGAGTGGGGAAAGGGTTGGTCTACTTTCCCATTCTCACCCTCCTCGTCTTCCTTCCTGGACCGATGCGGTTGTGCTCCCGTTCCCGCGACCACGCCGCCGCGCTCCTCCTCACGCGACGCGCCGCCATTGTTTGGTCCTTCCTCACCACTCCCCGTCTCCGCATTAGGATTTTGCGGTGGTTCTCTCCTTCCATCGCCAACGTGCTCATCATCGATGCGATGGGGCATTGGGTTTCGAGGCCGCTCCCCGCCGCCAGCGATTCCTCCTCTGTTGGATCCTCCGACGAGCTCATGTCGAGCTCGCACAACGGCGCCGTCGTGGGAGAAGAATATCTCATGGTGGTTCATGGCAAGGATCCACGGTCACCGCCGAGAAATCGAGTGGATCCGCAAGACTCGCCGAGTTCCTGCCGAGGTAAAGTCTCGCTTACCTGGGAAGGAGTCTACCCCCGTAGTTGAGGATGGTGAGTATGTAGTTTTCATGTCACATTTTTCCATAGGATTCGGCCTCCCTCTTAGCGACTTCGCCAAGGGCTTCCTTGAATTCTTTGGCCTCCAGCCTCATCACCTGCCGGCTAACGCCATCGCTTATTTGTCGACTTTTATCTCGGCCTCAGAGGGATACTTTGGCCTCTGGCCTTCTGTAGTAGTCTGGTCGAATATTTTTCAGATCTGAGCCAACGTTGTGTCGGATAAATCTCTCCATCCCTTCGAGAAATCTCTTACTTAGTGTGGGGCCGCTTCTATCACACCTAGGAAGAATTCTTTGTTCCCTCGAGTTTCAGGCCTAGAGTCCTACAAGAAGTTGCATAGGACATTTTTCTATGTCAAGAACACTGGCAAGGATGATAAGATTCGGCTCCCTGCCTTCTCTATTGGTCCTCCTTCTAAGCAGAATTGGATTTATAATCTGAAAAAGACCGATGCTCTTGCCGAAGCGTTCGAGCTTCGACTTAAGGAGTTGATTCGGGCGGGGCTTCACAGCGAAGATTTGATGGCCGTATACATCAGTAGCCGGATCTGCCCTTTCCAACTTTGCTCTCATAAGCTTTGCTACATAAGCGGTCCTTTGGATCCCGACCTTGTCTCCACGGTTGAGCTTGACGACGTTCATATTCAGAAACGTGTCCGATCTATCTTCAAAACTGAGATGCCCAAGGATTGGACGTGGGGAATGAAGCCCTTTTCACGCGATAATCCCCCTCCTCAGGTTACTGGAATGCGAATTGCCCTATCCGAGTTATTTTTGGTTGATTATTTTGCTAACTTTTGTCTGCTGTTTCTGCAGAAATTTGATGAACAAGCTTCGGAAGACGCCGAGTTGCTCGCTCTTCCTTGGAGTGATGACCGCAGCACCCCAGACAATGGGGATCCAGACCCGGAGGAGTTTATCCCCAATCCCAGTGCTGCTCCTACCCATACTCGGGGAAAAGCCTCTGCCCGCGCCGATGAAGGTGGCTCAGATGAAATCCAAATTCTCGAGGTAGTTGCCGTGGTGCCTATCTCTTACACGTTTCAGGCTCCTCCTTTCCCAGCTAATCCGGTTGGCCAGGTGCACGAGGTCGAACCCGTCGCTTCTAAAGCTCCCGCTCCATCGAAGAAGCGTGCTGCTTCGAACGATCCTTTGGATGCAGGTCCCAAGAAGCGAACCAAGAGATCCTCCCAGCATGTTCTAAAGCGCAAAACTATGCCCGGAGTCTCTGGGTAAGTTTCCTTTCTTATTTTAACTTGTATTTATTGTTTCTCTCTTTCTATTTCTGAATTGGTCTTTCCACTTATCCTGGCAGTGCTCCTCTTTCTTCTAAGCCTAGTGGTCCGAGCATGACCTCGCATGTTACTTGACCGCCCTCACCATCGCCTCAAGGGAATATTCGAGTTTCAAGCCCTCCTCGCGATAATTCTCATATCATGCCGACTAACAGCCCTTCTCAACGTGACGAGGCCGAAGTCCCCCCGTGGTGCTGGTGCTGATGTCATTATGCCGGACCACTCAATTGATCCGGTAATTTATTCCAAGGTCCCCAAAGTTTCCCCCGTCGAACCCCTCTCTGGCGAAGTTCCTGGTACTTCGGTTACTGTCGAAGTTGCCGCTACCTCGGCTCCTGTTGAGGCAACCGCCCCTTCTGCCGCGGAGGTTGTTGCTGCAAGTACGGTTCATCGCCCTAAGTCCTCGCCTGTTACCGAGGTTCCTGCCAAGACCAAGAAAATGGCGCTGCCAAATCCAAACCAGCTCAAAAATCTAAACCTGGTTCCTCTCAACCGAGCGTCGCCGACATGCTTCACAAAGGAGCTTCTGTCGCTAAGCCTGGGTCTACCTCCGCTGCCGACACACGACTCGTGCTTCATAAGAGTCCGGCGACCGATATAGGTGCACAACAGGCGTGAGGCCAAGGGCAAGGTTTTAATGCGCACAGAGAGCGGAGGAAGCCTTGGGTCATTGGTAGAGTATGACAATAATTGGAATGCTACCGATTAGATCGAGGGAAACCCCAGTAACCAACCCTTCCAGCTCTCCAACATTAGCAGCTGTTTACATTTGGCTGCCAAAGTTGTGCTTGAGAGTGACAAGATGAACGAGGTATTAGATTTGATCTATGCTTTGTTTTTTGCGCACAGTATACTATATGCCCGCTAGTCCCCGAGCTTGCAACCGAATAACTTGTTACGAATAACTTGTTATTCGTTTGGAAGCTTCCATTGCTTAGAATATATTTAGTTGTGTGCATAATAGATATTTTTTGCTATGCACGTTTCAGCTTAAAACATATCTAGCCACCTAGCTTCGAATCACGTTTTGAAAGATTCGGATTGTGATTCCATGCTTTCAATATCCAGCCGCCTAGATTCGAGTCAAGTTTTACTTGATTCGGATCTTTTTAAGTTTTAGCTTTGAATATCTAGCCACCTAAATCTGACTCAAGTTTTGCTTGCGTTGGATCTTATTAAGTTCTAGTTTTGAATATCCAGCCACCTAGATCCAAGTCAAGTTTTGCTTGATTCGGATCTTTTTAAGTTTTAGCTTTGAATATCCATCCACCTAGATTCGAGTCAAGTTTTGCTTGATTCAAATCTTTTACGTTTTAGCTTTGAATATCCATCCACCTAGATCCGTGTCAAGTTTTGCTTGATTCGGATATTTTGCGTACTTTGCCCTATATACCTCTGTTGGAATTATGCCCTAGAGGCAATAATAGAGATGTTATTATTATAATTCTTTTTCATGATAAAGTTTATATTCCATGCTAGAATTGTATTAAGCGGAAACTTTGATACTTGTGTGGTTTATGAACAACACTGTGTCCCTAGTATGCCTCTATGGACTAGCTCATTGATTAATGATGGTTATGGTTTCCTAACCATAGACATGAGTTGTCGATAAATAATGAGATCATATCATTGGGAGAATGATATGATGGACATACCCAAATTAAGCAGAGCAATTAGATCGTGTCATAGTGTTCATCTTTGCGAAGCTTTTTCTTATGTCAAATATTGTATTCCTTAGACCATGAGATAATGCAACTCCCTGGTATCGGAAGAAAGCTTTGAGGTCATCAAACGTCATCCTATGAGAGGGTGATCATAAAGGTGTCTCTCAGGTGATCGGAAAGTACTTGTTGGGTTGTATGTATCGAGATGGGATTTGTCCCTCCCAAGTCGGAGAGAAATACTTCGGGCCCACTCGGTAATCGATATCAACACCGCTTGCAAGCAAGTGGTTAAGGAGTTAATCACAAAGTGATATCGTATTACGGAACGAGTAAAGTACTTGCTGTGAACGAGATTGAACTAGGTATGTCGATACCAACGATCGAATCTCGGGCAAGTAAAATATCGCGTGACGAAGGGAATATATATGGGATTAATTGAATGCTGGCATCGTGGTTCATCCGATATGATCATCGATGAGTATGTGGGAGTCAATATGGGTTTCCAGACCCTGCTGTTGATTATTGATAGAAGATCATGTCTGCATATTCTCGAACCCGTAGGGTCACACACTTAACATGTCTCGACGCTAGGATATAATGGATAATTGGTTTATGAGTTTTTGTTCGGAGTCTCGGATGAGATCCAGGACATAACGAGAGGTTCCGGAGAATAAGATTCATATAAGGGAAAGCAGTTTTTGGATTTCGGAATTGTTTCGGATTGTTCGGTATTGTACCGGAAGCTTCTAGAACCTTCCGGAGTGGGACCAACATGGCCCCACTTGTCGGGAGGGGGCATGGGCCTACGAGGGAGTGCCCTGGCCGCATTGGGCCAGGGGCACAAGGCCCCATAGGCCCAGCCGGCCAAACCCTAGGGGAAACCCTAGGGAAACCTTCTAGAAGGAGGGGAAAACTTGCCCCCCACTCCAACCCTTGGGGCCGCCGCCCTAGGGCTTGGAGGAGGGGCCAAGGGGGCCGCCAGCCCCTATATATATAGGGCAGGGGCGCAGCCCTCCTCCCCACTCCTTGAACCCTAGCCGCCTACCTGCTGCCCTCCAGATCTCTCTCTCTCCCGACTGCGCGTAGGCTTAGCCCTGCCGCGGAAACTCTCCACCTTTGGACCACGCCGTCGTATTGTAGATCCAATATATCTCTCCACCCCACTTGCTGGACCGAGGAAGGAGGATATGTCGAGGTGTCGTACGTGTGCATCTCTCGGAGGCATCGCCACTTGCGGTGTTGGATCGGATTGGATCACGAGGAGGAGAAGCTAGTACCACTATATCAACCACGTTCCGCTGTGCGAATCTTCAAGGGTATGAAGATCTCTTCTATCCCCCCTCGTTGTTTGCATCTCCTAGATTAGATATTGGCTTTCCCGTTTGCATCCGTAGAATTTTTTTGATTTGCTATGCTGCGAAACCCATCAGTGGTATCAGAGCTAGATCTATGCGTAGATGTGTTTCACGAGTAGAACATAACATGCTTGTTGCTGGCGTTGATGTTTTCTGTTGCAAGCCTCTTGTTTGTGTACTTCTTATGACGCGGGATAGTGAGATCGAAGCGGTCCAGGCTAACTTTATGCGACCTCCTTCATGAGGACTCGCGCCGCGTTTGGCTTATTCCACACATGCGGCTGGTGGATGTCAGTTTCTCTCACTATAGTTGTCATGGGATGTACACCGGATGTTGGCAACCATAATATCACCGTCGTGGCTTTCCGTAGGTAAGAATCATTCTTAGCTTGTTACTCCGATAAGCCACGTAAAACATGCAACAACAAAGTAGAGGCGTCTAACTTGTTTTTGCAGGGAGTGTTTCTTTGATATGGTATGGCCCAAGATGTGATGTGTATGTTGTATGCAATGATCATGTTTTGTAATGTTTCACGACTTGCATGTCGATGAGTACACAACCGGCAGGAGACATATGGTTGTCTTTATAATTGTGTATGACCTGTGTGTCAACTTCTTATATGCCATGTAATAGCTTTACTTTATCGCTAAGTAGTTAGCAATAGTTGTAGTTTCTATTCGTGGTGGAGGCAATCATGGTGGAGTGATGGAGATCATGCTGGCACGCACAAGATGGAGATCATTGCACGGAGATTGGCTATACCATGTCACATAAAATTATATGCATGTGATGTTTATCCTTTTATGTATCTTATTATGCTTAGATCACGACGGTAGCATTATAAGATGATTCCTCACTTAAAGATCAAGATAAAACTGTGTTCTCCCCATGTATGCACTGTTGCGAAAGTTCATTGTTTTCAAGCATCATGTGATGATCGGGTGCTATAAACTCTACGTTCACATACAACGGGTGCAAGCCAGTTTTGCACACGCGGAAATACTTGGGTTTGACTTGACGAGCCTAGCATGTACAGACATGGCCTCGTAACACACGAACCGAAAGGTTAAGCATGAGTCATATGAATGATATGATCGACACTTTGTTGTCCACCATTGAAACCCCATCTCTTCTCATGAAGATCGGATTAGGTGTGGTGAATTTGGATCATGTTCACTAAACAACTTGAGGGATGTTGAATTTAGTGGGAGTTCATCTAGTAATTTGATTAAGTTGAACTAGTTATCATGAACATACTCTAAATTGTACTTGCAAATTTTGTAGATCAAATGGCTAAGTCCAACTTCAACTTCAACGTTTTTGCTGAGAAAGAAAATATTAAGAATAATGGGTCTAACTTCACCAACTGGTTCCGCAATCTGAGAATCATTCTCTCTGGCGGACAAAAGTACTATGTCCTTGAGAAAGCGCTAGGTGACGCCCTGTCGAGATGCGCGTACCGATGAGAAAGCTTTATCATCGGCGCAAGGATGATTATGGTGTGATTAAGAGAACCATGTTGTTTGCTATGGAATCGGACCTTCAAAATCGTTTTGAGGAGTTCCCCGGGCCCTTTGAGATTCTTGAGGAACTGAAAACTATGTTTTAGACTCAGACCCGTTCTAAGAGATATGAGATCTCTGAGAAATTCTTTAACTGCAAGATGGAGGAAGGGAGTTTAGTTAGTGAGCACGCCATTAAGATGTCGGGCTACACTCAACGCCTTTGAGCAATGGATCAAGATTTCGAGAGGAGCTCAAGATTGATAGAGTTCGCAATCACTCCTCCTAGCTACAAAGGTTTTGTGGTTACTCATAATCGATTGGTTCCATCGATACAATCATCGAGATCTTTGCTAAGTCGAAATGCGGAGGTGGACATCAAGAAAGATAATCATGTGTTGATGGTCAACAAGCCCCCGCTTTAAGAAAGGTAAGGTGCAAAGAATCCCTTCAAGAAGGGCAGCGGCAAGCGTTGCCCTGCAGAAGAAGCTCAAGTCGGACCTAAGGGACCGAGTGCTTCTATTGCAAGGACAAGGGTCATCGAAGTTTAAATCGTCCAAGTACTTAGCGGACAAGAAGGCTGGCACCATCAAAGGTATATTTGATATACATGTTATTGATGTTTTCCTTACTATCCTCGTTGTAGTGTGGGTATTTGATCTTGGTTCGGTTGCTAATATTTGTAACTCAAACAGAGCTACGGAATAGGCGGCTAGCGAGGATGAGGTGACGATGCGTTGGCAACGGATCAAGAGTTGATGTGATGGCCGTCACGCCTCCTTAGTTTTACCTTCGGGATTAGTTTTAAACCTCAATAAATGTTATTATGTGCCTGCGTTGAGCATGAACATCATATCTGGATCGTGTTTATTGCAAGACGGTTATTCATTTAAATCGGAGAATAATGGTTGTTCTATTTATATGAGTAACATATTTATGGTCATGAACCTGCTGTGAATGGTTTATTTCTTCTGAATCTCGAAAGCAATGAAACACACATCCATAACATTGAGGCTAAGAGATGCAAGGTAGATAGTGATAATACGACTTATTTGTGGCACTGTCGTCTAGGTCATATTGGTGTAAAACGCATGAAGAAACTCCATTCTGATGGACTTTTGGAGTCTCTTGATTTTGAATCATTTGACACGTGCGAACCATGCCTCATGGGCAATATGATCAAAACCCTGTTCTCCGGAATAATGGAGCGAGCAACGGACTTGTTGGAAATCATACATACCGATGTATGCGGACCAATGAGTGTTTCGACGCGCGGTGGTTATTGCTATTTTCTCACTTTTACTGATGACTTAAGTAGATATGGGTATATCTATTTAATGAAACATAAATCTGAAACATTTGAAAAGCCCAAAGAATTTCAGAACGAAGTGGAAAACCATCGTAACAGGAAAATTAAATTTCTACGATCCGATCGTGGAGGTGAATATTTGAGTTATGATTTTCTCACGCATCTTAAAGCAAGCGGAATCGTTTCGCAACTCACGCCACCCGGAACACCACAGCGCAATGGTGTGTCTGAACGCCGAAACCGAACTCTATTAGATATGGTGCAATCAATGATGTCTCTTACAGATTTGCCGTTATCATTTTGGGGTTATGCATTAGAAACCGCTGCATTCACTTTAAATAGGGAACCATCTAAATCCGTTGAGACGACACCATATGAACTGTGGTTTGGTGCTAAACCTCAGTTGTCGTTTCTTAAGGTTTGGGAATGCGAAGCTTACGTCAAGAAGTTGATGCCGGACAAGCTCGAACCCAAAGCGGAGAAATGCGTCTTCATAGGATACCCTAAGGAAACGATTGGGTATACCTTCTATCACAGATCCGAAGGCAAAGTGTTTGTCACAAAGACCGGATCCTTTCTTGAGAAGGAGTTTCTCTCAAAATAAGTGAGTGGGAGGAAAGTAGAGCTAGACGAGGTTATTGAAACTTCTCTTGAGTTGGAGAGTAGCGCAGCACCTGAAATTGTTCTAGTGCCGTCTGCACCAACAATAGAGGAAGCTAATGACAAGGATCATGAAGCTTCGGACGATGCTACTACTGAACGTCGCAGGTCGACAAGGTCACGTGCCCCTCCTGAGTGGTATGGCAATCCTGTCTTAACTGTCTTGTTAGTAGACAACAGTGAACCTGCGAACTATGAGGAAGCAATGATGAGCCCAGACTCTGAGAAATGGCTAGAGGCCATGAAATCCGAATTAGGATCCATGAGCAAAAACCAAGTATGGACTTTGGTGGACCCTCCTAGCGACCGAAAGGCCGTTGAGTGCAAATGGATTTTCAAGAAGAAAATGGACGCGGATGGTAATGTTACTGTCTATAAAGCACGGCTTGT
This sequence comes from Avena longiglumis, assembly GCA_030063025.1. NCBI lineage: Eukaryota > Viridiplantae > Streptophyta > Magnoliopsida > Poales > Poaceae > Avena > Avena longiglumis. The sequence continues at coordinate 45,580,580 of CP125974.1, read as the reverse complement.
CGCGAAAGGTTTTCGACAAGTTCAAGGTGTTGACTACGATGAGACTTTCTCTCCCGTAGCGATGTTTAAGTCCATTCGGATTTTATTAGCAATTGTTGCGTTCCATGATTATGAAATATGGCAGATGGATGTAAAGACTGCATTCCTCAATGGCAACATTGATGAAGAGTTGTATATGATGCAACCCGAAGGTTTTGTCGATCCTAAGGATGCGGATAAGGTGTGCAAACTTCAGCGTTCCATTTATGGACTGAAGCAAGCATCTCGGAGTTGGAACCTTCATTTTGATCAGGTGATCAAGAGCTTTGGATTTGTTCCAAATTGCTACGAAGCTTGTATCTACAAGAAAGTGAGTGGGAGCTTAGTGACATTTTTGGTACTATATGTGGATGACATATTGATTATCAGAAATGACATTGACATGCTTAACGATGTGAAGAGTTATTTGAACAAATGTTTTTCAATGAAAGACCTAGGGGAAGCTGCTTACATATTGGGCATCAAAATCTATGGAGATAGACAAAGACGCCTGATAGTTTTAAGCCAAAGTACATACCTAGACAAAGTTCTGAAAAGGTTCAGAATAGATAAGGCAAAGAAAGGTTCAGTGCCTATGTTTTCAGGTAAGATATTGAGCAAGGCTCAGTGTCCAGCTACGGTAAACGATAAGAAGCTATGCGCAAAGTGCCTTATGCCTCGGCCATAGGTTCTATCATGTATGCCATGCTGTGTACTAGACCGGATGTGTCCAATGGTCTTAGTTTGACGAGCAGATACCAAAGTAATCCAGGAGTGGAACACTGGACAGCCGTGAAGAATATCCTAAAGTATTTAAATAGGACTAAAGAAATGTTCTTAGTCTATTGAGGTGATGAACAACTCGTCGTAAAAGGTTACGTCGATGCTAGTTTCGACAATCGACAAGGATGATTCTAAATCTCAGACGTGATACGCTTATATTTTGAATGGAGGAGCTGAGTCGGATAAGTGCAAGCAAAGCGTGATCGCAGGATCTACATGAGAAGCGGAATACATGGCTGCCGCAGGCCAAGTGAAGGAGTTTGGATCAGAACTTCATCATCGAAGCTTGGTGTGGTTCCAAGTGCCTTGGACCCACTGGAGATATTGTGTGACAACACTGGCGCCATAGCACTGGCTAAGGAACCAAGATATCATCCAAAGACCAAGCATATCAACCGCAAGTTTCATATAATTCAATATTATATAACAGATGGAGATCTGAAGATTAGCAAAGTACATACGGATCTGAATGTCGCAGATCCATTGACTAAACCTCTACCACGAGCAAAACATGATCGGTACCTTAGTGCCATGGGTGTTAGATTGTTGCCAGATGTAAACTAGATTATTGACTCTAGTGCAAGTGGGAGACTGTTGGAATTATGCCCTAGAGGCAATAATAAAGATGTTATCATTATAATTCTTGTTCATGATAAAGTTTATATTCCATGCTAGAATTGTATTAAGCGGAAACTTTGATACTTGTGTGTTTTATGAACAACACCGTGTCCCTAGTATGCCTCTATGGACTAGCTCATTGATTAATGATGGTTAAGGTTTCCTAACCATAGAAATGAGTTGTCGATTAATAATGAGATCATATCATTGGGAAAATGATATGATGGACATACCCAAATTAAGAAGAGCAATTAGATCGTTTCATAGTGTTCATCTTTGCGAAGCTTTTTCTTATGTCAAATATTGTATTCCTTAGACCATGAGATAATGCAACTCCCTGGTATCGGAAGAAAGCTTTGAGGTCATCAAACGTCATCCTATGAGAGGGTGATCATAAAGGTGTCTCTTAGGTGATCGGAAAGTACTTGTTGGGTTGTATGTATCGAGATGGGATTTGTCCCTACCAAGTCGGAGAGATATACTTCAGGCCCACTCGGTAATCGATATCAACACCGCTTGCAAGCAAGTGGTTAAGGAGTTAATCACAAAGTGATATCGGATTACGGAACGAGTAAAGTACTTGCTGTGAACGAGATTGAACTAGGTATGCCGATACCGACGATCGAATCTCGGGAAAGTAAAATATCGCGTGACGAAGGGAATATATATATATGGGATTAATTGAATCCTGGCATCATGGTTCATCCGATATGATCATCGATGAGTATGTGGGAGTCAATATGGGTTTCCAGACCCTGCTGTTGATTATTGATAGAAGATCATGTCTGCATATTCTCGAACCCATAGGGTCACACACTGAACATGTCTCGACGCTAGGATAGAATGGATAATTGGTTTATGAGTTTTTGTTCGGAGTCTCGGATGAGATCCAGGACATCACGAGAGGTTCCGGAATGGTCCGGAGAATAAGATTCATATAAGGGAAAGCAGTTTTTGGATTTCGGAATTGTTTCGGATTGTTCGGTATTGTACCGGAATCTTCTAGAACCTTCCGGTGTGGGACCAACATGTCCCCACTTGTCGGGAGGGGGCGTGGGCCTACGAGGGAGTGCCCTGGACGCATTGGGCCAGGGGCACAAGGCCCCATAGGCCCAGCCGGCCAAACCCTAGGGGAAACCCTATGGAAACCTTCTAGAAGGAGGGGGAAAACTTGCCCCCCACTCCAACCCTTGGGGCCGCCGCCCTAGGGCTTGGAGGAGGGGCCAAGGGGACCGTCCAGCCCCCTATATATAGAGGGCAGGGGCGCAGCCCTCCTCCCCACTCCTTGAACCCTAGACGCCTACCTGCTGCCCTCCAGATCTCTCTCTCTCCCGACTACGCGTAGGTTAAGTCCTGCCGCGGAAACTCTCCACCTTTGCACCAAGCCATCGTGTTGTAGATCCAATATATCTCTCCACCCCACTTGATGGACCGAGGAAGGAGGAGACGTCGAGGTGCCGTACGTGTGCATCTCTCGGAGGCATCGCCACTTGCGGTGTTGGATCGGATCGGATCGCGAGGAGGAGAAGCTAGTACAACTACATCAACCACATTCCGTTGAACGTTCCGCTATGCGAATCTTCAAGGGTATGAAGATCTCATCTATCCCCCCTTGTTTTTTGCATCTCCTAGATTAGATCTTGGCTTTCCCGTTCGCATCCGTAGAATTTTTTTGATTTACTATGCTGCGAAACCCATCAACCTAGCTGTTATTTTAGGTTGCGCACAATCGATGTACAGCCGAATTCCAGAAGCTGCTCTTTTCGCATAGGAAGCTTCAGGTCAAGTATGACAAGATGGTTCCCATTCTGAAGAAGACAGATAAATTATTCAGCGTTTGCACTCAAGTCCTCTGTTCAAGTCTTTGATTCCTAATTAATTTTTGATTTATCCTTGCTCAGCTAACATTGATATTGATAATACTCTGTTGACGAAAAATATTGCGAGTCTTGAAGGTTAGTCGTCTATCCAATATTTACTTGTCCATTTCTCTTCTAGATAATTTTCGAGTATCTTATAGTGCTCCATCCTCGGCTCAGCCAAATTACGAACATTTGCCGCATCACATCAAGAGTGCATACCCATGCCTGATATGATGCGGCATTTTTTAGAGCAAGCAGGGACTCATTTGGCACAGCTAAAGGAGAAGGATGACAAGATAGCCCGGCTCCGCGCCGAGGTTGAGTCCTTGAAATCATGTCAGAAGTCTGAGCTAGAGAAAATTGACCAAGAGTTTTCCGAGGAAAATAATCAGTTAAGTCTCCAGCTTTAGAAGGACAAATAACTCCTTGATGCGGCCGAGATAAAAAATCAGAAGATGACAGAGTATATTACTCGGTTTGAGAAGAAACGGGTTGGCTGGGCCGTGGATCTTCAGAAGATGCTGCGATATATCCATCGTAAGCTTATTTGCCGGGTTTTTCCTCTTGTGGTTATTGGCTGAGTTATTCTTTGCTCGTTGCTCCCCTTGACTTATATGATGTTTTTCTTTACAGATCACTTTTCGGAAGCCGAGTCCATGAGTAATTAGGCCGTGGTTGCTGCCATGCCCGCCGAGGTGTCCCCAATACGCCGGATCAAGAATATTCTATTGAGGATTTCCTGGTTGTTATTGCTACCGCCATCGAGCCGATGAAAATCATGGGAAGAGATTTGGTGAAAGCGGAAATTCGAGCCTTCAGTGTGCTCTGGACGAATGAACCAAAAATTAGCAAGGTGGAAGTACTCGTGGCGAAGCTAATGGATTCTCAAACCTAGTTGAACCTCTAGAGAGAATCAACCGGGCGAGCCAGGGCTAACATGGAGCTTATTGCCGTTCTATCATGGTACAAGGACATCTCACTCGACATATTAACGAATTTGTGTACCATCTCTCCTTGGGTCGAGAATCCGGATTATGTTTCTTGCCACCAAGCCCGTGCATATCAACTCATCGAGTATGCAAATGTGCATCAATGGAATGAGGGGGCGAATTTTCTTCCAGACGAGGCCGAAGAAAATGTTGAAGCCGCTTATGGCGATGAGTATTTGACAGATATTCTGGTGATGAACATGACTCGGATGAAAACTCTGGAAGTTCTGACGAGTCAAGTGGTAGTTCGGGAAGAAATGCTGAAGCTCGGTCTTCCTCCAAGGGGACTGAAGCTTCCCAAGCCCAAGATGGAGCTTCGCGTCAAACGACCAATACTCAAGATGCCCTGGTTACTTCAGTTGATGTCGAGGTAACCTCTATGGAGGTTCAGGCAACTTCGGAGACTCCTGCTCCCGAAAATATTGCTTATACATAAGCCAGGGTACCTTCGGTCGTAGCCGAGGTACCTACTTCGGAAACTCCTGCCACTGCCATCACCCCTCCTGCCGATGATTCGGCTGCCGTTAATACCTGAGATGTAAAACTTTTATTTGCTAAGTCCCCAGTATGCCGGGCGTATGTTGTTTTAAGACATTCTGCCTCTTTTAGTACTGTTTAATCTGTATAAGTTCAGAATCTTTTATATGCTATGGTAATCGTTAAGTTGTTACCGTTCTGGTTGAGTTATTCGGGGTGTATTATTGTTTGCGAATTTTAATCCGTAGGTTTGAATTAAACATGTTTGATTATTCGTGTTTTTTAGAGATTATGAGCTATGTTTTAAAATGAGCACTTTGGTTAATACACCACAACGGTCATATGAAAGATAATATAATGTGCGCCGACTTGTCGTATAGTTCCTTCCTTAGTCACTTTTTGTGTGTTTGACTTTTCGTTGGCTCTTACCTCATTTATTATATGGTCTCTCTTCAGACCGCGATAGGTCAGAGACGTTGTTTCCGATGTCTACACGTTACTAATATGGATTGATGCATATATAAATCTTCCGATATATCAAATATATAATAGCAAGATAGATAGCATGGGGCTGTCCCGAGTTATTGCTCGCGTTGTTGAGGTCTTATTTACCGATTTATTTTCGATAGATCAAATACGTAACCATAGTAATAAATGACATGGGGTAGTCCACTTGTCATTTCTCGAGTTACCGAGGTCTCATTCATATCAAATACATAATCTTAGTGATATATAACATGGGGCAGTCCCCGAGTCACTGCTCGGGTTGCCAAGGTTTCATTCATATCATATATACAATCATAGTGATAAACAACATGGGGCAGTTCCCGAGCCACTTCTCGAGTTTCCGAGGTTTCATTCATTCATGCTTGACATATGAAACCGACATATAATAATACTGTTATGGATGATGTGATTGCTGCGGTGGCGCTTGCATTGTTGTCGGGCTTCCCATTGCATTCTTCATCCAAGCACACTGATGAGTTGTGTGGTTGGCTGGTTTTGCCGGGTTAGGCGTGTGAAACTTACACGAATGATCCAACATTGACTCAAACGTGTACTTCAGCCTCTCCTGCCATTGCTTCTTTTGTTCTGGAGTCCATTGTTTCTTCCCCTCATTCCTCGGTGTCCATTGTTGAGGACCGTTCTTCTGGCGCTGATTGCTTCTTGCACCCGGCTGGTCCTGAACAACTGTAGCAACCTGATTCGAACCGTATTTGTAATCCGGCCTGTCATCTCTTCTCCTACCCTGGAATTCATTCCGCCGAGATGATCCTGCACCATCACGAGTGTAATGGTCATCTTGCTCAAGGTGTTCTGCCGACATAAACTCGAGTTGAGTTGGATCACCTAGTGCATATGAATCTGCTATTCTGATTGTATCTGCCAATGTAGTCGGCATATCTCTTTGTAGCCTTTGCCACAACACACTTATGTATCTGCACCCTTGTGCAAACCAAGCAATCGCTTGTGATTCAATTACTCCTTCGCAAGAGTTTTTGAGGTTGCACCATCGAGTCAGGAATTCTCTATCAGTCTTATTCGGTCTCTGTTTGCACATTGCCAGTTGTTGAGGCCTATTCGGCCTCTTGTATGTACTGGTGAAGTTACTGAAAAACATATCCTCAAAGTCCAGCCAGCAATTGATACTGCCGGCAGGTAAGTTATTCAGCCAGACCCTGGCCGGCTCCTCCAACATCTGGGGCACATATCTCACAGCCCATCTCAAATTTCCTCCTGCTATTTTTACTAATGTGGCATAATCAATCAACCAATCTTGCGGTTTAGTACTTCCGTTATATGTTTTTGTGCCTCTTGCTAACTGGAAGTTTGGGACAGGTGGCTGACCCATAATCCGGGGTCCAAAACAGGCCGGTCCAGGAGGACCTTGCTCTTCCAATAACTCGGATTGATATAGCCTATCAAGTTTTAATCTTGCATCATTCGACGGCAAATTCATGTACACAACTCTTTCTTCCACCACATAGTGGTTTTGCCCAACAAATCCAGCATTTTCCATGTCCGAATAACCATCATTATACCTGTCATGTGCTGGGTTATGTGGAACTTGTCCTGCATCTCTCCCCTACCGAGGTTCATGCCTCGGCTGATGATCTTGTGGGTGATACTGTCTCCCTTCAGCCGGGTTATTATTCTCGGGGTTCCCCCTTCCGAGATTCTCATGCTCTCTATTGCCGTGGCCTGGGTTTCTTTCAACGTTGTTGCCTCGGCTTCCATTGACTTTGTTTTCATTAATCTTTCTGGCCACTGTTGGGTCATACGGAACAATCTATTTGTTTCTTTTTCCTGAGGTTACAGCTTTATCTTTTCGCATGCCATTTCCGTGCAAGGATGCCGCGGCAGCTGATAGCACCGGGGCAGCCCCAGCCGAATGAACCATGCGTGAAGCTCCTGGCTTTGCCGGGTTAGCTCTGAGTATTTCCTCATTTTGCTGGTTCGCGATGCGTACCAGCTCATTTACTCTTTCTTGTTGCCTTTGTCGGGCTTCACCGGTCAATCCTTCCAACTCCGAGGTTGCCGCATTCGCCGCCGTGAGGTACTTTGTCGGGGTACTATACCTCGGCAACCCTGGGTCGGCCGGATCACCCTGCTGAGACTCATGCTCCTTGTTAATGTCACTAAGGAGATTCTTTCCTTTCATCTTTAGGTCATCTATTCATGTGTGGGTTGTATCTAGCTTGTTTGCCCTAGAATATTCTCTGAAGGTTCTAATAAAGGACTCCTGCAGTGCAGAGACATTCTTGGCTTATTCTAACATTCTCAACCTAGTCTCTTATAATTCTGCATGTGCATTTGCCGGGTTAACTATTGGTGCTACAGGTGTTGTTAGGTTGTCTATTGCTGCTTGCAAGATATTCTCCGGCCTCTCCAGAGGTGTCCATCTTACCCTTGGTGCCTTGGGGGTTACCTCTTGCACCTCGGGTGCTTTAGCTGCTGATGGATCTACTGCTGCCTGCTTTGCGGCTACTAGCTTAACCGCTGCCTGGTCTGCCATCGCCAGGTTCTTGCTTGGTCCGGTGCTTGTTCCTGCTGCCGGCGCTGGTGCCGTCATCATCACCTCAACACTGCCTGTGGGGCGAGCGTTACACTGACCGCTCGCAGCGCTGAGGGGAGGGTCTCCCGCGAGGAAGACTTGGGAAGGGTATACACGAGAAGTGTCGACGCCCACATAGATCTTGTGAGCGCCCAAGTTGATAAAGACACCGTTGTGCAGGGGTGGTCTGGCTCCAAAGCTGCCAGCAGTTGTTGCTAACATAGTCCCAGATGTCGAACCTCTGTACTAAGCCGGAGACGACGCACTCGCCTATGTCGATGAAGTTTCCCGTCTGTATCTTGACTCCAGCTAGCATCGTTGCTGGCCCCACGGTGGGCTCCAACTCTTGTGGTGGTGGCACGGTAGATGCCACAGTAGGCTTAAGTTGGGGGCCAATGGATGCTAGTGGGATCTAGGGAGGGAAGATGTAGTGGTTTCTGCACACAGAATGCTAGAACTCAATCTTTATTCAACACCAATGGAGCTACACTTGCTCCTCGAGCTGTATGGGCGAGAGGAAGACGAAGCTACAACTAGTGCCCAGTGAGAAAAAAAAGGAATCGATCCCCCTCTCCAGACGCCTAGTCCCTCCTTATAAAGGAGTGTCCTGATGCCTTCTAGGGCTGACGTGGACAACCATATTCGTGGAATATGCTTGTCCCAAAGTGGTAACTCGGCGGGCTTCTTTCCATTTCCCCCTTCTATCAACGGCAAAGACACAGAACCCACCACACCCGAGCCTCGGGCCTGAGGACTGTCACCTCCGTGAACTTCCTCTGCTTCTTGTCCGTAGCGCTTGGCACTATTCAGATTCCATAGAGATACTGGCTAGTGTTGACTTTGGGGTTTGCCTCCTCCTTCTTGGACAATCTTACCTTGATCCGGCCTCGCCTCGCATGACTCGGCTTGACCTTAACCTGCACTTAAGATGCATGACTGCGTTACGCCGACATACCTCTTATGTCGGTCGAGTCAAGTCTTAACTACTTGACTCACACCTTATTCGGCCGACTCCTACATGACTCGGCCGGATCATATCTAGATCTGGCCGTGATCATGAATATTCCTCTCTCTTTTTACTTACCTAGACCCTACCTGGGGTCATCCCCCCAACATTGGGTGTGTTTTCCATAAGAACATAAGATATGCAAGAATATCCAAAAAAGAGCCAGGAGCCAACTCTTCTCAAGGAAGAGAGCGGTGGCCAAAGCCACCATGTTGGAGCGCATGACATGACACCGAGAATATGTATCTTGAGTTCAAAACCAATGCTCATCGATGACCTAGATATCACAAAATGATATTAAGGGAAATGATTTTTCTTGCTATCGGCATTATGAGGGGAGGGTTAGCCCAATCAATTAGGACCAGACTCCCCCTATGTCTATGCCTGCATCTAAACCAAATACATGAGGAAGTGCAGGTGAGTATGCAAGGGTAGTCAAGCCAAGCTCCTTGAATCTATGATATTTATCTCATTCCTCAAATAACAAAACCTTGCTTCATCAAGTGGCTTCGTGAAAATATCAGCAAGTTGGTTCTTCGTGCTCAAAAAAGATAGCGCACTATCGCCACGAGCAACATGATCCCGAATAAAATGATTGCGAATCTCAATATGTTTTGTCCTTGTATGCTACACTGGATTGTAAGCAATTTTAATAGCACTTACTTTATCACATAAAAGAGGCACTTTGTCACAATCGACACCATATTCCTTTAAAGTTTGCCTCATCCATAATAACTGTGTACAAGCAATTGCAGCAGCAACATATTCAGCTTCGGGGGTTGAGAGTGATATGCAATTTTGTTTCTTCGAAGAAAAAAATACTAGAGACCTGCCCAAGAATTGACATGCACCAAAAGTTGATTTTCGATCATCCTTGTCACCAGCCCAATCTAAATCAGTATATCCACATAGAGAGAAACTAGAGCCTTTGGGATACCATAAACCAAAATTAGGGGAATGAACCAAATATCTGAAGATTCTCTTGACCGCCACTAAGTGTCTTTCTTTAAGAGTGGCTTGGTACCTTGCACACACTCCTACACTCAAACGATATCGGGTCTAGATGCGCAAAGGTAAAGGAGAAAGCCGATCATGGATCGGTATACCTTTTGTTCCACATCTTTACCCTTTGGATTAAGCTCGAGATGACATTTAATTTACATTAGAGTAGCAATGCCATTGAGATCTGTCATATTGAACCTCTTGAGCATGCCTTGGATGTATTTAGCTTGATTAATGAAGGTCCCCTCTCTAAGTTGCTTGATCTCGAATCCAAGAAAGAAACTTAATTCTCCCATCATAGACAGCTGATGGCTCATATGACGTAGACCTCGCTGGGAACCCCAAGAGAAAGGTATGATGAGTACAGCAGCAAGTTTCCCTCAGTTATAGAACCAAGGTTATCGAACCAGTAGGAGAAAGGAAAAAACTCCCAAGGTGTTGCTAGCAACTTGGAACCTGCACAACACAACCACAATACTTTACCCCAACTTACAGTGAGGTTGTCAATCTCACCTATTTTGCTAAAAACAAAGGATTAAACGTATAGTGTGGAAGATAGTAATTACAAAAAGTAAATAGTAAACGGTAAACAGTAGATGGAATATCAATGGGAAGGATTGGACCAGGGTCCACAGTTCACTAGAGGTGTTCTCCATAAGATAAATAACATGCCAGGTAAACAAATTACAGCGGGGCAATTGACAGATTGAGAATGCATAACAATGCATGTACTAGACATTTTGATCTCTACGAGATTTGTTTGGGCATTACAAAATAATACATAGACCGTATTCCAACTACATCTATGACTAATAATCCACCTTCAGGTTATCATTTGAACCCCTTCCAGTATTAAGTTGCAAGCAACAGATAATTGCATTAAGCAAAGTGTGTAAAGTAAACAATACAATTGCCCTTGGACAAAGGATTGTTGTTTTCTCCCTAGTAGAAACATCACATCTACAATCTTATATATTTCTATCACTTCCCCAGATTACTAGAGGCATGAACCTACTATTGAGCATAAATACTCCCTCTTGGAGTTACAAGCATCTACTTGGCCAACGCATCTACTAGTAACGGAGAGCATGCAAGATCACAAATAACATAGACATGATAGAATCAATAATAAATCGGACATAGTACTCAATATCCATCGGATCCCCGCAAACATAACATGTAACATTACAAATAGATGATCTTGATCATGAACGGAGCTCACATGATCTAGACATGGTAGCACAAAAGAGGAGAAACAACCATCTAGCTACTATATGGACCCGTAGTCCAAGGATGAACTACTCACACATCACTCCAGAGGCTGGCATGGTGATGAAGAAGGCCTCCGGGATGATCTCCCTCTCCGACGGGGTGCTGAGAAGAGCTTCGGATCCCACCCGGTCTAGGGATGGAGATGGCGGCGGCTATGCACTTTTTCATGGATTTCTGATAGGGTGCTTAGGGTTTCTTCCTCGGAGTGTTTATATAGGCGAAGGGGCAAGGTTGGTGAACGCCCGAGGGCACTCACCATAGGGCGGCGTGGCCTAGGGTGGACCCGCGCCAGCCCTAGGTGTGGCCACCTCGTGGCCCCACTTCATATCTCCTTCGGGCTCCGTGCTATGTCTAAAAAATAGGCACTTCGGCTTTTGTTTTGTCCAATTCCGAGAATATTTCCTTACTAGCTTTTCTGAAACCAAAAATAGTAGAAAACAAGCAACTGGCATTGTGGCATCTTGTCAATAGGTTAGTTCCAGAAAATGTATACAAAGGCCTCAAAGTGTAGACAAAACATAATATAGTTGGTACAAAACAAGCATGGAGCATCAAAAATTATAGATACATTTACGACATATCAAGCATCCCCAAGCTTAACTCCTGCTCGTCCTTGAGTAGGTAAGTGATAAAAAGAATAATTTTTTAGGTGACATGCACCATCACAATCTTGATCAAGGTATTATAAAGCATTGATAGCTGGGATCATAGTACTCTAAACATGAGCATAAAAGATGTATTTCTAACAATAAGTCATAGCAACTATGTTGCAACATGAAAGGCAACACAAACAAAAGATCATGAATAATGCTTTGAAAGACGTCTGTTTGTTTCACATATAGAAAACATAGCAAGAGTGGTATTCATCTTGTCCTTCATGGAATAGCAAAACATAAATGCATAGGACACACTCAAAGTTCATAAGGGTGACTAGATACAAATAATTTAAGAACAAGCAATATCATAGTTATGAATCAATCAACAAGTTTTGGGAAAATGCACATTGAACTAAGAATGACAACTATGCTCTCTTAATTGGTGCATAAAGATAGAAGATGGAGGCTCAACATAAAGTAAAAATAAAGTCCCTTCACAAAGGGAAGTAGGGATTTCAAGTTTCATAAAGAGCTTCCAAAAATTATGGTGCTTACTAGCTTTGAGCTCTTATTGCCCCTATCATAAGCATATTCAAGTGATTAAGGTTAAAATGAGGAAAATATGAGTTGTATGCTTGACAGATCATAAGTTGAAAGTCTCATGCCCCTTGACTACAAGTACCGAAACATCATGCTACTCAACTTTGGTCACAAGCAAGTTCTTTTCATTGTAAGTGTATGTGTATCATAGAGAACCGCCAACAGGGTACCTCTTGCCCCATGACACAGGAGCTATCCCATATCAAAATGACAAGGAAACAGATAGTGAGCATCTCAACGATCTTTTTATTTACTATTTTCATAGTTTTTTATTGAGGATGCTTCATATAATGCCACTATGGTTATGCTGAAAGTTTCCACCATGATTAGACATGGATTAGGCTAGCCGCCCAGGCGTTTCTCTAACACATATTCATACTCCACAGACTTACAAGTTCCCATCTTATTTGACACCTCCGGCATCCATAAACAAAAGAACATGATATCAACTGAATAAATAAGTGCAATGTTGAAAGCGGACCCCATGAAAGCATGGTTTTGCTAAATCCCAACTTATAATTTTCAAGCATGCAAGCATCATAAGATTGTCACAATGGTTCAAGTTTATTAAGTGTAAGAAATAAAATGTGCCATCAAGTTTGTGAGAGCTTTAGTCACTAATTTTCACATAACAAAAGTTTAATTTGGAAGATAGATAAACACATGAATATACTTGGAATGGTGTAACACACCATGCATAGGAGTTTATAGTGCACTCTTTGGAATAACTTGGTTTCTTTGGAGTTGGATGCACGAGTAGAGCTCATACTCAGTACATGTGGAAGCTAGCAAAAAACTAGGAGCGACCAACTAAGAGAGCAATAATGGCCATAATCATGTAGAGTGATAAAACATTATTAATTAAAGAATAAAGTGATATCACAAGTCACAAACTAAATGATCATAGAGGCTAAGGTGACTATTTCATAGTCTTAACATGGTGTAAGCATGTGCCAAGTCAACCCAAATAAAGCATCAAAGGAGAATACCACAATATTATGCTTTTGTATGATAATACAACGCATGATCCTTTCATGGCACATTTAGAAATCTCAATTGTTTGAAATAAATCATGCCACAACAATAATTACTAAGCATATAGTCAAAGCAACATCTAACATGACATGATAAAGTCTAAGACACAGTCACACAAGCTTCCTTTTGTACCACTATAAGCATGAAACTTTCTACTCTTTTCCAACACCAATCGACTTATTTGAAACAACTCACAAAGATAATAATCAATAAAGACTAGAAAGATTGTGTCACAAATTTACAAAGAAGAACTAAAAATTTCTAAGAAGAAAGCATGAGAAAACTAAAGCTAAACGCAGTGCTAGCAATAGAGAACACTCACAAAACAATATGAGTGAATACTAATGTGTTCTAGGCAATGAAGAACTAGGTGTGACTTCTCCAAAAGAAGTATGTGGGGGTCCAACTAATTTATTGGAGAAAACCAAGAAAAAGAAAACTAAAAACAAAAAAAAAGACGCTCCCAGAACAACACAACAGTGCATGAAGTAGTAAAAATGAAGTGTCTTGAAAGAAGACCTGAGATTTTTATTGATGAAGAAGGGGATGCCTTGGGCATCCCCAAGCTTTGACTCTTGTACCTCTTGAATATTTCTTGGGGTGACACGGGTGGCATCCCCAAGCTTGAGCTTTTGTCCATACTTCATCTCATCACATCATTCTCTCCCTACACTTGAAAATTTCCTTCATACAAAACTTCACACAATCTTCATTAGCAACATTAGTGTATTCAAGATAATAGGCAAATCATCCATTAAAACACAAGCTACTGTACAACTCCTTTTAAAAGCTCAAGTGATCAAAGATAACTCAAAAATAAATCGATTAAGTGGCAAATGCAAATAATGGCAGAAATCTGTCAGAACATACCAGCAGGTAAAGACCATTTTTTCGAAAATCTTCCGTTGCTAAAATCGAAAATTGCAAAACTAACGGAAGTTAGATAATAACCTAGGGCATATGCATAAAACATTTCAGCTCAATCCGACGTACTGGAATTTTTCACATTTTTTAAAGTGAAGCATATAAATCTGTTTCAGGACAGCAACTTCCCCAAATCTTACTTCTATATCATTAGAGGGTATTCTTGGCACAAAAACCACACAAAAAGGATAAGGAGAGGTTATTAAAAAGGCAATAACTTCCAAGACTCAACAAAGGAAAAACTTACTGAAAATAAAATTGGGTTATCTCCCAAGAGTGCTTTTTAATGCCTTTCAGCTAGGCATAGAAAGCAAGAATCAAGTATTTTTGAATGAAGAAGCATTAACATCAAATTTTGTTTTAAAAATATATCTTCTCTATTTTCTTGGGAAGTGTTCTATACCTTTCTTGCGAGGGAATTGATATTTAATTGTGCCTTCCTTCATATCAATAATGGCACCAACAGTTCTAAGAAAAGGTATTCCCAAAATAATAGGACAAGAAGCATAGCATTTAACATCCAAAACATAGAAATAAACGGGTACAAATGTACTTTTAACCATAATAAGAACATCATTAATGCTCCCCATAAGTTTCTTTTTAGCATTATCATCAAGATGGACATCCAAATAACAATCTTTCAATGGTGGCAAATCAAGCATTTCATAAATTTTATTAGGCATAATAGAGACACTAGCACCAAGATCACATAAATATTTGAGATCAAAATCATTCACTTTCATATTAATGATGGGTTCCCAACCATCTTCTAATTTCCTAGGAATAGAGGCTTCATGTTTCAATTTTTGTTCTTTAATTTTCATGAGAGAATTTGTAATATGTTTTGTAAAAGCCATATTCATAGAACAAGCTTTAGGATTTCTAGCAAGCTTTTGTAAGAACATAATTATTTCATAAATATTGCAACCATCAAGATCAAAATCCAAATTAGCATCCAAGGTAGTAGAACTATTGTTTCCCATATTTTGAAAAATTTCAACATTTTTATTGGAAAAGGGAATGGGGACTTTAGCTAGTTTGTTATCATCAACATTAATTTGGGTGGTAATAGTACAAATTTTAGTCATACTACTATTTCTAGCAATTTCATCTTATCTTTCCCACCCATCATGTAGTTCAGCTAACATTCTAACATTTTCATCAATTCTTACTTGTATGGCATTAGTAGCAGCAAAGGGATTTTCCATAGTTTCAGGTTTAGCAGCCATTTTATTAATCAAAGAAGATTGTGCTTCAGAGAAAGATGAAATATTTTTTTAGCAATTGAAATTTTGTATTGCAAACCAGGAATTTCCCTATTTAAATTCTCAAGTTGATGACTAATATTTTTCAAAATAGTAGATTGTTGTTTGTGCATGAATTTTTTAGTGAATAATTTATTCTGCTCATATTGCATTTGCATGAAGTTTTTAGTGGATCTTTCAACTTACAAAATCCTTTCTTCACTAGGCATTACAGATTTACCATGATAACTATTGATATTATTATGAGGATATGGCCTATAATTATTATTACCATAAGTATTGTTGCCAAAATTATAATTTCTAATGAAGTTCACAACAATTTGCTCTTCTTGAGCAACCAAAGAAGCTAAAGGAACATTATTTGGATCAATATGAGCTTTTCCATTAACAAGCATAGACATAATAATATCAATTTTATCACTCAAGGAGGAGGTTTCTTCAATAGAATGTACCTTCTTACCTTGTGGAGGTCTCTCAGTGTGCCATTTATAATAATTAACCATCATATTATCAAGGAGCTTTGTTGCATCACCCAAAGTAATGGTCATAAAGGTACCTCCAATAGCATAATCCAACAGATTTATTGAAGAAAATTTTAGTCCTGCATAAAAGATTTGGATAATCATCCAAGAAGTCAGTCCATGAGTGGGGCAATTCTTTACCAAAGATTTTATTCTTTCCCAAGCATGAGCAACATGTTCATTATCAAATTGTTTAAATTTCATTATTTCAATTCTCATAGATAAAATCTTAGCAGGAGGATAATATTATGAAAGCATATTTGCATTTAATCCTAGAATCAATACAATTTTTAGGTAAAGATAGCAACCATTCTTTAGCTATTCCTATCAAAGAGAAAGGAAAGAATTTAAGCTTAATAATATCTCCATCTACATCCTTATATTTTTGCATCTCACAAAGTTTAACAAAATTATTAGGGTGACCAGCAGCATCATTAGTACTAGCACTAGAAAATTGCTCTTTCATAACAAGGTTAAGCAAAGCAGGCTTAATTTCATAGAAAGTAGCATCAGGAACAGGTGGAGCAATAGGTGTACACATAAAATCATTGTTTTTGTGCTAGTGAAGTTACACAACTTAATGTTTCCAAGATTAGTCATTTTTGCAAGATTAAAGCATGCCAACAGAAATAGAAACTGAAGTAGGAACTAATTTTTTTGTGATTTTGATAAAAAGAAGCAAATTGAACAAAACTAAAGAAACAACAAAACAAAAACAAAGTAAAGAGATTGGTTGTGAGAGACTCCCCTTGCAAAAATCTTGTTTCTCCCAAAAAAGTGATTTGACGGGGAGGAAGAGATTGAAGTTGTCCTTATCTCCCCGGCAATGGCGCCAGAAAAGTGTTTTATGGCTCAGATGATGTAGATCTCGTTGGGAACCCCAAGAGGAAGGTATGATGAGTACAACAGCAAGTTTTCCTCAGTTATAGAACCAAGATTATCGAACCAGTAGGAGAAAGGAAACAGGTCCCAAGGTGTTGCTAGCAACTTGGAACCTGCACAACACAACCACAATACTTTGCCCCAAATTATAGTGAGGTTATCAATATCACCGGTTTTGCTGAAAACAAAGGATTAAACATATAGTGTGGAAGATAGTAGTTACTTGTGGTAATTGCCAAAAGTAAACAGTAAACGGTAAACAGTAGATGGAATATCAATGGGAAAGATTGGACCAAGGTCCACAATTCACTAGAGGTGTTCTCCATGAGATAAATAACATGCTGGTTGAACAAATTATAGCGGGGCAATTGACAGACTGAGAATGCATAACAATGCATGTACTAGACATTTTGATCTGTACGAGATTTGTTTGGGCATTACAACATAATACATAGACCGTAATCCAATTACATCTATGACTAATAATCCACCTTAAGGTTATCATCTGAACCCCTTTCAGTATTAAGTTGCAAGCAACAGATAATTGCATTAAGAAAAGTGTGTAAAGTAAATAATACAATTGCCCTTGGACAAAGGATTGTTATTTTCTCCCTAGTAGCAACAACACATCTACAACCTTAGAGATTTCTGTCACTTCCCCAGATTACTAGAGGCATGAACCTACTATCGAGCATAAATACTCTCCATTAGTGTTACAAGCATCTACTTGGCCAAAGCATCTACTAGCAACGGAGAGCATGCATGATCACAAATAACATAGAAATGATAGAATCAATAATCAATCTGACATAGTACTCAATATCCATAGGATCCCCGCACACAACATGTAGCATTACAAATAGATGATCTTAATCATGAATGGAGCTCACAAGATCTAGACATGGTATCACAAAAGAGGATAAACAACCATCTAGATACTATATGGACCCGTAGTCCAAGGATGAACTACTCACGCATCACTCCAGAGGCTGGAATGGTGATGAACAAAGCCTCCGGGATGATCTCCCCTCTCTAGCAGGGTGCCGGGAAGAGCTTCGGATCCCCCTGATCTAGGGATGGAGATGGCGGTAGCTACGGACTTTTTTGTGGATTTCTGATCAGGTGCTTAGGGTTTGTGCTTCGGAGTGTTTATATAGGCGAAGGTGCAAGGTTGATGGACGCCCGAGGGGCCCACACCATAGGGCAGCGCGGCCTAGAGTGGAACCGCGCCAGCCCTAGGTGTGGCCACCTATGGCTCCACTTCATCTCTCCTTCGGGCTCCGTGTTGCATCTAGAAAAACAGGCACTTCGGATTTTGTTTCGTCCAATTCTGAGAATATTTCCTTACTAGATTTTCTAAAACCAAAAATAGCAGTGTCACATCCCAAAAATTTCCAAATTTTGTAATGTGAAAAATAAATAAACTAAATAAATAATTGCTGAAATTTAGGGTGAAAAGAAACTTTTGTTTTTAAATGGAAACTTAAAATCCCATCTTGAACAAACTTTGTTTAATATTTGAATTCAACTAAATTCAAATCAAGTGTAATGCATTCCTCATAAAATGCATCTTGAAATTTAAACACTTGGAAAATAAACCAAAACTTTAAAACCCTAATGGAAGGAAAACATTTCCAAGTTATCTCTAAGACCATGGATTTGACCCATATAAAAATTTGTCAACAAACATTTTCAAATGATCAAGAATGACAAATAGAAATATTATAAAACCATAGAAATTGATTTCATTCAATTTGGAGCCATAGATAAAATCTTATGAATTTAATAAGATAAGGGAATTAAATTTCCAAAACTAATAAAGCACCCATATATAAATCCATACCAAATGGTGAGCAAATAATCCTAAAGATATTTAAAAGGATAAATAAATATTAAATAAAAATATACAAATTGGAATCACCAAGTTTGGATCTATAAATAAAAAGATATGAATTTTATAAGTTTAAGATAGAAATATTAAATGAGGAATATTTAAAGACCAAATTAAATCTTGACCTAATCTATAAGCAAATGGAATAATTAAATATAAATCCAAATAAAATAAGTGGATAAAGAATTTTCCAAATAACATAGAGTGGCATTAACCAAATTCTATTTCTATTTTGAATAAAGATAAAATCCCTATTAAGAAATGATTAATTAAATCATGGGAAATAATATTTGAATTTACCCAAGTGGAATAAAAGTTATTTAATTGACTTAAATGAAATAAAAGAACCATTTAAATAAATTTATATGGAATTAAAACCATATTTGAATCTCTATGGAATAAAAACAATTGCCCAAATTAAAATGATTGATAATCACATTAAAATACTTTAAATAATTCAAAGTGAATTATTTAGCATTCCATTAAATAAATAAACCTACTGAAAAGGTTTTGTAAAAAGATTGGATTTTAAATAAGGTTTGAAATTATATCTTATTTGATTTAACCCAAGGACCTATTTTAAATAATTATTATATCCTAAAAAGAATAAAATTATTATTCTAAATTGACTTCAGAATATGTTAATAAACAGAATTTGAATACACACAAAGTTTGGTTGAAGTTTAAAATCAAATTGTTGTTTGAAAAGTTTAAACAAAATTAAAACAGAATATTAGAAATGGAAAAAGAAAAATAACACAAGAAGAAAAAAACAAAGCAGCCCAGCCCAGCCAAGCCCATCTGGCCCAGCAGCCCACTCTCTCCCCCCCTCGAATCGTTTTCTTCTCTACCCAGAACCGCACCCGCTAAGTCTATGACTGCTTGGATCCACTCCCCTCTCTCTCCTTCGCTGACGAAACGACCCCACTGCCACGCAGTTATCGTCATCCCCACGACCAGTTCGTCTCGAATGTTTCTGCGTTGATTTCACGGGTTGAATTCACGATTAATGGCTCAGTAATTCTCCCTGCGACCATGCTCGTTAAAAGCGCATGTCTCCCCTCTCCACTTCCCCTCTCTCGCTCGCACCATCTCGCCACCGGGCTGCGCTAATTTTGCCAGAGACCACGCTCTGTTCCGGCGAAACTCCGAGCAAATTCCGGCAGCTTCTCGCTGCGCCTTGCCCCCTCGACCACGCTGGCATGTTCCCCATCAACCATTGCATCTTCCAGTAACCTCGGCTTGCTCGTGCTTGACCCACAGCCTCGACAACGATGACCACTGAGCGCGCCACCGTCTGCCATTTTCTCCGGCGACTCCCCAGGTAATGTTCTGACCGCCCCTCTTCTTTCCGATGATGCACCTGTGACCAGTGACCTCTTCTGCAACTAAAGCCACCGTTCGTGTCCTATAGCGCACCATAGCGTCGCCTCCGTCGTCGACAGTAAGCAGCCGCCGTCTGTCTCATCTCCGGTAGGCAATCACCGTCGTTTCTGTGCGTCCCTTGACAGAAGGAAACCGCCTTGAGCTTCACCAGGACCACGCGAACACTGTGAGCATCTTCTCTCCCTCCTTTCCTTCCCTTCGCCCGGAACCACATGAAGCGAGCTCGCGCCGCCGCCAGCGCCGCCAACCTTTGGTCGAACGCGTGTGAGCCGTTAGATCCTCATCCTGTGGCGTAGACAGAACAACTTAAACGAAAGGGTATGAGCGATCTATGTCGTGCGATCAAGTTAGATCCTGCGGTCTCTATCTGTCGATCCACGCGAACCGTTTTTGCCTAATAGAATCACGCCATGTGGCCCAGCTTCTGTTTTAAAAACCATAAATGATCTATTAGATGTTCCAATTTGTAAAATTCATAACTTTCAAACCACACGTCCAAATTTTGCAAATTTTATATCAATGGAATCAGCAAGACAAGTACTTTCCAACCATGTATTTTGTCTAGTAAATTGCCTCTGGAAAAATGGTTGTTTTTGCAGAAACTTGTGTAGGCATGTTGGGAATATAAAATTCATTCTAAAAATATTTTTGTGTTAAAATCTTTGGAAAATGGTTTGTTTTGAACCTACTGACCATAGAAACCAACTTGTAGATTCAAAAACATATTTTGTGAAGCAAGAGAATAAAACTTTGAATTAAATCATTTTTAGTCAAATAAAAATATTGTTTATTTGTTAAAAACACTTTTTGGAGGAAAAACTTCGGGAAATGTTTTGATTTAAACTCTCTGACCCTAAACACAAAGTTTTATGATTTTAAAACATATTTGGTGAACCCTATAAATATTATTGCTTTGCTAAAAGCATTTTCAACCACATAAAATATTGATTTGGTTTAAAAATGATTTATAAGAAAAATATTTTGCAAATAGTTTTGCCACTTTTATAAAATGACCAATAGATGTTTTAGAATGTTTATAACATGTTAGAAACCACTTTTCTAAATAAAACAATCTTTTGCATGCTTGCATGCATTGCTTTGTTTTTATTGTTCTATGTGATGAATTGCTTGAGTGGTAGATTGAATTTGTGCCTTGATTAATTGAATTGTAGTGAACTTTGAAGAGTGTGACTATTGCAAGATCAAGGAGTGAACTTATATTCTCTACCAAAAAGGCAAGTGGTGCTTCATACTTTTGTCCTATTATTTTCACTATGCATTAGTGATATTTCTAAGTAGGACTTGCATGGAATTTTACTAAGTGTACTATGCCATGGGAAATCCTAGTAGATGAAACCTTAGTAGAATTTTCCTAAGTTAAGATTCCTACTACTATCATGCTTAGCCTAGCTAGTAGCAAACAAGGGTGGTTATATATACATGTTATGGAAATTTTGCTAAGTCTTTTGACTTATGTTTTTGCTTAATAAAACTACTAAGTGAATGAATCACCTTTTTACTTATGTTTTTGCTTAATAAAACTACTAAGTGAATGAATCACCTGGGTGGAAAGGGACTTGCTTGGAAGGATTTTTGTTGAGTGGTTACCAGGGCCCATTTTCATGGTTTACCCTGTGTATCTCACTTGTGGAATGCCACCCAGGAACAAATAGATTTGAGATGTCAAATGTTGAGAAGCTTCAAGTGCAACCACATGGCATTATGGGCTCTGCCTGGATCATATAGGTTTCAATAACTTAGCCAAATGGACAGTTGGTGGTAGGGGATTATAGGTTGGAACGCGTCCATTCTGGTCTAAGGGAAGGCTTCTGAAAGATCTTGTCTCGATGCATGTCGAGTCTTGTGGGGAAAGTGCACCACCTCTGTAGAGTGAAAAATATAAGTACTTAGCCGTGTCCCCGGTATGGACAATTTTGAGCATCAAGACATGGAAGCTATCAAGAATCTCCTCATCCCAATTTCTAAGTTAAAAACTTGTGGTTGAACAAGGGTTGAAGGATCACCAATTTCTATTGGGAGATGCCTTGGGTGATTTTGACAAACAAAAACTTAGTGTTTTCAAAATGATAAGGAAAATCTATTTTGAGCAAAGCAAGCCTAAGCTCCACTTAGCCAAATGCATATAGATGTTAGTCTCCACCATACTACCATAGTATCACTTTCCAATACAATTAAAATGTATTGACCCTTGTGGCTGTAACTTATTATGTTGTAGGTTTGTTTGATGTTAGTGAAGTCTGTTGAATATGATTACAAGTCTACAACCAACATGATTGCCTGTGGCACTTTGAAGATGGACTCCATGCTTTAGTTATTTCCGCTGCATTGTAATGAGATACCCAAATGAGCTATGTAAGATGTAATGAATTATTTTATTCCTGGTTATAAAGTTGTATTATGACCTTTGTTTCTTGATATTACATCTTAACTGTGGATGCTAGCTATTGATCCAGGGACTAGCATTGTAAACATAGGGATCTCTACCTTATTAAAGGTTGGGACCTCTACAGTTTCGCCGAAATCGATGCCTTCCACTTGAGAGAATCCTTGAGACACCATCCTTTCCTTATTCCTTACAACAATGCCATTTTCATCTTGCTTGTTCTTGAAAATCCATCTTTCCTTATTCTCTTTGGGTTTTTCTATGAGCTTTCAAACTTTGTTACCCTCGAAGTTATTCAGTTCTTCATTCATTATAACCAACCAATCTGGATCTTCAAGAGCATCAAAGACCTTCTTTGGTTCTACCATTGATATATGAGCTTGATGACAGAAGCTAGCAAGTTCTATTCTAGTAGACACTCTTTTTCTTAGATCACCTACAACCTTCTCAAGAGTATGGCCCCTTAACTCAAGGTTCCGATCAGCGCGAGCTTTGTGACGAGCTTAAATTTCCTTATTGTTTCTTGGACGATTTGCTTCAACATTTGGATCCTTGTCTTGACCACTACCTTGTCCTTCATCAACCACTTGATTAGTGCGAGTTGGAGATGAAGAACATTGCCCTTGATCTTGATCTGTTCTCATAATAGGAGGCTGCTGCTATTCTGGATCTTTAGGGTTGGATAATCCGCCCCTGGGTGGGGCCGGATAATCCGGCCTAGGAGTTTCAGCTTCAATTCCCTCTTCTTGGCTTCACCTGACATGACTTGGTGTGCCAGGGCCGGATAATCCGCCCCTTGGGGGCGGAGAATCCGGCCTAGGATTTTTAGTGCTTTCCTGTTCATCTTGATTTCCCTGGACCGTGTTGGAGTGCCAGGGGTGGATAGTCCACCTCTTGTAGGGGGCGGATAGTCCGGCATGGGACTACCATTTTTCCCATAATACAGATGATCTTCAGGAGGTTTTTGTGTTGGTGCAGTAGTTTCTCCAACAGTAGGGCTTGTTGATTTTCTATAGATGAGGGTTCCACTTGAGTGGAGCATTGTCCATCCCGATCCGCCACAAGGGGTTCCTCAATGGGGCAAAAAAATCCCACGCCCATTCTTCTGATGGCATCTTGGGGTATTTCAACATCTGCATCACACACATCAACTTGCCCCACATGGGAGCCATCATTTTCATCGAATTCCACACTACAAGATTCTACAACAATTCTGGAGAGCTTATTGTAGACTCTATAAGTGTGGGATTCGGCACTGTAACCAACAAAAATACCTTCTAAAGCCTTAGACTCAAATTTAAACAAACGGACTCCTTTGATGAGAAAGAAACACTTACAACCGAATACCCGGAACTATGATATGTTGGGCTTGTTACTGGTAAGTATTTCATACGGTGTTTTGTCCAAAATCTTGCGGCGGTAGAGCCGGTTTGATGAGTGACATGCGGTAGATATGGCTTCAGCCCAAAAGTTATATGGTGACTTGAATTCAACCAACATTGATCTAGCCATATCCATCAAAGTGTGGTTTTTCCTCTCGGCTACACCATTTTGTTGAGGGGTGTATGTAGCGGAATATTGATGTCTTATCCCCTCTTCACTTGGAAATTCTTTTGATGTGTAGTTCTTGAACTCGGAGCCGTTGTCACTTCTTATTGCCAATATTGGGACATTGTGTTAACGCTGGACCTCATTGGCGAAATCAATGATAGTTTGCTGAGTCTCAGTCTTTAGCTTGAAAAAATAGACCCATGTGTATCTTGAGTAATCATTGACTATCACCAAGCAATATTTCTTCCCACCGAGGCTAGCATGAGATGGAGGACCAAATAAGTCCACATGAAGTAATTCCAAGATCCTCCTTAATGAAATAATAGTTTTCCTCTTGTGGGGAGAGTCGTGCATCTTGCCTTCAACACATGCCCTGCAAACACGATCCTTGGTAAAGGAAACCTTGTCTTTTAGTCCAAGGATGTGGACACCCTTGTGAAGACTTTGCAAAGTTCTCATGTTAACATAGGCTAGACGACGATGCCATAACCAGCCCACGTCGGCCTTTCCGAATAAGCACATCACACCCGCAGTCGTTTTCCCCGAAAATTCCACCACATAAAGGTCATTTTCGATGTACCCTGCAAAACCAATATGGTCAGTTTTGTCCTATGTGATGTTCTTCTCAACGGTGCTTGTCTTTTCTTGTTCACTCTTGGTCTTCTTCTTCTTGTTCTTCTTCTTCTTGGACTTGGAAACATAGCCAAGTCCCTCTTTTCCAAGATTTGATCTTTGCTTGCCAAGATTATCTTCAAGAACTCCCTTACCTTTGGGAGTGGAGTCTTTGGCAAGCTCATCTTCCACCCTAGCATTTTCCTTGTGAATATATGTTGATTTAGATGTGCTAGGAACATCATATTTAGTCAATCGAATTTGGAGCTGATCATGAGACTCATTGAGAATAGAGAATTCACTTTTCAAAGCCTTGTGAGAAATGTCAAGTTTCTCCAATTCCTCAGAGAGTCTAGCATGAGCAGCCCCAAAGTTAACTTTCCTTTCTTTAGTTTCTTTGCTTTGGCTACTGCATTGTCACGTTCCTTAACAAGATTTGTCACCACTTCTTCATGTGACTCCTCAATATACTCAAGTCTCTCCTCAAGCGAAACACAAGCCTATTCCTCTTCTTCTAGAGAATTTTTTAGGGATGCAATCTCCATTGCATCTTCCCTTTCACTGCCATTTTCTTCAAGACGCACTTCATTTTGGGCCAGCTGGTCCATGAGAGCCTCTAAATGTATTTTATGCTCACCTTACAAGTTAGTGATAAAATAGTGCAAAGCAATAATTTATTCTTTAACCTTAAGACTAGTAGGATCATCCATGTTAATCATAGCCTTAGTAAAAGAAGTGTTAGAGGATGATACCTCGGAACCTCTTGTCATGAGACAAGTGGTGTTCTTGTTGATGACCTTTTCGTTCGGGGAGTCAAAGAGATATGTTGGTGTAGATGTGGTGATTATAGCAGCCACCTCTCGAGAGCTATCATACTCATCTTCATCTTCACTTCCCGATGTATACTCCTCTTGAGCTACTAAGACTATCTTTTCTTGCTTCTTGAATGGAGCATTCTTCTTCACAAATTGCTTCTTTCGTGGAGCCTTTGACTTCTCTTTGAGAATGAGTCTTCCTCCATTATCTTCTCTACTTTGATAAGGACACTCAGATACAAAGTGTAGCCGATCTCCATAATTGAAACATGTTCTTAGCTTGGGACCGTTCTCCCTTCTCCATTTGCTCCACTCTTGTGTTCTAGTTCAGATTTGGCTTTGGCTGGATCCATCCAAAAATTTCTAGCATAAAAGGCCATGTATTGTCCATGAGCTCTCTTTACATCCTCGGGACAATCCATATATTCTATGTCATCTTTATCTTGATCAGCCACCCTTGTCTTCAAGGCCATGTTGACCCCCTTTTGCATCCCAATGGCTCGTGCTCATGCATCTTCGGCATTCTTGGCGCCACTTAGAAAGCTGCCATTTCTTGCATTACCTCATTGGATGTCATTAGGTGGTAGTTATGCCTTCCTTGGAGACTCTCAAATCTGTGGGCTCAAAAGGCATAAGAGCACTAACATACTTTCGCTTGAGCCAAGCATCATCAACATGAGAAGCACCATGATTTCGGAAAGTGGTGGCTATTGACTTGAGCCGCTTATACAAATCCTTGTGATCTTCTCCATCCAACATATAGAACCCTTCATCTTGGTTACTCAAAGCATCATACCTATTTATTCTCATGCTTTCATTTCCAATGAAGACCTTGGTGAGGGCATCCCAAGCTTTCTTTGTTGTGTTGAGATTCTCTATGTGTGGCATGTCTTTGGTACCCACACCAAGCTGAATCATGTGTAGAGCCATTGCATTGAGTTGACTATCTACAACATCTCTTCTTGTTAGGTTGTTTGGATCTCCAACATGAATACCATTCTCTATGATTTTCCACAACTCAATGGAGGAGCTGCACACATGAGACTTCATCAAAAATTTCCATTGATTAAAAGTAGATTTTGAAAGTTTGGGTGGATCACCCCTATTATGTATATGAGGGTGTGGGATAGGTGGGTCAGGTGAATACACATGGGAAACCTCATTGTATTCTTCCTTACCACTATCCTTTTTCGAGGAGGAGCTCTTACTAGTGCCATCACCAACCACCTCATTCTATTTGGACTCGGTGTTACCCTTTTCCTTGGATTGTGGAGTGGTAGCCTTAGAGGCAGATGGAGGTGATGCTGTGGATGGGGAGAGACGCATTATCATTTGACGCATCTCTTCCATCTTAGCCTCCATAGAACTAATTAAGGTTGTTTCCAATGTCTTGAGATCGTTTATGGTGACTACTTCCAGAGCATCACTCCCATCTCCATTCGAACCCATACTTCTCTTAGGCAGTTAAGCCCGAATAAAGAGCTGAGGCTCTAATACCAATTGAAATAGATCGTATGGGCACCTAGAGGGGGGGTGAATATGTGCTACTCAATTTTTAGTTCTTTTTCAATTTTAGGCTTGACACAAAGTAAATTCTCTAGATATTCAACTACGAGAATTTCCCTATATGCAAACCTATCTACTAAACACGTAAAGAGAGGAGCGAGGAAACCTTAGTGGAGCACGCGGGAACACAGGGATTTGTTTTACCGCAGTTCCTTCCTTGTTAAGGGAAGTACACCTGCGTTGGAGGGGTGGGCGGTTCTAAGACCACCACGCCACAATAGGCCTCACCCTATTCTCCAATGGATCTCGCCACGAGAGGCCTGATCCACCTTCTCCACTATTGGTACCCTTCGAGGCGGGAACCGGTGCCTTTACAACTCTAGCGGTTCACACATCCACAACCAAATTGGAGGCTCCCGTAATAACACAAGGATTATCAAAATAATCAAAAGGTTATCCAAATGAATGGAGAGGAGGTGAAGCGCTTGATTGCTGTTGATGAAAATCGAGCTCTCCTCTAGGATCGCGGCGTGGCCATGGAGGTTTCCAGGCGGTGGCAGGGCGGTAGCGTTTGGCCAGTCTTGGCCGAGAATCCATGTGGACAGCGACAGGGAGGTCTTGTCGGGATGCGGGAGCGGGAGTAGAGAGACGGTCGGGCATGGCGCCATGGCTGACGGGAGGTCCTCGAGAGAGAGGAGAGAAGGCCGGTGAGGCATTGTGTGCTCCTTCATGGTGCGGGTCGTCCTGCTGCTTCCTCTTGGCCTTCATGGGAACTCAAACTTCGATTGATACAAAGATACAAGCAAAATCCGATAAGTAAATTGATGACTTACTAGATTTGGTATTCGAAATTGTAGATTTCATGTTGTTTTTAAAGACAAAATTAGAAGAAATTTTGAGGAGGGAAGAGGAGATCGAGACATGCTCTATCGACGAAGATGAGGCACGATAAGGGCATCCACTATGTTGTCCATAAGGCTATCTACAAGATAAAATATAGTCCATAAGGCTATCCATATACATAGTAGAGGTTTATTTTAGGGGATTTTCCTTAATGGTGACCCACAAGCTTATGGGTTGCCCATAAGCCATAAACAATTATTTTACTCTCTCATCTCTCTTTATTGTGTATTTTTAAGAGACGCGTGGATCCTAGCTTATGGTGAACTTAACCTTATGCATTGTAACTATTTCCATAAGTAGTGTGAGTTACATTTTATGGCAAAAGTTCATCTTATACATAGATGATGCCCTAAGGCATGGATCAAAATATCTGGGGATAGAGAGAGGGGTGGGTCTCAGTGGATTGGTGGCCTCAATGATGTATTTTTTTCCTCGACTGCTGCCTCATGATTTTTATTCTTGAGCTCATCACTTATGGGGAAGCAACATATGCTGCTAAGAAAGCTCAGGCTAGCGGCAGCCACGACACGCACCGAGGTGCTATTTCTAAACACAATAATGTTTGGTATGTAATATTTGGGTAAGAGAATTATATGAAGGTGTATCACATTTCAAAATCCTCGATCCGCCACTGCCCAAGACTCTAAAAGCAACTAATGTAAGCACCATGATAGTCATCTTGACTCAAAAGAGAAGCTTTGCATGTGTAGGGAACATATTACTATAGCAAGTTTTTTGGTGCGTGCATGATAAAATTTGAACCATTTTTCCTAATTAAGTGCCATGAGGTCATCTCACATTTCATCTGCATTCGTTAGTTCACAAGTGAGTGACTCTAGTTACAATTATTTAGTTTTACACTATCGCAACGCTCATGAAAACATAGAGTCGTAGCATCGCACGGGCAATTTTCCTAGTAGAACTTAGGCAAGAAACATGAAAATAGGAAGAGTAAATTCTATTTTTTACCCCCAAGTTTAACATATTTGATAGTAATTACTCTATTTATAAATTATTCATCCTTTTTACCCTATTCAACGAAAGTTGTGCCAGCTTTTACCCCTTCTATTACTCTACTTCCCTGTTTTATCAGCTTGGGATACCGAGGTATCATGTGAGAATGTAGGGGCCGCTCCTCTTGCGGAAGACAGCACCCCACGGCCGAGAAATCAGGCAGCGAGGTTCCGGGCTTTCCACTGGGCAGAGCGGACGCACTGGTATCGTGCCTGCGAATGCAGTGACCAGCGGCAATGACGTCAAGAACTACATGTTTGGCGGTGGATAAAGTGACAGCGAGGGAATTGCAGCAACATACTTTTGTTGGTGGTATATCAATTGCATCACATCCCAATTTAGCTAGCATCCATGCCTTTCATTCTTTCATTCTCAGTCAATCCAACAAACGTACACGAGGACATGACGGCGACGACAATGGCGAGTATTTGTCTGTGTAATCTGCAGGGGCTTACTTCCACCACAAAAATGATCAGATTATCTAGATAGCTTTTTCAAATAACCAATCAGTTAGCTAGCTCTGTACAGATAATGAGGTCTTGTAGGGAAGGGAATCCATCAGCTTGACGTGAAGCCTCTCTAAACAGAAATCACGTGGCAAGTTCACACTTGCATTGTGGCACGTCACATGGACCTGGCTATTGGGTCAATCCTAGCAGAACATGTTAAAAAACTAGAAGGGGTAAAATTGACACAGCTTTCGCTAAATGGGGTAAACTGAATAAATTACTGCTAAATTGGGTAATTAATGTCACAGGTGTTAAACTAGGGGGTAAAATATGGAATTTACTCAAATAGAAAATCCTAATTTGTCAGATTACTAGTATATATTGCCATTCCTAAATATAAAATATTTTGCTAAATTATTTTAGCCTATCAAATTATTTTATATTTATAAAAAGATATAATACTATGGAACTGGATTCATATAACTAGATTAAACACTTCCATCACATTAAAACGATGCCCTCGGGCGAGCGACGTGGATGGCCTGGTCGATTGACAGGAATCACGCGCAGCTCCATAATAATTCTGGCCGCCAAGCTAGATAACATGCACCTGGGGACGTACAGATCAGATGCGTCATGTCACGCTCCTAGAGCGTAGACCAGAACTATCAAGTACGGTCCTTAACCGATGTGGTGTAAAAGCTTGATTTCTGGCATCTTGTCATCTCATCTGAATAGTAGAGTAATGTACTACTGTACGATCACTAGTGCAGAGTCCCCCTTTAACTCCGGTTGGGAGGGCCCTCTAACGGCGGTTCCCTAACCGCTGTTGAGGGTTCGGTGTTAGAGGGGGCCCCTTTAACACCGGTTTTTATACGAATCGGTGTTAAAGGGTGGCGACGCGGCGAGGCCTCAGCCTCTCTTTAACACCGGTTTGTATCCGAACCGGTGTTAAAGTTCTTCGCCGCAGAAATTTAGGCCGCTGCAGAGAGTTATGTCGCGGCAGGAAAACGGCCTAAATCTTCGCCATGCAGACTTCGCCTCCCTGCTCCGGGCGATTATGGAGGGAGCGAGGGGGAATCGATCGGGAGCGGTATACTTATAAATCGTCATCGGTACATACGAGTACATGAATAATTAAGCAACTATTATTATTATACACAAACATCGTCATCGGCACATACATCGTCATCGGCACATACATCGTCATCGTTCATTTTGGTGGATATCTAAAGAGTTCTCTGCCAGGCGTGACGACCTCATCAAGTATGAACCCCGCCAATTCCTCTTGAATGGCTCGTATGCGTTCAAATGGTAGGAGTTGGTCCCGCATCCATTCGATCTGAATATATATATGAAGAATGGGCCGTCATTATATATATAAGAATAAAACTCAACACAATTGATGGTAATAAAATAATGTTGTGGACTTTGTTTACTTACTCTAAGTTGTTCTAGTGCGGCTTGGCCCGTCGCACATATCGTGTTGCGAATGAATTCGCAAACATAGTACCCACATAAGTTATTGCCGTGTCCCTGATGCGCGTACTTTACGAGAATAGAGAGTTCAATCAAAATAATAATCAATAAAGCATGATATAATGGAATTGGAAGCTAGCTAGTATTACTTACATTTTGGTCTACAAATTTTAGTTCTTCTGACCATTCACCCACGGCCCTGCCCGTGAACATTTTCCAAACCCTGTCCGACAAAGAAAATGGATAAAGGAGTAATTAATTACTTATTGTCACGAAAGTTGCCGATCTAGTGCGATAATATGATTGAAATTACCTCTGTAGCATCTCTCTAAAGTCTGCCCATAGCTCTTTTTCTTTTTGTAACGAGTCCATGACAAGGACTTTTCATGAGTCGGGTTGAATGACTAGCAGAATAAAGTGGAACCTACGCACGCATAACTCATCATCGTTACACTTAACATCGAGTAAACAGAATGTGTACAATAGAGGGTAACAGATTACTCACGAGAAGTTGTAAGGCAATAGTATTTCCTTTGGTTTGTTGTCTCAAGAAGACTTTAGCAAGTAATCTTCTGTTGCCCGGGTTTGTCTCTTACCACTTCTTCATGAACTCTATTTGGGTCAACGAACCCAATGTCAAAAGGGCCTCCTTTCATGCATTCCATAACCTTTTTCCTGCATAATAGTATATACATATATGGTGAGCATATATATATACATGCAATTAATGAAGTGAATGAGATGAGATAAAATTACAGAAATAGTACTTACACACAATAAAGGCTGATGGCAGATTTGTCGAGTTCCTTCCGATTGAATAGAAAATGCAAGTCTTGAATGTTGAAGTCGATGCTGCCTCCGCACAAGAAAATCTGATCTCTTATATGCGCGTGATCCATTCTACCTTTCTCGCCTTGCAGAAATGAAGGTACCACTTGTGCAATTTTCGCATCTTTGTTGGTAGATTCTTGAGCTCCTCTTTCTTGACGAGATTCTTCCCATACTTCCATGGCTGTATGGGGTTGACATCGCATTTGGGCAAGTTGTCTCCCATGACGCTCAAGTATGCAATGTAAGTCATCCCCATCTCATTGGCCTTTCTTTGTAGCTCCTCGTAATCATTTACGGAGGAGCGCCTCGTGTGTGTCGAACATTTGGAGCGGGCACATGATTGGTTTTCCTTCTCCGAGCATGGGAACTGTTTTCGGGTGCCTCACGATCGCTACTTAGCCTCCCTACGGCGCCTTGCATCCGCCTTCAAAATCTGGCGCTCGTAGTCCGGCACAAGTGGGGTTTCAGGTTTCAAAAGATTATTGTAAAACTTCTCCACCACCGCCGGATCTATTTTCTCCTTTGGCTCGGCCCATCTAGGTGCAAAGAATTTCTTGACCTGTTCTTCCGAGATCCTATTGGTCTCCTCGTCGCTGCGATTCCACGGTAAAACCGGCAATGGCTTGGCGGAAGGCTGCGGGACGTAGTTTTTTGAACTCTTTGGCGTACGGTTTCCTGCGGGTTTCTTTGTGGCAGCACTCTGATGCTCCTCGTGGCAGTGCTCTTCCGCTTACCGAGGAGATGGATGAAGCACCGGAGATGGCCGACGGCGGAGATGGCTGCCACAGAGATGGCTGACGGGCGGAGATGGCTGCCAGCAGAGATGGTCGACGGCCGGAGATGGCTGTCAAGCAGAGATGGCTGACGGCCGGAGATGGCTGCGCGCCGAGATGGCTGCCAAGCAGAGATAGCTGAAGCGGCAGACGACGAGACGCAAGGGGTGCAGTGACCTCCAATTTGGAAGCACAATGTGTTCCTTCTTCCAAAGAATGGTTGTTTTCACGCAAATTTGAGTTGAGTTTCCCTTCACCTGTAGCATGGTCAAGCTGTGCTTTCTCATATTCCTTCACAACCTCATCCACCCGACAATAGCATAGCCATCTGAATCGGTCGGCGTGGTAAGTTCCACCAGCCTGTGGAGGTAAGGCATAGCCGACACCACCTTAATGGATAAGCCCATTAATCTCACATGCAGCTCAGCGTGTTCGCTCTCCGTGATCTCATCCACGGGGTATCGAGGACCCGTCATTTCAAGCGTGGCATGCACGTTCTCCGTGGAAGCCATACTGCTTTTCCGCGCAGAGTCTGGGCCGCGGGCAGCTTCCAATGCAGGCTCTTCGTGCCGCTGAGATGGGCCGGTAGCTTGATGGTTTGTGCATTCACTTGCGCCGCAGCGCCGCAAAGTGCATGTTCTATCTGTGTCATCCGCTCAGACGCTCTTTTTCTTTTCCGCCGCCATCTATAAGAGTCGCCCAGCCGGCAAACCAATCCTTCCATGTCATACCCCATGTGCCTCGTGCATGTCCGTGGTGTTCTTTTTACCGATGGCGCGTGTGAGCTGGTCATTCTCTGCTGGGATGGAAGGTCTGGCGGATGTTTCCTCATATGCCGTGATGAGTTCAGTGACGGGTTTGGCAAGGATGGTTGGGAAGATACACAATCCTGTTTCTGGGTCCAACCTTGCCCCGATTCCATAGAACCAAGTCTTTGCACGTAGGTCCCACCCATCTGTCTGGGGTGTGATCCCTCTCTCGCGCAGGGCCTTCTCAGCTTCCTCCCACTTAGGCCTCTGAGATATGTAGCCACCTGACCCCGTCCTCTGGTGATATTCCTTCTTCAGGGCATTAAGCGTATTGGTTTCTGACCTATCTTTAGCTATAGCACTTTTTTATATGTCTTAAATTCGGGCCAGTGAGGTCTTATCTTCGCATAATATGCGTCTTCGAAATTTGGAGTCTCGCCAGATTTGACAAATTTGTTCAATTTTGTCTTCCAGTTGCGGAAAGCCTCGGTCATCTTCTTTAGAGTCCACTCTTTGACCTTTTCCTTTATAACCGGGTTGTTTTCATCCTCCTCTGGCGGAAGGGTGAAATTTACCAATAACGAATTCCAAAGAGTTTCTTTGGATCTGTCATCAACAAAGGTACCGTCGCCCTTCTTTGGCTTATTCCAATTTTCAATTGTGATTGGGATTTGGTCCCTAAAAAGAACTCCACCGACGCATAAATTTGTCTGCGGCCTTCTTGGGCTCCATCGGCCTGCCATCAACACGGATCGCTTCGATCGTGAACTTTGCACGATCTTTCAACCGCCGCTCGCCTCGCTTGCTCTTTTTCGTAGAAGAAGATGGTTGTTGGCTGGTCGATACAGAGGGCTAAAAGAAGAGAGAAGTGTTAATTAATACATGTAGAAGAAGATTGTTTGTGGAAGTCAGCAGAGGCTTAATCAATGCATATACCTCGCCGGACTTTGTAACCATTAAATTATGCTTCACGAGTCTTCATCTTCTCCATGACTAGTACTTGGGCTGTCGTCATCATCTCCCTCCAAGTTCAGATATTGTGAGGTGTCCTCATCAATAATGTTCTCCATTATTTCTTCTTCAAGGTTTCTACTAAGTGGATCCATAGTTTCTAAAACAATAATATTATCTAGAGTAAGAGTGTAAACATTCAAGTGGACTTGGATTCATAGACAAATATACATATTATTTATACAAAAATACACAAATGAAATTAAAACCCTAAGGATGCTTGATCATTTTAAACGAGTTCCGAGGGTCCAAACCCTAATTCGAGAAATCCGGATGCATATGAGAGGGCTAGCTATAGTGGTCGACCGGAGGCTGGCGGCGGAGAGCGACCTAGGGAGCGCGAGGTAGCGTGATGCGGCCTACCTAAACAGGGCTTCGTTCATAACCTTAATTAACTTAGGACGAGGTAAATTAACTTGAATCTTTCTCGTAACTCTTTCATAACCTTAATGTGCTCATTTTGATTTGTCATGTAGAATCATGTTCCTCCATCATTAACTATGGAGCATTATTTGGCTTTTACGCAGATAACTGTGTGCTCATTTTGATTTGTCAAATCTAAAGCTAGTGAAAAGTCGTCAGAAAAAATTGAGAGAAAGGTCCCAGGAACATAAGTTATCTCATGAGGAACCGTCACGCAACAAGCAAGGAATTTGACCAGAAACCGTAAAAGTAAGACGCGGTTGATGCTTTGTTCGTCGCCATTAATAACGCGTTAATCCTTGCAGTAAGGGCTAATTCCTTGGCAGTATTTAATTTGGGCTGCACGAATCTTGAGTGACGACGACGGTGGAGGTTTGGTCCGACTGCGATGAGGTGGCCGCGGACCAAGTGTGTATATAAGCGATTGTCGCCGCTTTGCTAGCTGCGACCAGGACCTTGGCTAGATGCGACCATGTCCAGGGACAGCGTCGATCGGGCGCCCATGGCGCGCCGTCGTTCTCCCTCGCCGCTTACTTTCGCTCCAACCGCCGCCACCGGCGGTGCACGCCGTCGCAGCGAGAATGGCCGACGACGGAGCTCGGTCGCCGGACGTGCGCCACGATCGAGGAGGCCGCCCCGTCTGTTCTAACCGCCGCTCTCCACCAACCGCGACCACGAACCGCTTTCCACCAACCGCGACCACGACGGAGAGCGACAGATGGGCGTCGGCGCACTCCACCCGAACCGCTTCGGTGCAGCGGCGCACCCACCCGCAGAGGCTGCAACGGCGGCGGACAGAGGGAGGCTGCGGCAAGCAGCGACGGCGGAGGCCGTGACGTGGCGGCCGCGCGAGGGAAGGCCGGACAGAGGGAGGCTGCGACAGCGCGCGATGGCGGGCGGTGGCGATAGAGGGGGCGCGAGAGGGAGGCTGCATGACAGCGGCGTGAGCGCAACCGCAAAGGGGCGCCGTTACGAAAGAGAGAAGGGAGGAACAGAGCGGTCCGCTAGTTCACCACGGCGCGCGGCGTTGCCGTATGCGCCGTGGCGGTGGCGGTCGCTGCCGGTGGCGCGGCGGTGGCTGCGGCTGCCGGTGGCGCAGACGCGTGGCAGGGCGGCGACGGTGAGGGCTTCGGGGCTCTAGCGGCGGTGGCGCGATCTGGCTCTGGGGGAAAGAAAGGAGCGAAGGCGATGACATTTCCTTTAACACCGGTTCGTGGCGTGAACCGTGTTAAAGGGGGAATTCGCTTACACAGATGATTTCTCTTTAACACCGTTCTCGCCACAAACCGTGTTAAAGTGGGAAGAAACGAATAATGTTTTAACACCGGTTCCTGCTCGGAACCGTGTTAAAGGGGCAATTATTTCATGCATTAAAGGGGCTTTTTTAATTCAAAAAATATGATATGAATTAGAAAATTCATATCTTTTTCATTTCAACTCAGAAAAATATGAATAATATATCATAATTTTCAGAAAAATAATATCTATCCATTCATGTAAATCATTTTATATTTACTTCACATGAATTTTTTTAAAATAATTAAAATACTTACATATAAATTTTGATTATTCAATTCAAACAAAAATAAATTGTTAAATCCTAAAACTTTGAGCATAAGAAATATTAAGCATCTAAAAAATGATTTTTATTAGATCAAATCATATTTTAATGCCGCATCTTTTGTATTAACATTTTTGAATTGATTGGATATTTAAATGTCGCATCTTTTGTATCTCACCAAGCCTCGCTCAACTTGCATTGTTTTTTGATAAAATAGCATATTGTGAACCTAAAAATGTGTTGGTGGTTTTTTGAATTAGCCATTTGGTGGTTGCTTCACAAAACCGTCGCTTTTTATGCTCGAAAATGGAAAATGCCTTTTGGTGCGATAAAAAGGAAAACTCCTCTTGCAAACTATGCCTTGATTCTAGCCATAACATTGGTCATTTGACGAAGCCAAGAAACCTCGAATGAGATAGGTCATTTTGAGACAGCTTACATATAAAGCCGAATCGAACTGAAAATTAAGATACATAAAAGAACTGAAAATTAAGATACATGGCCAGATTAAGTAACAATGGGCGAACTTGTTTCGAATGTTGGAGTGATTCACCATGCTCCTGCCACACCTGTAATACTCGCCATCGTAGTCGCTGTGACGCCGCCGCCGGGTCGCCAGAATTGAACCTCCGAGAGTACACGTGGGCTGGACTTGAGGGTAGCGTGTGGGCTGGACTTGAGGGTAGCGCAGACGGGGTTAGAGTCGGCGCGGTGTCAGGACATGACGCTCGAGAGTCCGAAGCGCCACCATAGCCGACGGCCGGCCTCGTTGAATTTAGGAGGAGGTGGGCCTCCTCATGCCCGGTGAGCGCCTCATGCCGATCCACGAAGAAGGCTTCCCAAGTAGGGAAATAGTCGGATGCCATCCGGGATTCCTCCGCCCGGCGTGAGCTCAAGTAGTAGTGGTTCGTGATGGCCATTCGGCGCCACACCTAGAGGGACAGAGGAACCGACACGCCCGACGCCAAAGATCCAGCCGACGGGACACAGAGTTGGCAAGCGGGGTAGTTCGAGGCGCAGCGCCCGCCTCTCGGGGTTAGTGCTACGGTGTAAGCCATGGGAAATAGTGATGAGGTTGCAGATGAGTCTAGAGATGTGCAATGACAATGGAGGCCAACCCCTACATATATATATAGTGAACTAGCGGGAAGAACTGAGGGAAGAAAATGGCGGAAGAAAAATGGCGGGAAAAATGGCGGATGAATTTAGTCCCGGTTGGAGACACCAATCGGGACTAAAGATGAACTTAGTCCCGGTGGAGACACCAACCGACAAAACACGTCAAGACTAATAATAGGGGTGAGTGCATGTCGACATTATGTCGTATGGAGTGTACCTTGTCCGGATGGTGTCACCAACCGACTAAAGATGAATTTTAGTCCCGGTTGGAGACCAACCGGGACTAAAGATGAACCTTTAGTCCCGGTTGTAGACACCATCCGCACAAAACACGAGTCGGCACTAATAATAGGGTGAGTGTCGATATTATTTTGTAAGTGTCAACACTATGTCGAGCTGCTTGTACTATAAATAGGCATCCTTGTGAGTCCAGTCCTCCAGCAGTTTGAGGCGTGGACACCACTACGGCCAGTTGTGGAGATGCCGACGGAGCCTGGGCCTCCCAAGATCTCCGAGAAATGGTCATAGAGGCACTCTAATATGTGGAATTAGTTAGCTCCCGGTGTATTGATCTAGTTAGAGAAGTTACAAAGCTGCAAGATGGTTTTCGAGAGCAGGACATTGATACGGCCAGTTAGGGAGATGCCGACGAGCCTAGTCCTCCCAAGATCTCCAAGAAACTGGTCATAGAGTCACTCCTAATATGTGACCGCGCACGCTTGGAGATCAGATCTTAATGGTAAGTAATCGACAACTTCTTCTCATAGTCCCGTCCCATCCACAAAACATGACTAACACTCAAGACATGTATTAATATTAAAAACATGAACTAGAGTTACATAATATGAGCATGAACTTCTTGGCATATGCCCTTCCTTATGATCGCTGCAGACGTAACCATGGAGCATCTTCTTTACTTAACGGAATGCTTGGGTCAGTTTTCACTGTGAAGGGCGGAATTTCATCAAACTTATTATAATCTTCTGACATGTCTGTCTTGTCCTCGATTCCCACGATGTTTCTTTTCCCTGAAAGAAGTATGTGACGCTTTGGCCCATCATATGATGTATTCGTTTGCATATTTTTTCTTTTTTTTGGTCTGGAGGACATGTCCTTCACATAGAAAACCTGAGCCACATCATTGGCTAGGACGAATGGTTCGTCTAAGTTTTCATAAGATTGTTGAGATCCACCGTTGTCATTCCATACTTCTTGTCTACCTCAACCCCTCCTCCTGTTAGCTTGACCCATTTGCATCGAAACAAGGGGACCTTAAAATTAGGTCCATAGTCAAGTTCCCATATCTCCTCTATGACCCCATAATACGTGGTCTTTTGCCCATTGTCTTCTGCTGCATCGAAGCGGACACCACTGTTTTGGTTGGTGCTCTTTTTATCTTGGCCTATCGTGTGAAATGTATTCCCATTTATCTCGTACCCTTGGAAAGTACATATCAAGACGGTGTCCCGCCAACAAGTACAAATGATCCCCAATAGTGGTGTTATTCGTGAGAAGTCTTGCAGCCACCGCCAAAACTCGCCATGTGTTCACTTATAATCCATTCATCGATCGCCCGGTGTTTGAGGCGATTAAATTCTTGTGTTCATTGATATACGGGCAACCAAGATAGATCTTTGTAAAACCGTGTAGTGTGCTTGATTGAGAGAATGTCCGTCCCTACATATCATTGCTTTACATCCTAGGGTGCCTTTTCCACGCAGTCTCCCTCATGTCGTGATTCTAGAACACCAATCGCCTTTAAGGTCGTGAATAAAATCAACACGTAACTCAATGACCTCCTCTCATTACATAGCCCTTGGAGATGCTTCCTTCGCCTAGCACGGTTATGAACATATTTCTTTAAGACTCCCATGTACCTCTAAAAGGGGAACATATTGTGTAGAAATACAGACCGAGAATGGCAATCTCTTATACTAGGTGAACCAGAGATGCGTCATAATATTGAAGAAGGATGGTGGGAACACCAACTCAAAGTCGACAAGACATTGGGCCACATCTGCTTGTAACCGGTAGGCTTTCTCGGATCGATTACCTTCGAGATATTGCATTGAGGAATGCACATAGCTTCATAATGGGTACTCGAACATTTTCGTAGAAGCCCCTCAATGCAATCGGAAGCAATTGTGTCATAATCACGTGGCATCATGAGACTTCAGGTTTTGGAATTTTTTCCGCCATATTTATTATTCCCTTTATATTCGAGAAGCCGACGGACCTTGATAACGCTCGACATTCAAAAAGATTTCCTTCTCGCTTTGGTAAGAGCGAATGGCAGGAGTTAAGTGGCATCGCTTACCCTTCTCGTTCCTGTGATGCATAGGCTCTTCAGGGCCTTGAGACGCTGCTGGTCCTTTCGTGCTTCCGTGTATCTTTTGTCTTCCCATACACTCCTAGAAAGCCTAGCAGTTCACGCAAACATTCTTCGTCACGTGCATCACGTCGATTGAAGAGCGGACCTCTAAGACTTTCCAATAGGGTAGGTCCCAAAATATAGATTGCTTCTTCCACATGGGCGCGTGTCCCATCGTCATTCGAAATGATAGACTGCCAGACCTTTTCCAAAGATTACTTCTAGGTCCTTGACCATACCAAATACCTCCTCACCGCACGGAGGACAGGCTTCCTCCGGGTTCGCCAGACGCTTGAAATGCTTGCCTTTCTTTCATCGGATGCGTGTTCTAAGAAATTGGTGATACCCTAGGTACACAACCTTCTTACATTTATCCAAATATACACTTTCAAGATCATCTAAACAGTGTGTGCATGCATTGTATCCCTTGTTCCGCCTGAAATGTTACTAAGAGCAGCCAATCATTGATGGCTACAAAAGCAATGCTCGAGGTCAAATGGCTCCCTTTGTGCTCATCCCACATACGTACACCTGGTTTGGCCCACATGTAAAAGTTCTTCAACTAATGGCCTTAGGTACACATCAATGTCGCTGCCGGGTTGCCTCGGGCCTTGGATGAGCAGGCATCATAATGAACTTCCTCTTCATACACAACCAAGGAGGAAGGTTATAGATACATAGGGTCACAGGTGTGCTGTGGATCGCAGCTCTCACCAAAAGGATTCATGCCGTCAGATTTAGACCAAACCTTAAGTTCCTTGCGCCACGGCGAAGTCCGGTACTCGCCGACTTTTCTCCACCGTGACCCATCACGGGTGTCTCAACATCGCGTCTTTCTTACGGTCTTCCATGTGCCATCGCAATAACTTGGCATGCTCTTTATTTCGAAGAGACGCTTTTAACCGTGGTATTATAGGAGCATACCACATAACCTTGGCGGAACCTTATTCCTAGGGGCCTCGCCCTCAACATCGCCAGGATCGCCTCGTCGATCTTATACTGCAGCAAAGTGCATACCGGCATGCATCCAAATTCTCGTACTTCTCACCGCGTAGAGGATGCATTAATGCAGGCATGTATCTTCCGACGCCTAATCCTAGAGGGGACAACCTTCTTTGCTTGGTATGTACTGTCAGCAACTCATTATTTCTTGGAAGAAGATTCTTCATTTTACCAACAACTTTGAAAATGCGCCGTCAACACACCATTCTCTCGCCTTCCATTGCAGCAAATCTAGTGTGGCACCTAGCTTTTTGTGGCCATCTTCACAAGTTGGATACAACAATGTTTTGTGATCCTTTAACATCTGCTCCAGCCTTCTCCTTCTCCTTTCAGTTTCACATTCTTCCTTTGCATCAAGAATGGCTTTGACCAAGATCATCACGCCGGGCCCATCTGCTCCCTCTTGATCTTCATTATCTACCTCCGTTGCATTATCATCATATTCAGGATACATATTATGATAGTTTTCATCATCCTCTTCTTCTTCGTTGTCTTCCATCACAACCCCTTTTTCTCCGTGCTTGGTCCAACAATTATAGCTGGGCATGAAACCGGATCGAAGCAGGTGGGCGTGAATGGTTCTTGTATTTGAGTAGTCTTTCTTATTCTGACAGTGAACACACGGACAGCACATAAAACCATTGTGACCACGGTTTGCATTCACTACAAGGAATATGGCTATATATGACCCTCCATTTTCGTCACAGAATCGTCATAGTAGTCCGTTTATGACGATTCTATGACGATTTTGAGATCGTCAAAAGCTGGGCGTCGCAAATGAACTATAACGACGTTTTTTGCAAAATCGTCATAACCGTCTATAACGATATTGGATCGTCATAACGTCTATGACGATCCAATATCGTCACGAGCCTTCTAGCCTGGCCAAGTCAGATCCTACGTGGCCGATCCTACGTGGCAAAATTGTGACGAAATTAAATCGTCGTGGTGTGAATTCAGCCCAGTCCATTCGGTCGTCTATGTAGGCCAAGCCCAACAATTCTGGCCTTTTCATTTTAATTAGATGGGCTTTTTCTTTTCATTTAGATGGGCTAGACCCAATATTTGTAGTGTTTATTTTCTCAGACATGGCTTTTTAACGATGCATTTTGTTTTGGGCCCTAGCCTTTTAAGGTCTATTTTTTCTATGGGATGCGGCCTTATTACAGGCTCTTCCTTTTTTATTCAGTCATTTAGTTGTGTTTTATTTAAATTTGAATTTTATTCCAGTCCAAAACCTTTTCAGATCCATTTACACAACTTCAACAAGTTACATCAATATTTTATAACATACATAGGAACAAAACATCAATTTTCAATATTGTAATGCATCAAATCATACACAGGAACATAAAAGTAACTCTATTACACTACGATCACATCCACAATGTCCAAGGTCAAGCTCCGTCGTGGCTTCCCCACTTCGCTGGACCGACAGAATCAACGCTATCTCCTCCCGTTCTGGCACATCAACACTAAAAATAAGATGGAGCATGATTACGAACGACAATTATGAACCATGAAAATATGTAAATGTGCAATTATAATTGATGTGCATGTTTGAATATGGTTTTGAAACCTAAACGCATGTTTCTAGTACAATAGAAAATCTTCCTCAAATTAAACAAGAGAAAATCAAACTACGAATATGAGAACAGGTTCTAGTTCAAACAACAAAGGCACTACTAATAATATTCAACAGGTTATAGTTCAAACAACACAATGCATCACTTTAGAGAAGGTAAAGTTTCAAATTGTTACTTATGTGGAGTAGAAGCATAAACCTTGGAAATGTCAAGATGTATTGTCTTCTCTTGATGTGCAGAGAAGATTGATTGTCACAATGTTGTCAGTATTAATAGCCTCATATGCTACACGGTTATCATACCTGCCACAAAGATGAATACATTTAAACTTTTGAGTTGCAAGACACAAGGAGATAAGAGCACAGTCCACTAGAGCCGATAGTGTAGATTAGAAGAAGCATAAACCTTGAACAATAAAAGAAGTCAGAAATGCTAGAAATATTCCACAAGGTCAATAGCATAATACAAACTAAATTTGTTATATTTCATATGAGGGACCAAAGAAAATTGTTCCAGAAGATATCTCAAGTTACGGAACAGCTTCTAGGACAGGTTGGCGTGGGTGAAGATGACGATATCTGCATACAATAGATGCAAAATAAAACCCGTAGAGGAGGATCAGATTGATCAAACAGATCATCCATTAATGCATCAATGGTTAACACGGAAAGAGCTAAAAAAGGGAAGTCCCCATCCTTGCACACACAAAGACACTAATGTATAAGTAACCATCCATCCTTAGCACTTGGCATATAACACAAACAGATTCATTCCTTAGATAAGAGAGCTGAAAGGTATCATGACGTATAACTAGGTAATGTTTTAGTAAAGATCTGCAAATGACTCTTTTTTCAAAGGGAATGAAATGATAAACAGATTTGCTGCGCACTCTAGTGCACATCAGGTGGCTATTGTACTTACCATCAGGTGTCCATAGTACATAATATCAGGTGGCTATTGTAATAAACAGATTTAATGCGATCTAGATTTGTAAGTGACCAATTAAACTAGTATCGAAAATATTAAGAAGAATTTATTTTACGATCTTTTGTAAACAAAGTGCCAAGGAAATGAAAAGAATTGGTAAACAAAATCTAAAATAAGCAAACATTGGTTATGCAAATAGATGTATATCCCAGCAAACAGGCCTCTACATCACATAAGTGGAACAAAACTCTCCACAGAAGCAGGGCTAGAACAAGCTTTTGCATATTCAGGTAGTGCATTTAAGTACTTAACAAAGAAGAAAGCTGAATTCAATTTAGAATAGGTATATTTTCATCACATGCAGTTTGGATATTTGTATTGAGTAGGTTAAGTTGAGCACTTACCTAATCTAGATAAGTAAGTGCCGCTGCGTCTAAACTCAAAGATGTGAAACTGGTGCCGTGGCCGGGGTTGATGTGCCCCAGCACACGGGTAAGCATCATATCTCCCTCGGGCCTACGATTAAACAAAATTTTACAATAACCCAAAGAATTTTAAAAAATAAGAGTTAAGTTGGCTCCGACAAAGGTAGAATAAAATACTTTTGGCATTATATAATAAGCAGGAGGCAAATGCATAAGATAATCAGGGATTTAAACAAGATGATAAGAAAGGGTAATAGTTTATTCTCGATATTTAGATAAAATCAGCATAGAAATTCTTTCAAGAGGTGAACGAAAGATAATAAGGCACGATTCATTATGGTTAATTCTCTGCTTAAAGTACGCTCAAACATTTCAGCACATATTTATTATACATGAGGATACTTATACATGATAGAGGTCTTATACCTACATATGACTATACATAAACTAGTAGTAGTACTACTGCTACTAGAGGAAAACATGCTCCATAGTGGATCTCCAATGTATACCACGAAACAATAATATATCATTATCTTTGACATAGTACTGGTGTGGTTGCAATACATCGGTATTTGATTGGAATAGAGCAAATCAATATTCTCGAGACGAATCAACAAAAACAAGAACAAAAGGCGAAGATAACATGGAAAAGTAATCACTTACCTTAAGAATAAATAAGTCACTCTCATGACCAACTAATGCACTAGTAATTTCAAGGTGGACCATTTTGTGTTCATTTAAAACATTTATATCAGATAT
This sequence comes from Avena longiglumis, assembly GCA_030063025.1. Lineage (NCBI taxonomy): Eukaryota > Viridiplantae > Streptophyta > Magnoliopsida > Poales > Poaceae > Avena > Avena longiglumis. The sequence goes on along the minus strand of CP125974.1, from coordinate 45,536,128 downwards.
CATTTTAATTTTATTATGCGTGTGTGCAAAACTGACCGTGCTCGTACATTAGTTGGCCATATACTTCACATGCATGACTTGGAGCATTTAGTTGATTTGTAACATTTAATGGGGACCACAAAGTATGATGAACTAAGGTGCGGAATTAAGGGTAAATAAAGTAATATGACAATTGCACATGACTGCCAGCAAGCAGTATATGGAAAGAATGAGTCCAAACGATCAGCATGCAACACTATATTTTGCAATACACAAGCAGCAAGAAAGTTCATACAGAAAACTTAATCTGGTATAGCTAGAGCAAATACTTTTTTTATACTTAATTGTATTATAAACAGAATCTGCACAAGAGGCATGGAATGCTGTATAGCTAGATCATATACTTTTTTAATGCACAAGATATAGAATCTGCGTATAAGAGGAATGGAATTGTGTACAGCTATTGTATCAGGATTACAAGGAAAGATCACAAAACATCTGCAGTCATAAATTTGGGTGGTCCATAAACATCAGCTCGGACCATGATTCACACATACCAGCCAAGCAACACTTCTGCAAAAGGCACATGTCTTCCTATCTACAATTTATAAATGATAACGACATTCAAAAGCTCCACAACAAATTTAGAGTTTCTCATTTTAATGCATAGACTCAGTTCTCTAAACTCCAGTAAATACATCAGATTAAGTAAAAGTCAGAGCTAGCATGATACAGAACATCAATAGGGATGCTCACAAACTACACATTAAATTGCTTGGAAGATCTAGGTGGGAGATGAAACAAAGCTGAATAGGAATTGGGCAGGCAGACGATGTACTAAAAAGTTGAAGTGTACCAAACAGTCAATGTAGTTGTACTCAAAAGAGGAACACGAAAATAATGAGTGTTTTGTACCTGCTGGGAAGACAAGGGCCACGACAACACTGAAGAAGAACGGACTCGGATGCCCACCTGCATCAGATATGAAATGTTCATCGTGCTTTTTGGCTGGAGGCGACGCTTTGCTCGCGGAGGAGGTGGACACGGAGGCAGAGGAAGCGGGAGTAGCCACGATCCGTGGATCTGGGTCGACGAGCTCGGCCTTGGTGTCCATGGGCAGAACTTCTGCTTCCTCGAAGTCGTTTGTGCGGCCAGCGTGCGTCCTGGATGGCGGTGATGGTCTAGTCGGTTACCGTGACGACCCACCACCACCCATCGACGTGGCGCAGCCGCCATGGACGGAATGGTCAAAATCCCTCCTCCTACTATTCTCTGTAGATCCGGGTCTTGGCCTAGGGTTTTGATTGGAGGTAAGGATTGGTGGTTCCACGCGGTGGAATAGAGAGGGGACGAGGGGATTCGAGGGATGTGTTCGTCAGAGCAGGGGGTGGATAGAGCTGGCCGGGATTTTGGCCGGCGGCGGAAGGCGGCAGGAGTGGGGGGAGGGGAACCATGGAGGTGTAAATTCGGCGTAGGGAGGCCGGGAGGGTAGGGTTCGCTAACTTTGGTTCATCTCGTGCTCGCGCCTATTGGACGCAAAAAAATTCTCGGCCGCGCGCGATGGGTGGCGCCAGGTCATCGATCCACGGCAAGTTCCCACAGATCACATCTCAGCCGTCCATCCTATTGAGATCCAACGACTATTATTTCCCTCCGCTTATATTTTTTCCTCCCTAGCACTATGACGATTTTACCTAATAAAACTATGACGTTTTTGGGCCAAATCGTCTTAATTTTTTGGGATTTTTATGCCTACAAACCACTTGAGTCCAGCGGTTGTGAAATCAGAATGGATATATGACGATTTCTTCCATGGTCACTATCAGAAGGTCATAGATGAACACATTTCTTGTAGTGATTAGCCACAACGATGAAATTTTGGAGGCCCGTAATGTACTCGGAAGTGCGGCGGTCACCGTACATCCATTGTCGATTCATCTGCATTAATATGTAGTATATATCAAAAAATAATAGGGAGATGACCATTTATATATATAGTACATCAATGACACATGAAACTATAGTTGCCGACCTCGACCGAGACGAAAATAGCAACAAGAAAGCTTATTTTGAGCTCTCGGGCATTTCACCGAACACCTCTAGTGCATATGAAAAAAAACACAAACTAGCACTCTTCACACCCTCTTGCTAGGCTCCAAAATGTGAAAGAATGGAAGAGTGGGGTGTGTGTGGGCTGGGGTGGTGTCTTATATAGCCCCCCCCCCTTTAACACCGGTTCATGCCACGAACCGTTGTTAAAGGGGGGGTGGTGCGCGGGCCACCAGTGTAAGGACCTTTAACACCGGTTCGTGGCACGAACCGGTGTTAAAGGGGGGCTCCTTTAATGCCGCAGGGGCCACGCTGGTACGCCCCCCCCCCCCTTTAACACCGGTACGTAGAAGAACCGGTGTTAAATCCCCTTTTCGGGATCAACAAAAGACCTTGTTTCCACTAGTGGACTCTATGAACTAACCCAACACCAACCGAAGTAGGTCGGCTTCACTAACAGCCGTGATGGCGACAGATCAGTCATGAAAGTCTGGCAACTAAACTGACATGAGCGCATCCAAGTATGCCGCTCAGCGTGGGTAAGATTATCCAATTTTGTGCTGGTTCGAATGGTCTAAAAAATATGGCGATGCTTACGCTCAGCAACGCCATTTTGGACATGTGCGCCAGAACAGGAGAACTGAGCAAGGGTGTCCTGCTCAGAAAGAACTCCTTGCAACATCTGGGGGATATACTCACCAGCAGAATCAACACGAAACACACGAATAGGGGTAGAATATTGAGTACGAACCATGGCCGTAAAACATTGATATATGGAGAGAACTTCACTGCGAGAGCGCATAAAAATCAACCAAGTGTACCGAGAAAAATCATCGATGAATAAAATATAGTAGCGATGGCCCCCTTTCGAAGTGAAAGGAGCCGGACCCGAAATATCGGAATGAACTAGATCAAAAGGTCGTTGAGATACAGAGGCGCTAGTAGGATAGGGAAGCTCAATATGTTTACCCAACCTACAGCCCTAACAATGTAAAGACCCATCTCCTGAGACAGACCCCAGAAGACCACGATGAACTAATGACAACAGGCGAGAGTCACAAAGGTAACCAAGACGATGATGCCACTACTGAAAGGAGCTGGTAGCAGAGGCGGCAACCGGAGAAGAACTGGCAGATAAAGGGGCAGCAAAAGGAACACGAAGCCAGTCTAAATCCCAAAGTCCTGAAGAGTCACGGCTGCGAGGGCCAGCTCCAACCACGGCCTGTGTGCGACGGTCCTGAACAACACAAGAATCAGCATCAAGAATGACGCGACAACCAGAGTCAGTAAGCTGGCTAGCAGAGAACAGATTCATCTTAAGAAGAGGGACATGAGAAATATCAGGAACAGAAAAAGAAGTAGAAAGGGTGCCTCGACTAGAAACAGGAAGAGAGGTACCATTAGTCGTGAAAACACGGACGGGAGAAGGGAGAGAACGAAGAGTGGACAACAAAGAAGACTCAGAGGTCATATGAAAGGAAGCTCCAGAATCCAGATACCACGGAGACGTACCTGCCTATGTAGAAGGTGGTGGTCGCGCAGTGCCTGAAGAATCAGTCACAGAACCAGCAGTGCCCGTCGAAGAAGAGCCTGTAGCAGCAAGAAGACCGCGAAGACTCCTGATAATATCCTGATCAGAGAGAGCAACTGCTAAAGACCCGGAAAGAGCCGACTGCCCACGAGCCAGGTGCTGCTGGCGTAAACTGGGATCCCGTGTATAACAGGTGGCCCAAGTGTGGCCATCTATGTTGCAGTAAGAGCATTGACGAAGAGAACCACGGCGACCCTGACCACGAGCCTGCTGGTGCTGACTCGGACCGAGGTCACGGTGCCGACTCGCACTCAGACCGCCGATGCCGGATCGACCACGACTGGAGGAGTGGGTAGTATCGGCGGCGCAGGACCATGGCCGAGTCGAGGGAGCAGACGGCATAGGAGGACCACGAGTAGCAAGCACAGACGGAACCGCAAGTAGACCAGCACCACGGAGACGGGTATCCTCAGCCAGAAGCTCAGACAACACCTCAGAGAGCGGAACACGACCACGAGCATTCAGCTGAGCACGCCGGGGCTCAAACTCCTGGTGGAGCCGAGACAGAAACTCATAGATGCGGTGAAACTCCAAATCCTAGCGCACAATCTGGCAGCACGAGCATGTGCCACAAATAGCTGTACGGAGAGAATCAAGCTGACGCCAGATAGCAGCACTCTGAGTATAGAACTCATCAATAGTGAAATCACCTTGCTGAAGAGCATGCTCCTGGCGAACCACAGACAGGTAAAGAGCATCCCCAGACGGCTGATAGCGCTGACGAAGATGTGCCCACTGAGCGGCAACAGTAGGGAGACTCATGAACTCAGCAGCATACTGGGGCAGAACACTGGAGGTGAGAACAGCAGCAGCACGAGCATCCTCATCGACCCACTGAGTGTAGGCAGTCAGAGCGTGGCGATAGGACTCGAGATCAGCAGAGTACTGCTTGAACTTCAGGTCATAAGCAGCAACAACACTATCATCGGCACTCTGAGCAGCATCCTTGGCCTCCTGAGAAGCATCAGCGCCGAGAACAATCGGCGTCAGCGGAAGAGGAGCCACAGGAGCAGGGGGGCACGGCGGAGGGGACCTCGCCGAAGAGCACACCCCATAGACGGAGGCCGTGCATGTGAACGTGCATAAAGGCAGCGAAATCAGGATAATTCGCGCCATCGAAGATCACTGGGCAGCGAGGAATCGCAACATAGCCCGATGTAGAAGACATCTCTCTCACCCTTTTTTTTTTGAATTTTTTTTTGGATCTAGATCTGACTGGAAGTCAACGCCTAGAACAGGGCACCACCGGTGATCCGAAAACTGGAACAAGGTAGATCGGGGCGGCGCGAATCTATTCCGGGGGAAATCAAGACCAGAAAAGAAGGCGACTGAGACGGGCCCGCCGGCGGCCAGCAGCTCGGGCGGGAGGCAGTGTGAGGAGGCAGCTCGGGCGGGAGCCAGCATGCCCGCGAGATGGCAGTGGCGGGATCTGTCCCGCGGGATGGGAGTGGCGGGAGCTTTGACCACGAGAGTGACAGGGACGGAGCGGGACAACGGGCCAGCAGCTCGACACGTTGAAGCAGAGACGGGCATTGGCATGCGTTGGCGTTGGCGTTGAAGCAGAGATGGGCCAGCAGCTCGCGTTGAAGAAGAGACGGGCCAGCAGCTCGATCGAACAAGACCGCGAGGTGGATTCCTGGAGGCGGAGTCCTGATCGAACAGAGAGTTGCACGCACACACAGATCTGGATCTCGATCGGGTCAGACACACACAGATCGATCCAGATCTGAAACGGGGCAAAACGGGCGGCGACTAGCGGCAGCGACGACGGCAAGGCCGGCGGCGACAGGGACGGTGGCGGCCGACAAATTTGCGAGAAAGAGGACGGGACTAACGTGGCTCTGATACCATGTTAGGAATATGCAACTTGCATTCCTCTCGGGCCAAAGGCCACAATATATAATACAGGTACAGTGCAAATATGCAGAAAGCCCCCTAACATATGGGGAAACTATAATATACAAATATATACATCTAACGGTTCATCCATTGAGCTGTGAGAATTTTGTTTTTAAGCCGCATGATATGGTATGGCAGCAGAGGGGCGGTCTTCTACCCGTGCGTGCAGTGTGAGGCCGGGGCCTCCTGCTGATGCGGTTCTCCTCGGTGGATGGCGGACGGCCCGGCAAAGCATAAGATCCCGCGCCGTTGGTCGCCGGGCAAAGGGGCAGTGGTCGACGACCCAGCCCAGATCTAGGCCCTTTGGGCGGGCTGTGTCCGGCGCGTTGGTGCCTCCTCCGGTGGTCTGAGAGATGACGTTGGTGGTGTGGCGGTGCCCCTGCTGTAGTGCAATGGCAGGACTTCACAGGCTCTCTCGGGCTCGGCCGGGCCGGTAAGGGCCTGGTTTGTCATGTTGCTGCATCTAGTCGGCTACCATCCTTCGTCGGTGGAGGATGTTCCCTCCAGTGTGCCGCTGTATCGCTTAACCGCGTCGGTGTATCCGCTTCTCGGTCCCACCGGCCTCACTTTGTGTACCATGATGAGCTAATGGTGTGATGTCTACGCACTTCTATTCTTGTAGACATTTGTTGGGGCTCCAAGTGCAGAGGTTTGTAGAATAGCGGCAAGTTTTCCTTAACTGGATTACCCAAGGTTTATCGAACTCAGGAAGGAAGTGGTCAAAGGTATTCCCTCTCAAGCAACCGTTCAATCAAGATACAAAAAGTCTCTTGTGTTCCCAACACACCCAATACACTTGTCAGGTGTATAGGTGCACTAGTTTGGCGAAGAGATAGTGAAATACAAGTGGTAACGGTGCCAGAAAATATCTTGATGGTGACGTACGACTAAAGGCAAACTGGAATAAAGATGGTAGCAAGCAAACATGCAATAGATCTAGATGCAAACGGTGTTTCAATGCTTAGAAACAAGGCCTAGGGATCATACTTTCACTAGTGAACACTCTCTCATATAAATATATTCTCTTCATGATCCTACCCTGCACTACTCTCTGGTTGGACACTCTAAATCCATGGTAGGGCTATAACAGCAATCCTCAAAGTCTGCCTTCTCCATCTAGATAAACCCACACTGCCACCTTGAGCGCTAGATGGTTCCAACAAACACCACAATTTCATAAAGTCATCCAACTCCAAATATAACTCATGATAAATATATATGTAACCTAGACTAAGTGCCACACACGGTGTGCACGCTGTCACTTTCACACACATGTGGAAAAGCATAGATCTATTAAAGCATGTTGAGTATTTATGTAACCTCTAGCCTAGGTGCCACCATGGCATGCACGCTGTCACTTACACACACGTGGGTAGAGCTAGAGATCTATTAAAGCACTTGAATTGCTGATACATCGGAAACGTATCTATAATTTTTGATGTTTCATGCTTATTTAGTATCTACTTTGCTTTGCTTTGTCTACACTTTGAGGTGTTTTTATATATTTTTGGGAACTAACCTATTAACAAGTTCCCAAGTGTCAGTTGCCTGTTTTCTTCTGTTTTTGGTTCTAGAAAGGTAGAAAATCAATATTCTCGGAATTGGACGGGACAAAATCCAAAGTCAATATTTTACCGTGGGGAACACGCCAGAAGACGAGACGGAGAAGGCTCACCAGGGGGCCACACCCCCTAGCCGCGTGGGTGGGCCACCCCACGCCTGGGGGGGTGCAGCCGCCCTGGTGGCCCCCCTGGCTCGCCCCTTCGCCTATAAGAAGCCCCGATGCGGAAACCCTAGGACCCGATCAAAACTCCATGAAACCATCGATAGCCTCCACCACCATCGTCCCTAGATCGGGGGGTCTGAAGTTCTTCCCGGCACCCTGCCAGAGGGGAGATCATCCCGGAGACCTTCTTCCTCGGTATGATGCATGAGTAGTTCCACCTTGGACTATGGGTCCATATAGTAGCTAGATGGTTGTATCTCCTCCTTGTGCTTTCATGTATAGATCTTGTGAGCTCCGTTCATGATCAAGATCTAATCTATTTGTAATCATGATGTTGTGTTTGCGGGAATCCGATGGATATTGAGATTACTATGTCAGATTGATTAATGGTTTTGTCTTTATGATTCTATCATGTCTGTGTTGTTTGTGGTCTTGCATGATCTCCATTGTTAGTAGCTATCTTGGCCAAGTTGTTTTCTAGTGACTCCAAGAGGGAGTATTTATGCTTGATAGTGGGTTCATGCATCCAGTTTCCAAGGGAAGTGACAAAAATCTCTTCGGTGTAGATGTGTTGTTGCCACTAGGGATAAAACAACGGTCTCTTGTTCATGGAATAAGTGGATTGTTTACCTTACACACTTTGCTTTAAAAAGTTGTCTGTTGCTTGCAACTTAATACTGGAGGGGGTTCGGATGATAACCCAAAGGTGGACTTCTAGTCATAGATGCAGTTGGATGTTGGTATATGCATCTTGTTGTATTGCCCAATCAAATCTCATAGGATCTTTTTGTCTGATATTGCATTGATTGCCTTGCTCAGTTCCTGTCAATTGCCCTGCTGTGATTTGTTTACCCTTGATGCCATGTTGTTTATCTAAGGAGAGCACCTTTAGTGAACTATGGACCCTGGTCCAATCTTTACCATTGATACATCCTCCACTGTTACATGTTTACTTGCTGCAAACCATCACCTTCCACGCCATACGTTTAATCCTCTGTTACAGCAAACCGGTGAGTTTGACAACCTCACTTATTAGTTGGGGCAAAGTCTTGAGTTTGTGTTGTGCAGGTCTCCGCGTTACTTGCAACACCTGTGTGACGTTTCCTTTCTCCTACTGGTTTGATAACCTCGGTTTCTTACTGGGGGGAAAACTTGTTGTGCTGCTTCACACCTTTCTCTTGGGGTTCCCAACGAAGTGCTCTCAGACATCAACAAGCTTTTCTGGCGCCGTTGCCGGGGAGGCTAAGAAGGTCTTCACAAGGGGAATCCTCCACTTCCTTTCTCTTTACTTTGTTTTTAGTTTGCTTAGTTTCTTTTGCTTGGTTTTGTTTGCCTCTTTTAAAAAACTCAAAAAAATTAGTCGAGTTTGGTTCGCTCCTCCCTCCCCCCACACACCACCACCACCCCACCACCCCACCCCACCCACCCACCCACCACCACACACAGCCCACACCTCGGCGCGGCGACGGCGAACCCAGCCCCAACCTCCCATTCGAACCTCCTCCTCCTTCCTCTCCCTGTGTGGACCTCTGGGCCTCTCCCGCATGGTCTGGCAGCGGAGGGGCAGTCTTCTACCCGTGCGTGCAGTGTGAGGTTGGGGCCTTCTGCCGGTGGCGGTGCTCCTCGGCGAACGGCGGACGACAGCTCGGTGCGGCAGCATAAGATCGCGCGACCGTTGGCTGCTGGCAGGCGGGGCAGCCGGTCCGTGGCCGACGACCCAGCCTAGATCTAGGTCCTTTGGGCGGGTCGTGTCCGGCGCGTTGGTGCCTCCTCCGGTGGTCTGAGAACTGACCCTGGTGGTGTGGCAGTGCCCCCTATTGTAGTGCAACGGCAGAACTTCATGGGCTCTCTCGGGCTCGGCCGGGCCGATAAGGGCCTGGTTTGTCATGTTGCTGCATCCGGTCGGCTACCATCCTTCATCGGTGGAGGATGTTTCCTCCAGCGTGCCGCTGTATCGCTTAACCTCGCCGGTGTCTCTGCTTCTCGGTCCCACCGGCCTCACTTTTGTGTACCATGATGAGCCAATGATGATGGCTGCAAGATCGTAGTGGCATGTGCTCGTGGGTGGTGATTTTTCCGGAGCGATCTAGAATGTCTAGGTGCCTGGTTTGAGGGGCCGTGAGAAATCCTTGGCGTTTTGGCACCAGCATGGTGACGCTGACGGGTGTCGCCATCCGTCCTGAAGCACGTCGGGTGTAACTCTCCGCCATCCCCCGTAGCGTGCCAGGAGAAACCCTAGAACCCATTCAGGGGAGGGGGGTTGTCCCGTGGTTCGGTTCAGGCAGCAGCATCGTCGATGTCGCTTCCCTGCTTGGAGGTGCTTCTTGTTACGCACGCTTCGCAGAGCTAAGAGCGTGGTGGAACTTCTCCGGTGGACACAACGGTGGCGAGTCATCTCCTCTTCATCGAAAAATCGGTGTCGGCATTGTTTCTCTTTTATTTTTATTTGTTGTTTCTTTTGAGCTAGTTTTGTGATGTTGACCCTTGCATTGGTATCGTAGTTGTATCGGTCGGCTGTTATATTAATATAGCGAAGTGCGAGACTGTTTCAAGAACTATGTCTCTTAGCGTGGATGGCGTGTATCCAAACCTCTAGTGATACCAAAATGACATCACTGTTGCACGTATCGAATCCAGATTTGAAAGCACACGCTGTTAGGCGTGGGCGGCTCGGTCGATCAACAAGAAGCGCAGCTAGCTCCAAAAGAAACAAGTGCACTGTTGCGTGCTTAAGCAGCTACAGGAATTGCAGATGCAGGACAGACGACAAGGATGGATGGAACACCTCCGTATAATTTCAATGGGTTACACTAGCTTCTTTTTTGCGAATCTATTGGGTTACATTACACTATGCACATACACACATCCAGCTTTGAAATCAGCGGGCAACCAGCATCTGTCGTCAGGTGTAACTCCTGTAGCTATCTCCGTCTAGACTTTTGGAGCTGCGCGATGCTTCCACAACGTGGTCCTCCAATCCAACGACGCGAGCTCTGCTTTGTCTTTAGTGTCATCAGTGTTCATCGAAATTATACGAATCCAATTATAATCTAAGATAGTGTATAATCTATCTATGTATCGTATAAAGCAAAACCCCACTGCAATCTACCTATCTACCTTTTAAGTAATTAAGCGTCCATTATCAAGAAAAAATCTATCTATTCCGTATCTATATCATCCAACAATGCAAAAACTTACTTTTTATTGTAATGAAACCGTTCATCTAAATTATATAATTAAATCCACTACTGAACTAATAGATTTGTTTATTTCGGCGGCCTGGCCAGCCAGAGTGGACGGGGGAGGGGAGGCCAGAACCTCTGTACATAGAAGTAGCAGGTGAGCTGTTGTTTTTTCTACGTGGGCGTCTTCGGTGCATTACTTAAGCGGGAATGTAGTGTTTGTATAGGGTTTCGAGAAAGATACACTTGGGGCTATTCTTGTGACAAGACGACAAAACACTGGCGCGGCGTTTCATGTAGTGTATCCACGCACCCATGATTGCGACGGTCGCACTGCAGCGACTCGCCCGCACCAAAGATGTCTCGTCGCCGTCTAGCATTAGGCCGGCGACGAGTAACCACCGCCAACCCGGTAGGTAGGGTTGCAGATGCGGGCCCCACTGGGGCCCGCAAAACCTGATATTAGTACAAATGTACCGGAAGCCATCACTCTAATGAATGATCAGGCTGCTTCAAAGCTAAAAAAACTGTTTTTTTTTTGCGTGTCGCCGCTCTGCAACCCTTCCAGTAGGTACAGAAAGAGACGATGAAACCGCTGGCCGCTAAGAACCAACTAACCTCTGACACTATTGAAGATACATGTCGTAATTTGACGTTAGAAAAGACGGAGTCAGAGGACTGGACGGTGGGTATAGAAAGAGACGATGAACTGCTTGTCCGCTACGAACTAACTAACCCTGTTACTATTGAACACAGCGTGTACTTTGATATTGGACAAGAGGTGAGAGCCACCGTACACTGGACGGCATTCGTGGAAAGGCACCACGCAGTACGCGTTGCACTTAATGGGTCCAAATTTTCGAAATGTATTTTTTCTCGGACACAAATAACATTTGGTAGAATGTAGTCTCTATAAAACAGCAGCAGCTGCGGCATTTTCGTTGGCATTGATACTTTGTTCGTACTGTGAATTAACGGTTACAGCATGCATACATATACTTGCATGTATAATTTGTACAGAAACAACCATTCCTTGAGTGTTTCTGCTGGAAAGTGTCGTTTGGACAAATTGTATGCACGTACAGACTTAGACATACTATTTTGGAGAGCATAATAATGTTTCCTATCACAAGTTTACCTATGTAAAAGCTGTATATAAATTTAGCACCTGTATCACATACACTAATTATATAAACAAGCTCTACTATGACAAGTTTTGACCAGTTCCGGTCATGAAGGGGCGAGAACGATGGCGTGTTTCCTCACACTATTGATTGCAGTTGCGGTAGGTGGTCCAAGACCTATCTGTAATTCTCTTTTGGTCCTTTTATACTGTTGTTGATGATTTAATAGATTGGTTGAATTTCTCAAAAAAAAAAATCACAGAGCCAAACAACTAGTAGTTTATATGTGTGTGTTTCTATTGGACCCAACTTGTACACTTGTAACTTGATCTCGCCTATATCTATAATGAGTAACACTACAGCTACGGACAAAATTCTATGAAATCAACCTTACGGACTGACGTGGAGAAAGGATAGAAATCACGCGTGATGGGTGGGACAGAACCAATCACGAAAGGCCAAGAGAGTCCGTAAGTTTGCTCCGTAGAGATTCGTCCGTACGTCTAGAGTTTCCGATCTATAATATACCTAATAATAAAGTGCATAAGATTTCTTGATCTAATAACAAAGTACGTGAGGCTTCTTGTTTGTCTAATATTTTTTAGACCAATTTGACCTTTTACTAATCCCATATTTCCACTTATGCAACCGGTAATTTAAAAAACAGTTCGTGAAACGTTCCATAGTTCGTGTCTCGCGTGTCGAGACACGTGGCATTATGGCTTTGGGGCACTCTTGGTGCATGTGGATAAGCGCGGTCACGTATGTAAGAGCATCTCCTGTTGCACCCTACAAACGACGTCTGGCGAAAGCGCCAGATCGATCGCTTGGGGGCGCCGTCGAGGCGTAACACGTTTGGGGCACGCCTGGTACCGGTTGCGTGCTCAAAAGTGGTGCTCTCAAACTAAATTTTATTTATTTTTGCACACATAATTCAAATAATTTCATATAATCCAATGAATTCAAACAATACAAATAAGTTATAATCTAAATTGATCAAGTCTCAGCCGCGGTTGAGTGCTTGCTGTACTCAGAGATGCTCGATGAGATTATTTTATAGTAGGTCATGAGTATTGGCTTCACGGATTTATCTGTAGCACCCCGTTCTCTCTTGTCTTCGGAGGCGTCACTCCTAACAGCTTAGCGCATCTACAATGCAAGGTGCTTAAGGGCAGTGCTTAGAAAAATAAACTTGTTTTTGCTAAGCATTAGTGCTTATTTATACTAGACAAATGCCTTACTAGGCACTTTTCCTATACAAATAGGCACCGGTGTTTCATAAAATGGTTGGTTTATTTTTTTAAGCACCTATCTAGGCACCACTTCGGGCCACACACACCATGTTCCACATGTCCTGCCACCGACCCGCACACCTGCATAACCGCGAGGATAGTCTCTGATACCACTTGTAGCACCCTGTTTCCTCTTGGCCCTGGGGTGTCACTTCTGTCAGCTTAATAAGATCTATAGACTGGCCTCATAGACCAACATTAGTCTTTGTTGCGCACTTCGTCCTCACTCGTGTGCACCCGGTACCCATTTCCTGGTCGGTCACCCATCCTCAAATTATTCTGGACCAAGCACGCTTAATATTAGAGTTATTTTTGGATGAGCTTTCGAAAAATAAGTTACAACTTGTTGGTATGAGTATCCTATCAATCATGTTAAGCCATGTGTCTGGATCTCACATTATCCATGCATGGCGAGATAATCAACAAAATCCATGGGAACCTAGTAATCAACACGGAAAGAGGACACTATCGTAGGGACCGACATCCATCAATGTACTCTTGCACTTAATTTCGATGATTATGTTGTACATGATCACACAAGTATTTATCACCTCCCATATTTGATCTTGAGACCAGATAAGAGCAGTGTATATGAAAATCGCATCAAGATTGGAGCATACCAAATGTGTGCTCCATATCCTTTTTGCAACTCTCCTGACACGCAACAAAGTGACACTTCACCCAAACCTAGAACCTCTGCGGTTTGGACATGCCTTCGCATGCTCGGCGATTTGTATTCATCGAAGACAGGCAAGGATCAACATGTGCTCTTGGTTGTCGGCATCGGCGGCATCGTCCTCCGCCGTCAACTGATGGATCATAATCTCGTTGTTGATGATCTACCCAAGCAACCGGCCGAACACCTTGCGTGCAAGGTGGGCTTGCAGAGTGGTCGGCGCATTCAAGCCTTAACAGCCGGTGGCGAGATGGCCGGGAGACGAAGGAGAAGTGCTAGGAGGGATGCGCAGATGAATACCGGCACCGAAATGGCTGGCGGCCACGGTGATTTGGGGGCGGTAGATGGGAAGTGTGCCAGGTAAGAGAAGATTTTGGCGGCGATGACAAATAACGACTCTGGAAGGTGGCACCTGGCTGCCATTTTCATATGTCACATCACCGTGCGTTGTGTCCGGCGCGTCCGAGATGTCTCCTGTGTAGCCGGGATGATCACGGCGCGCCGTATAGTGTATTGAACCACCCCGGACCAAAAACTGATTTGGGACATGGATGCGTTTTTTTCGCGTGAGACCTTTAGAGGACAGTTGTTTGAGGAACGGGACAGTATCTAAAACACCGGATTGGATTCTGTCTGTTTCCGCCCTATGGTCGGCCCTTGGGGTCTCGAGCGGCCCGTCGACCCAGCTACATAACACCTGATTGGAGTATGTCAACAGCTCCCGAACGATCCAGGCCAGGAAATACCTGAAGAGATACCAACAAGCACAAAAAAAGACAACATCAGAGCAAGGGTCTCATTCGAGATCCAGGACGAAACACAACATCAGAGCAACAACCACATGACAAGGCCTGGTGGGTCGGAGCAATGCTACACGACCACAAACCAAGCAATGTCTATGTTTGCTTCATCAACCGAGGATGGAGGCGACTCGCTCGCTATGCGGAGTACAAGCTCGCTGCCATGGTCGCAGCGTACACAACGTTATGCGCAACGGATTCTCTATCCGTTGCAACGGACAGGCAGCTCTGCGTGGCGCATCCCTCTCCGCAGAGATATGTTTCCTAGTAATAAAAAGGACCATGCCCATACCACGCTCGGCCTGTATGCCGAGCTTTTTTAGTTGGACTACCCATGAATTTCCCTCGGCATACAGCCTTATTTTGTTGTAGTGCTTAGACTTAACAGGAAGGAAGAAGTGAGCGTGTTTTACACATATTAATTGTGTGGTAACCACTAACCAGAAGTTTGGCGTGTCCTGCTGGCTTGGCTTGGCGATCTTCTGCCTATAAATTATAGTTCTTCACAGCGATGATTGCCACATTGAACTGTTTGTCGGAACACATCGGAAATTGAACAACAAATAAACGATCTGTTACATGAATATGGTGCGTGACCTGCACATGGCCAATGGTGAAGGAGAGGCTAGCTACGTGAACAACTCAAGGCTTCAGGTTCGTTGACGACATTTAAACATCATTGTTTACTTATACAGTAGCTAGATAGATTGCAATCCGATTTTCTTTGTGTTGGTGGCAATCCATTTTAATCAGGCTGGTTTCGGTTGCTCTATGTGCTAGCTTAAAGCTTTGCTTGAGACTGAGGTGGCGCTTGAGAAGGCCGTGAGAGAAGTGTACATGGGTCTACTCAATCCAACAATGACTGTTGTTGATTTAGGGTGCTCTTCTGGTCAGAACACGCTCATCTTTGTCTCCAAGGTTATCAAAGTGTTATGTCGTGAGACTAGCAACAGAAATGCAGGTTGCCATCCCTTCGAGCTCCAGGTCTTTCTGAATGACCTACCAGGTAATGACTTCAACCATGTCTTCCGTTCACTTGAACGGTTCAAGAAGCGGACAGCAGAAGAACACGAAGAAAATACAACACTAGTTCCTTTCTATATCGCCGGGTTGCCGGGCTCCTACTACACCAGGCTTTTCCCTCGCCATAGTTGTCACCTCTTTCACTCATCATATTGCCTCCATTGGCGATCCCAGGTACTAAAATTGACAAGATAAAAATTACAGTTTGTTCTTGGTCCTTAATCATCAATGCTTCGAATTCAGGTTCCTGCAGGACTAGGAGGGGCAAAAGAGTACATAAACGAGGGAAACATTTACATCGGTAGGACTACACCACCCGGTGTTGTGGAACTGTACCGTCGGCAATTTCAGGAGGACATGCTACTTTTCTTCAAGTTACGGTATGAAGAGCTAGTGCTTGGGGGGCAAATGGTTCTGACGTTTCATGGAAGGAAATATGAGGACTTATATAACAATGGATATGTAGATCATCCTACGGGGTTACTTTCACGCGCTCTGCAATCACTCGTCGAACAAGTGCGTAACATTTTTTTACCATAGTCATTGCGTGACCCCAATTTTTATAAAGAATTATAGATGAAGGACAATAGAATATACATTAGCCATCATAGACATAATAAGAATATAACGCACAAGCAATCTGAAATTAACTAGTTTCTTAATGGTACCATATAATAGGGTCGGGTGGAGAAGGAAAAACTCGACTCATTTGATCTTCCATTTTACATGCCATCGGTCAATGAAGTGGAAGCGGTGGTCGCACAAAGCGGGCTGTTCCACATCAATCACATCAAACTGTTCGAGACCAACTGGGATCCTCACGATGACTCAGAAGGGGATGAGGTACAGAATTATACCAATAGCGGGGTAAACGTTGCAAAGTGCTTGAGGGCGGTGTTCGGTCCGCTCCTTTCTAGCCATTTCGGTGAATATTTAATGGACGAGCTATTCGATAAATATGCATATCATGTCACTCAGCAACTTGAGAAGGAAAAGGGCAAGTACCTTCTCATTTGCTTGTCCTTGAAAAAAACGTAACACATACATTACCTTGTGGAATCAATATATGGTCATGTCTTAATTCCTATGGGTAAGCTACACATATTGGCCCGTCCCTTTGTTAAAATGTTGCACATCATTTGTACTATACCTCCGACCCATATTAGTTGACTTAGATTCCCACATAGAAAACATAAAATGATCCACACTAATGTTTGGCACATGGTTGGCCCATGAAAAGCCGTCAGAATACATCAATATCATCACGCATGTCTCCTTGATAAATATTCGTGTGCGGTAAGTTTTTAGATAAAAGACAGCTAGGGTTGCCCGACTTTAAATTAATAAAACCACGAGAGTACACACCGGGAGGCACGACGGCCCAAGTTCACCGCTCACACGGAGCATTACAGACCAGCAGAAGGATGGTTTTACAAATAAGGCCCAGAAACATAAAAGTTTAGCAACACTTGCCAACATTAAGTAGAGAGCTAAAGGCTAAGCTAGATAGAGGGGTCAAGGCATCAGGAGGTAGAAGCCGTGGCGACGTCGTGGTGCAGCTAGCTTCCTCAAACCCTCCATCAGCCGTGTGCAGTAAGTTAGCTACGTTTCACAAATTGTATCTCGGTTTTTCTTTATGGCAGCATCTCTCAGACAGGCAGGAGTTATTACTGTGTGTATTTTTGTTCCCGCCAAGTCGCCTACTAGGTTTCCGTTTGACATGTGTAGCCTGTTTGCACTCCACCAGAATGCCACAGGTTGGTCTTTCATTTTATGATTTTTTGATGAACCGATTTTTTGCTACACGCGGCAAAAGCTGGGAGATATTTTTTTGCTACATTAGCAAAAACAATATGCTTATACAACTTCGGCGAGGTCTCCGGCGATTTTTTTTATTTAATAGGTAAAAAAATTATTTTGCTGCATGCAGCAAAAACGGGACATATGTCTTGCTATATGCAGCAAAAGTGGAATTAGATGCTAGTTGGACACGTGGCTGCACCAGGACCCGGAGGCTGAGAGCGACACGCATTCTCCGAAGGACGCAGAGTGCTGTCCAAAATCTCCTGTCCCCAACTCTCTGTTTCTCATCGCTGCTTTTTTTTTAGTGGATTTCTCATCGCTGCTTTGACGCAGGCCCTAGACCCCGACAACTGACGACAGGCGGGCTTGACGCCGGCCAGTGCATCCGCGTGGTTTTTTGTTTTGATAAAATATCCCCGTGATTTTATTAAATAGGTCTTCGTTTTCATTTTCAAATTAAAATAAGATATTATTTCTTGGTCCATTACATGATCATAAAAACTTTTCTTATCTATTATATACTAAAAGCAATATAAGGGTGTTTTTCGAAGCACCAGGTTGATCCACATCACCTGAATTATATTAACCC
The DNA here is from genome assembly GCA_030063025.1 of Avena longiglumis. Classification (NCBI taxonomy): domain Eukaryota; kingdom Viridiplantae; phylum Streptophyta; class Magnoliopsida; order Poales; family Poaceae; genus Avena; species Avena longiglumis. Next base: position 45,518,395 of record CP125974.1, on the reverse strand, counting down.
TTAGATCTTTAATCCATGGCTAAGATTGAACAGACTCTTAAAATCTACTTAACGCATAAGCCGAACGTGCAATCCTTCAACACCTATGTATGGTGCAAGGAAACCCAAACGAAAAAACCTATCTACCTACTAACCGCCATGCAAGTGCAAGCAAACTAAAAAAAAGAGAACTATCGAATAGATCTAGAATTTGGGCATGGCATCGGTTTCCATGGCCATGGCCTTATTCCTGTGCTTCCGGATTCTTCCGCTATGCCGTAGCTTTGTGCTCATGCAGGTTTCAAGTGCTGGCCTCGATGCCCTTGGCCTCGATGCCCTCTTCCTGTGCTTCCTGCACATACACATCGATGGGGAAGTTTTGATCTGGCCTCACGCAAATAGCCATGCCAGATTTGTCTAAGGTTTGCCTTAGACAACCTCTAAAAGCCAGGCGTAGGTAGGTAGTATGTTTCATTTTATTTTGACTACTTAATCTCCTAATTTCTTATGAGACACCATGCACACTACATGAAGATGGCTTGACGTATGATTTGTTTCGGTAAATAAAATATGGGAACAAAGAAACAAGGTTGACAATACAAGTCAGAGGCTTTCATTGTCCATCAGAGATTGAACTGTAAAAAGGTATGTAGTGTATACATGATGTTTAATTCGTTGGTCTTCAGCATGATTATCTATGAAAGTGGTAACGCCACACATTACACAGATTTTTCTCTCTACCGGTGCATGCCGATTGGTAATTAAGGTCATTGACTAGATTTGATTGCAGCAGAGTAGAGGAGATTCACCATGTCCGGTGTCATCACCATTCAGGCCGATGGCACTACAAAGTGATCAAGTATATAATTTCTCTGCATAGAAAAAGAACTCTGATCACTCTGTTAGGGCTTCAACAAATAAATTGGAATATGATCATAGATGATGGTATAATTTCATCTATATTTGAGATACAAGGTATCTATAATTCCTTTGGAAATTAAACATTAATGTTTCTATGTACACTACAGTTCTCCAGTGGAGTATCTAATTCATCTCGACGTTAAATTCTTGGCAGGATTGTATGAGTAAAATCTGAGCCGACATGTACAAGGTGGTGCAGCAAAAACACAAAATCATGCTGCTAAATGGTGAGTGGAACTAAATAATCTCTTAGATATTTTTCTCATTTCTGATTTTGAGTGTTCATTAGCAATCAAACTTACAAAATAAAAATAATACACGAGTTATAGAAGTTGCTTAATGTTTTACTCAGAATTAGCTTCTTCGGACATTATTGTTGTGTTATCCCATGACATTGTGTTATTAATCATCTGATACTCTTTACTCTGGAACTATTACTAAGTGAATAGTTTTGTTTATCTCTTTCATTTGTAAATTTTTCCTTTGAAAGAGAGCTATTGTTGTATTGACCCACGTAGAATGAAATTATTTTATATAACACAAAAAAAACCCGGCCTACTATTTGAGTGTAAAAAATAAAAGTGACAAAAATGTATCCCGAGATGAAAGAGATATGCTAGATAATTAGATATAAAGCAATATCTAGCCATTAATATGGTGCACCCACTTTTAATAAATGAAGCAGAACCGTTAGTTTTTTTTTATAATTCTACATATTTCATTTGGTGGACCCTCTTTCACATGTATGTAAACAAGGGAGAACCTGGTATGGTTGATATAAGGAGTAAGCCTAACACGTTATATAAGAACACAATCAATTCTCTTACACATATGCATTTACAATATAATGCATGTCTCACTAGGTACATATCGAGAGTTAATTAACATGTAAACACAAATCTATGTCCGCGGTAAGAGGATCATGTAACTAGAAAACATGCCCATAAGAAAATTTGCACACATATTATCGAATTGCATGATTCAGTTTGTTATAAAAAAATCAAGTAGGATGTAGGCAATTTGAAAACCTTCACCAAAGAATCTGGTCAAACAACAAATGTCCTAGATTGTTGGTTCTTATTTGGAATACTTGCAAGTTAATTTAGCATCATTATTAATTAGAGACCAAATTTTGTGACAAGGTTATTGTGACTTTAGGAGCCAAAAGAGATAAGATCACTTGGGATTGATGAAGATATGTCATGTTTGATGGATTTGAGGAAGAACATATGCCTTAGGAAAGAGGACGAGAGAGGAGAGTCGGGGTTCATTCCAGAGATTTGAGTTTTCATGGTCACTGGATAAGGCTAGGGCGTAGGACTTTCCTGATTTTCCTATTGTTTCTGATGATGAAGCCCACATAGCATAGTTCTCCTAAATGGGGCTTTATGAAATTAAAACATGCTTGTGAAGATGAAGCTTCCATTTTTATTAAGGGTCTACCTACAATATGCTTCATTGATGTTAAACATACATAATCCCAGTATACATTTCAGTCGATGAACTTTGCTAATCATGCATAAGTGAAGGACATAAATATTATTTTGACATGTGACAAAATAGAAATACAAAGATAGTAGAGAAAAGAAAATCTTTTCGATAAACCGACTCGGGGATTGCAAATAACTTATATATAGGGTACAAGAAGATGGACCAATCAATTTCTTTACTAGAATTTTTGTTGTAAAAGACCGTCAGATTACAAACACGAGAAATAATATTAGCGCAAGGCTCTGCTATTTTGCAGAATATATTAATATACATATTAGATTGTTCTCTATAATCATGCAGAAAAGAACATGCATATGAAAGTTTCAAATCTCTAGCTAACACACAACATTTGATATAAGGGAGCACAAATTGGTGTTTAGTTTTGTTGGTGCCCATGCAACGTCTCATCTTACTACATAAATAGACACCGACAAAACAACATCCAATATCGTGAGATGTTTCGTAAGTTCCTATCAATTCAATCCCTTACAAAACTATATGCCAAAGTTCTACTATAAACAAGGTGTTCACATCAAATCGCTATGTATTTTGTGACCAAGAGTTTGTTAAATGGGAGAACAAATATGTATTCGTAATACAAAAATAAAGATGTGACATTAAATAGGATGCCCTCGCATTTGCGAGGGCCACTATGCTAGTTTTCCTAAAATTAAAATATACAAAAAGTTGCACAAAGTTTTAGCCTAAATCTAGGCACATTTAGTGTACTTTGAACTGTATAAGTATCTTTTCCCTTTGTCCTTTTCCAAAGCCTAACCCCTAAATATGAGATCTAGATCCGAGACAAAATTTCCTACTTCTTCCTCTATTTTCTTCTCCATGGACGACGAGTTATTCCTTTTTCCTCCACCGGAGTTCCCCAGCAACAAGAACTGCAGCACCACCGCTCTTCTGAATTCTCGGCCGTCATACTCATTTCCATTTAGGGCGTGTTTGCTTGCTTGGGCTAATATTTTCACTTTTTATCATTTGGTCCGCTGGGTGCTGCATGTGGCAAGATTTGGCCTGAGCTAACTTCGGCACTTTATTTGGTAGCCACATGGTGCCTGGTGCAAGAAATGCCCTGGCAATTTGTAATTTCGTAGAGTGTTTGAAACTCTATCCCATGTTCCTTTTTAGAGCTTCTTTGGACAAATTTTTCCAAATTCTTCACACACATTTGATTATTTGAATTTTTCTTTGAGGGAAAGCTTCGGTTCATCATTTCACACGACTGTCATGTTACAGGTAGGATGTTATTAAGGTGGAAATCCAACTAGATGAACATGCGAGCTTTATCTCACTGCCTACATTTTGTTTTGTCACATACGGCTTGTGTGAAAGATTACTTACATTTTTTCCTGTTGCATTACTGACTCAATGCACGTACACAAATTACATTAAAGATGAGACACATCCGGATGAGAACCACAACCATCCTAGTCTATCACCTGAAGCTTTTAAAAACGACGCTACGTCACACTCCAGAGCTTCACATGACTAATTTCCTCCGGATAAATCCCAACCTTTTTACTCCTTCGGCCATACCTCATCAAGTTGAAGGTACAATGACCTATTTATAATTTTTATTACTTTTAGACCTCTTTGTACCGCTATTGATGATTATTAATAGATCAGTGGTATTTTTTAAAAAAAGTTGAAGTTACAAAAGAAACATATGCCTTCTGTTTCATATCAAGATACACACTGCATAACAGATTGTCTACGGAACCTCTTCTTAGTCTACAAAAAACATACAAACGGTACAACTTTTATTTGGAAAAATTAACGCCATGAGTTCTATTTTGGTGTCATATCCTGGACAGTATCACTGGTAAAAAATATGCCTCTTTTTCCGGTTTGGGATGGCCTCTAGTCGTTGCCCAACCGGGACGAAGGGCCATCCACATGGCTCTGCGTCGTGCGCTGGGTTGGAGAACCTTTAATACCCGTTGGTCTCACCAACCGGGACTAAAGTTGGAATTTCTAGTCCAAAAAAATTCACTGATGGTACACTGAGGTATGATTGCCTCAAATACAGTAATTTCTACAGTACCGGTGAACCTTCTAGTACTGATGAGGCCATTGCAGATCCTAGATGGAAGGCAACAATGGATGAATAATATTCTGCGTTGATGCATAACAGGACAGGACATCGCATCTTGTTCCTTCTACTTATGGCAAAAATTTGATTAATTGCAAATGTGTTTATAAGGTCAAAAGAAAAGAATATGGTACTATTGATCACTATAAAGCTCATTTGTTTGCTAAGGGGTTTAAGCAGCATTATGGCATTGGGGACACCTTCAGTCCTATGGTGAAGGCGGCCACCATTCATCTTGTTTTATCTATAGCTGTTTCCCGTGGTTGGAAACTTCGGCAATTAGATGTGAAGAATGCATTTTTTCATGGCATTCTAGAAGGAGAGATCTATATGAGACAACCTCCTAGGAATGAGGTAGGACAGGTTTGCAAACTTCACAAGGCTTTGTATGGTCTCAAGTAGGTCCCTTGAGCCAGGTACTCTTAACTTAGCTCTAAGCTTCAATCCCTTGGTTTCATTGCATCTAAGGCTAATACTTCTCTGTTCCTCTAAAACAAAGGGGGAGTGACTCTTTATGCTTATTTATGTTGATGACATTGTTGTTGCTTGTTCATCTGAGAAGGCTATAGATGCTCTCCTGCTTGATCATGGTATGGATTTTGCCTTGAAAAATCTAGGAGCACTCCATTATTTTCTTGGGATTGAGGTTAAAACTATTTGGGATGGCATTATTCTCTCTCAAGAGAAGTATGCAAATGATTTGCTTCGTCGAGTGAAAATGCAGCTGTGTAAGTCTGTTGATACTCCATTGTCAGTGTCTAATAAATTGTTGTTCAATGATGGTGAAGTTTTGAGTAGCAAAAATTCTACTCGCTACAAGAGTATAGTTGGGACACTGTAGTATATTACTCTGACTAGACCTGATGTTGCTTTTTCAGTAAATAAGGTGTGTCAGTTCCTACATTCACCCACTATAGTTCATTGGACAGCAGTCAAGCGTATATTAAGATATCTGCGTGGCACTATTTATCTTGAGCTGCGATTGAGTAGGTCATCTTCTACTTTGGTCAATGCATTCTCTGATGCTGACTGGGCAGATTGTCCAGATGATAGAAGATATACTGAAGGCTTTGTAGTATTTTTGGGATCGAGTTTGATCTCATGGAGTGCCAGAAAGCAGGCGACAATGCCATGATATAGCACATAGGCTAAGTACAAGTCTTTGTCCAATGCCACGACAGAAGTTATATGGGTGCAAACTTTGCTTGCTGAGTTGGGTGTGTCGCAGTCTCATGCGGCAGTACTACGGTGTGATAATATTGGAGCAACGTATCTCACTGCTAGCCCTGTGTTTCATACTTGGATTAAACACATTGAGGTGAACTATCATTTTGTTATTGAGAGGGTTTCTTAGAAGCTCTTGGACATACGGTTTATTCCTTCAGGAGATCAGGTGGCTAACGCTTTCACTAAGCCTCTTTCTACATGATAGCTAGAGGTGTTTCGTTGCAATCTTAACTTAGATAAGTTATGATTGAGGGGGAGTGTTAAACGTTCTGTATACTAGTTGTAGTCATCGTATTTCTCTTATATATATGCACCGGGCGGCCCAAGTTAGTGTTACTCTTCCCAAATTACTTTGATAAACCTCTCCTATATTTAGTCATGGGATTGCCATTTGACCTTTGTCATTATCCATTCTCCCCGGCTCCTTCGTCTCCACCGTTCACTTCTTCCCCAACTCACGGAAAGAGAGATAGGGATGAGCTCGAGGCCTCGAGCTCCCACTCCATCACCAAGATGGTGCCGAAAGACCAGGGTTTCCTGAGAATAAACCATATTTCAAGAGTATAGAGGCATTTGAGGTACATGTGAGGCGCCTGGATTGCAATGCTGCCAGCTCATGAGAATTACTTGTCCACAAGAGCAGCATGGATTGCAATTCTGCCACCTCATGGATGCTAGATACTCGGTAGTATACATACGGTTCTATAGGAGAAGCCACACATAACACTAAATCTTAGGTTCTGCTCGGCCTATCCAAACTAGTGCAAGCGACGGCAGGGGAATTCACTTTACAAACTGTATCCCTTATCTCGTTTTACAGAGTAGAGTTGGAGTCCAAACAATGGAGTCATGACAACAACTTGCTGAGTCGTGATGGCTGCCGCGCATCCTAGTGTCCTACACACTCAGTATTTTCTTCTCGATTCCCCTCGTTCCCATTGAAAACTTCTCGTAGCTTGCACTTTCTCTTGTATTTCTGTTAGCTACACATGCAGGTATGGATATATAAAGTAAGTGACAGGGCAAAAGCAGAGCAGACCACATCCTCTTATATAATGAGGAAGCACCTATAGCATTTGACATAGTGCAAACTAAAATGTACTATAAAGCAACTTTAAATCAATGCAAGTTTTTTTCTAGCAATTCTATTTCTATTTTCTGGTAGTCATTTACTACGATTGAAAATATATATCAGAAAGTTCATTTGTTCTTGGTGGAATAAAGAGCTTTCGTATCCTGCAGGAACTTTATGGTGCTAGGGCCGTAGCAAGGAGCATTTTAGATGGAATCAACTTGTTCTACAAATTAGTGTATACTCTTCATCCAGACGGGTTTCTTTTTACGATTTTTCGGTAAAGGAAGTAACATTAATATCGTGAAGATATCAATTACATCTAGACTCTGCACCAACAAAATGTTCAAAAACATCCGGGATGCACACAACAAAGAAAAAAAGAAAAAAGAGGGAAAATAAAAGCAAAGATCCCATCGTGGTGATAAAGCACTCACAATAGTAGCACTATCACCACTACTAAAACAACACATGTATTAAACGAGATTCTCCAAAATCAACGCCTCTAGGAAGAAAATAGTACATAAGCGTTGTCTTTTTCTAGTCAACGATTTTAGATTTTCACCCTGAAAAAAGTCCAATTTTTCAAAACAATATCTTTAGCAAGACCATTACCAGATAAAACCAATTGTAACTACCTCGGTGAACTACGCTCCTAGATACAAGCCTGGATGAGAGATAGCGGTTGAAATAGTACGGCGGGGCCCCAAAAGCCACTCACTGGTAGTCCTTTCAGACGTCCCAACCGCTAACCTCTCAACGGGACCTCAGACGGCGTGGTCGGCGAAGGATCAACTACGACACAAGTGGGTATGTACGCAAGCCACCATACAAGAGTACATCGAGCCACACCATCTAGAAAGAAAGGAAATATACCAACGCCATACGGCAAGATTCAAATGACCTAGATACATCTATAATTTAGGATAACTCCTCATACAAAGACACATCGTAATATCATGAAGCGGCAAACAAGATCCGAAATGCGGATAAGAAGCAAATAGGCATAAGATGCCGAGAAAATAAGCACATCCCAACTACAGGTCTCACGGATCCCGATCCGGAATCTCTACACCATACGATCGTTGCCCACATCATCGGCTTCTTCCACCCGATGTCCACGAGAAGGTACACATTCATCTGAATCAAGAATTTATCGTGTGAGACCCTAATGGTACTCAGCAAGTCTTAATGCCTCTAAAGGGGACACAACCTGGGGTGACGCAATTGCAGCAAAAGGTAAACCCTAGCAATTCTATAGATAGACGCTAACCATCCGCCTAACCAATGATAGACGGATGTCCGTGAATTTAAGTACGACGGTTATGATGGTAATCTCATCTGATCCATCCTCCTCCCTGCTTACCAACAAGGAAGCGGACGAACAACCTCCCCATCCGTTGGCAATTTTATTAACCATTCCATGAGTGTTGCACTATTTACTAGTCAAGTTACTTTAGTCATATTAAAAGCGGTACTTTAGTTATGCTTGTCTATGATCAAGAAACTGTGCTCCAAGTCGTCCATATCCGCGGACACGGCTTTCAGAAAGTTTTACCCGGCCGGGGTGCACCAATAGCAACACACACTCGATCAACCTCGGAAAAACCAAATCAAAACCCAACGAGGCCTTCACGACAAAGCAATCACAAGATTCAGAAATATTTGGGGCCACTTAAGTAGATCCGCACGGAGTAAGCAAGCTCCGAGACGGCCTCAAGGTCTGGGTAGGATACGTTGGGAACCCCAAGCGGGCTTGTCGACACAGCGTAACGTGTCCCGATCTTAAACAAGACAGTGCTATCCGTCGCACAATCGTAATTAAAGCGGTAAAACATGGCATAAGTACAGATCGTAAATAAAACCTCAAACTAGTTTGTGGCCCCAAGAAATAAGACGGAATCAAGCTCGGCTCAGGGGGTCCCATATACCTCCGGATGTGGATAGCGATAAATCAAGGAACAGGAATCAAGTACTCGGGGTCTTACGGGACACAAATGAGCAGGAAAAACCAAATAGCAGATATTGCTCACCGGTGCCACTTTCTTTAGTTATCCCAGAACTACTCAGGTTAAGTTGTTTAGGTACCTCATTGTTCATCAGACTCTCACAAACCCTACACATGTTCTACGACTCGCATGGCTCAAACAACTCCTATAGTAGTGGCTCACGGGATGGAGGAAACAAGCTTGGTGGGGTTTAAAAGTAAAGGCTATGCATACTTGGGATTCAATTTAATGCAATCGCGACTCAATGATGCAAGAATAAGATAGAGGCAATAGGTACTGTATGTATGCAAGCATGTGGTAGTGCTTGCCTGGTGTCTCTGTTGAAGCAAAGGACGGTTACCGGTAGTGCTCTGGTTCTCTTGATACAACCCACCTTCGAGGTCTATCCGAGAAAAACCAAACAAACAAGGCCAACATGAATATAGAGCACAAACATATGAATAAGATGCGTCAAGCAAACAAGCATGCCATGATGAATGATGCACAATTTACATGGCAAGTAAGGTAGCATGGCATGGGTGAGGTGTGGTGGACAAGATAAATAACCATTAAGTGGGTTTTAGTCATATTTCGTTGTCATAACAATTGTTGTTCGCAATATATTTATATGATGCATGCTGCAATTGAAGTCATGGATAGCATAAACAGAAAGGTCTCGTCGAGCTGATCATTTTAGACTACTCATTTGTTAAATTTGGAGTTACAAAACAAAAGTTATGGTTTGTTGAAAACTCAGTGGCATTTGATGTAATTAACATAAACTTGGAATTTTACTTGAGCAAAACACAAAACAGATGGCATATTTGAATTCCTCTCATTTTTCTGAATCAAAAACATATATTAAACATCATTTTTGAATTTACAAATTTTAAGTTGTTATTTATTTATTGGTAAAGACCAAAAGGGCAAAAATGTCTAGGTTTAGGTATTTGCAATAATTCAAACATGAAACGAGTTATACTTCTAAATTCAGGTCTAAAAACAATACACTTTTCATTTTTAAATGTTTTGTCAAATTTTAAGCATGTAATTAGTTATTTAAGTTTTCACATCTAGGGGCCTGCTGCAAAATCTGGAGGGGGGTTTTGCAAAAGCAGTATCTGATTTTTTTTGTTACAGCCGCTAACTGAACATTCAGGTTCAGAAAACCAAAAATAACAAAAAAAGAGGGTTATGTGTGGTCGTGGGGATTTGATCTCATGATCAAAGGGAGAGGGAGACTAGTTGCTAACCACTAGGCTAATCTGGGTTTGTTGTACAAAAGAACGAGCGGTCCCTTAAGAAACAGGCCCAACGAGATAACTGCTCCTGAAAGAAACAATCAGGCCTCTGTTCTGAACTTGAGGAACCAGGCGCGCGCACGGGAAATTCCAGCGACGGGCACAGCGATTAAACAACAAAGGTGAAGCAAGGATGAAGGAAAAGGGGAATTGAATCTCACCCGAATCGATTCCCCCCGAAATCGGACTCCGCGGTGGATGAACGAGGACGGGGCGATGGCGGTCTTGAACACGTACAGTATGGCGACGAAGAGGCAGCACACAACAGCTCTGGCTCCTTCCTGGCGAGCTGCTTGGTCGCAAAAGAGATGAAGAAGGCGGCACCCGCGGCTCAGCTCGGAACGATCCTGCCCATGGTGGCGAGGAGGCGAGCGGTTTCAGGGGTGGGCGACGGTAGCTTCCGAGAGGGAAGCTGGCGGCGCAAGGCGGAAGAGGGGAAGGGCTAGGGCTCAGCGGCGGCTGGGGGAAAATAAGAACGAGGCGCTCACGCTCATGTCGTGCAGGAGGTTGACGAGGATGACGGCGGCAGACGCCTACCCGCTCCTCCGTCAGAACAATAGAGAGAGGGAGGTCGCTAGCTGAAGACGGTGAACAGGACGGCGTCGAAGGGGTACGGAACAGGGTGTGTTGGGCTGGGCTAGGTATGGCCTCAAAGGTGAAGGGAAAAGAACAAGGGAGCTGATCGATGGTTACAGGGAAAAAGGCCACGGGCTGTCCTCTCTCTCACCTCTATATTTGTTTTATTCTAAACCATTTCTTTTATGTGTTTTGGTTGCCTTGTTTTCTTTACAAATTATTTTGAAGCATTTGGAAATCTGTAGAGATTTAAAACGTAGAGGAATTAGAGCTATTAAAATTAGGGGTAAGGAAATAGAGAATAACAAGAAGGATGATGCCCACATTATTTTCCTTTTGGGCATATGTACAAGACAATTAGATATATGAGTAAAACCAAAGATAGAGGGAGATGAATCCAAACACAAGTTTGCAAGATATGGGATCCCTCGATTATACAAGAAGGAATTCCCTAGATGTAGAAAAATAGAGGGATATTAAAAGAGGGAGTGAGTAAGGTGATAGCAAACACACAAGCAATGGTACAAAATACAAATGCAATGCAACATGTCTCATGCAATAATTTAAAATATGATCCATGCAATGTGGCATGATGACATGAGCATGAAATAATGATGATGCAACAATTATGTGTTGGAAGTGGCCCTTTTTATTATTATGACATGTAGCATTACAGGGGTTAGACAACTGGGATGCTACACCAATGAAGGCCAGACTTTGTTTTTATGCTGAAAAACATGCTCGTTTACTCGCAGAGCACCACCAAGAATGCAGTCCACTTGTGTTGCTACCCGGCTTGCTAAGACTGCCACTGCAAGTCACCAAACACCCAACACATAGGAAGAATCTGTATCACATTGTCTTCATCACACCAAGACGGGTTTCTTGACATAGATATACGACCTTTTGTGTACCAATAATAATGTGAGGACATGTAACTTGGATAATTTTGTTAATTGATATAGTAAAAATTAAAAATAGTGTGTATAGTTAACGAGTATATATAGATCAACCGGTGGTCGGTTTCATGTTTTTTCAGGTGGTTGTTCCTTGGCGGATAGGTCTGTTAACAAAGCCGTGCTAGGAAATGATTATTGTCGAATTGTAGAAAAAGGTTGAGAGGAGAGGTCTGAATTGAAGAAAAAGGTTGAGAGGAGAGGTCTAGAAGAACCAAAAGCTAATCGGGCTAATTGTGTGAGCGATCAGTATGATAATTATATCCAACATGACTACGTGAACAAGCTCACTATATTTAACCCAAACTTTGGTACTGGCCCATAAAATGGGAAGTTAATGAAATAGATACGAGATTACAGGGTATCTTAATCTTGATAGCTAGCACGCACCAAACTTCAGATATTCAGAAAATACAGACAACAATCTGTAGAAAGAAGTTTATAAGTTTCATAATATTAATCAAAAGCACGATGGGTGGCGAAGCTGTCCTCGCGCACAGTCGATGGCAAGGACGGTCAATTGGCAGTTATTATAGCTTGATGACCGGCACTAGTAGGTGGTTCAAGGGCGAGAGGAAGCAACAACGGTCTAAAAAGAGGTTATATATATAGCATAAAACCACTTTTGAGTTCAAATTTACCGAATAGTAGCATTTCAGTTTGTTGTTTGCCAAAACGCTAATGCTGTGTTTGGATGCACTGAATTATAGCTTGGAATTGAATCGTAGTAGAATTCCAAATCCAATATGGAAAGGAAATGCCTTTCAATTCTAATTCTCTTGTTTGGTGTGCTTAGAATTTGATGTTGGAATCAAAGGGTGATACCCAATTCTATTTCCTGTTTGGATGTACAAATCATGAAATTTGATGTTTTATCGAGTTTGGACAACATAAACATGTGTACTTGTATGAAAAATAGCATGTGTATATTTTATATATTATTATTTTCCACACAATTTTGTGGAACATAATATGCAAGATATAGCGTAACTAATTAAGACAATAACCAGATTACAACAAACTCTGATATGATCCATCACACGTAAAATTCATGAAACTAGCCACACAAATTCAGAGTAGTCCAATCCAAAAGGCTTTCTCAAGCAGACAAAAGATAGACTTATAAATAGCATCATTAAATAAATAGATGATGGAATGAAACATCTGTGTCAGAAGAATAAATCACATCTACAACAATATTCACTATAGCCAATCAACAGTAAACAGCTGAATTGAACATGAATTAGAGGCCTAATTACTAACACACCCAAACAGCTGAATTAGAGGCCTGAATTCCAATTCCCTAATTCCAGACTCATTTATGTACATCCAAACACAGCGTAAAGTGAATTGAACATGAATTGTCACGGAATCTGATAGGATGGACCCAGTTTTTCAATGCTAATTAGCTGAGCTAGATTAAGTGCCGCCTGTCACATGAATTAAAAAATTAAAATATATCTAAAAGGAGAAAAATGGTAGAATTGACCCAATCCTGCCTCCGTGCGGGAAGCACCACGACGCTCCCCTCTGTTGATTCCATGCCCCCACCGGCCCACCCCCCGCCGCCGCACTGCGGGAAGCCATGTCGCATGCCGCTCGCCGCCCTCCCCCTCCCCTCTTTTCCCTGCCCTCCACCCGCCCTACTCTCCTTCCCTGCTCCACCCGGGGCGGCCCTGCTCACCGGCGCCGCCCCTCTGCGTGCCCTTGTAGGTCGAGGACGGTGGCCAGGAGCTTGAACAGCAGGTGAGAAGGTCACGGAGGAAGCTCTTCGTCCTCGCCCGCGGTGCCCTCCTCCTCCCGGCGGATGTTGCTGGAATCAGTGAAGAACGGCCAGGGGCGGAGCTAGGATTTGACATTGAGGGGGGCGAAGATACCGATGATCATATATAAGATTTTTTTTCTCATGAAGACATCAACTACCTATCATTTTGTGTTGGAAGAACTGTTTGGATAAAAACATAATAGTATATCAAAGTATCGGCATAGAACTTATATTATTATGTAGCACTAAATCCTAGACAATACAAAACAAAAGATTAGTTTATATTGGATCAACTTTATCTCTACGAGTATAAAGCCTGATAATTCCATTGCAGCTGACCTTCCTATTATTATTTTCTAATTATTATGCAATAAGATGTCGTCATCACCGAGCAAACATCAAACAAAAGACGCATATTTTTTTGTAAATTAATCAATTAGACTATAGGTTATGCAATCTATCAACAAAATACTAACGATTCGGTACCTTCAATCAGAGTGAGTAAGATTGGTTCCTATACTCGATGGCACAACATGCTCTTTGTTAGCATTGCGGCATGATTAATAAAGGTAGAAACTGGCAAACAACATGGCGGGCTAGCATGGTGCCACGGCCGCGGCATTGCGTGGCATCTGACTACTGAGTAGGAGCGAGCGATGGTAACAGGCATCCAGTCAGTTGATCTGAACTATTGCATATGGTGCTAGCTATAGGTCTAATTACACAATCGAAGAATGTTGGGACATGTTACTACGGTTGATTAATAAAACGAATTCATGGGCTACATTTGTCTTTCGGTACATGGAAGAATGACAAATCAATTAAATTTAGACTTAGTATTAATTAATCTTATGAGGCCATTAGTTTACTACTAAAATCTGCACCTACGTATTGAGGGGGTCCGATGGTTAGGGGGGTCTAGCCCCTGCTAGCCCCCCCTTGGCTCCGCCCCTGAGAACGGCGACCCACGGCTCGGCCTCCAGGATGACGTTGCTCCGGTGGACTCCAGGCTCGGTAGAGTGGCCTGGGATAATCGAAACACCTAGCTGGTTCTCCTCGGATGATCAGATCTACTTGGAAAGGATTACATCGAAAACAATTGCTCGCCAGAAAGACGAGCACGCATCATGGTACTGCATACTAGTATCCTACACAGTCAACGTTTATTCCTGATTCCTCTCATTTCTATCAACTAAATTCCATACTTGGATTACCCTACTAGTTGCTCTTTCTCTTATATTTCTCATTGCTGCAGCTAGGTATGGATGGGTAAAGTAACTAAGTGACAGGGAAAAGGCAGAACAGACCACCTCATCTTATATAGTCAGCTAGTTCGTAATGATTCGTGTACCATGAGAATTGTGAACATATTGTTTTACTCAGATGCAGCTTTAATTTAATGCAGGATCTCTCTGCTTTGTCTACCACTTCTATTTCTATTTCTCAATAGGTATCTACTTCGGAGTACAATTTTAGCATATATATTAAGAGTTCATTTTTGGAAGAATAAAGAGCTATCGTACCCTGGAGGAATTTTATAGACTTATGGTGCTAGTTCCCAAGCTATACAAGTTTTTTAGAAGGAATCACTTTTATATTAACTAGGACAGTGACCCTCGCAGATGTCTAGGTGACGCCTATTGTTATTAGTTGAGAGTGTAGTTTATGATTTCATTCTTTAAACCCAAATTGACATTATGTGATATGAAATAAATTGGTTTGGCAACCACCGCAAATATTGTGCAATTGATTTTCCTTAAGTAACCGGTGAGGTCTTACAACGGTTGTTATAAATACATACCAGATTACCGAATAAAGAAGTATCACCACTACTTTTAGATGATTCTGGCCAATGTTGTCGATATCACCATTTATTCCTGACTCAATATTTCTACAGATATTGATAGATTGTAGTAGTAAATCACACATGAATGATGGCAACTGATTAACTCGGCTCAAACATGCGCAACATGCAGTGGTCTAAAATTATATTGAGAATACCTAAATGAAGTAGATAGAAACAAGGTAAACACTATACATCATGGTCTGATGGAAATCAAACCATTGGACTAATTGGTTGCCGTTAATCTGCATTTGATCACACGGCCCGTAGCAAAATTGCTTCTCGGTTCAATTAAAAAAAAGGCCCATTAACCCCATATGATGCACCTGCACCGGTAATTGTAGCTATCAGTTACACGGATAGCATGACTTTTCTCCTCAAACCTCTCTTCCCCAACGCTGCTTTCTCCACCATGCCACCACTGCTCTCGCCAACTTGTCGGCATCTTGCTCCTGCCGCTTAACCGGCGTTCATTTTCCCTCCACCAAGCGGACAAGTCTAGCAGCGGGTTGTCACCAAGATCTCCTGCACTAATAATCTGACGAGAGCTATGTCACGTCGTCGCCCTCTTCCTCGCCATCGTCCCGACGAGTCAGTGTGTCTACGGTTCCGAGTCATGTCTCTAAAGTTTGTCGTCTTTGTCGCTGCTTCCAGCAACCAATGGATAGCACTTCCAACAAGGAAGGTGTGGTTGTTGGACTACGAATATTGCTGTGTCGTGTCCAACACAGCTCGTTGAATTTAATTTCTACCAAAGCTTTCTTCTCAAGGCTGTCATTTAATTTCTACCAAAGTTTGTCGTCTACTATTGCACCTAGTCCCTGTGCACCCCGCTTTCTTCTCAAGGCTGTCATTTAATTTCTACCAAAGTCTGCGGATCACACAGTCCATGATGCTTTCTGTCATATGGAGTTGTGGGCACATACATTCCATTAATTTGTTTCTGAAAGGCTGTAACTTAAGTGCTTTGTTAGCACAGATTCATTGCTTCGACCATTTGTATATTGAGTTTCCTAGTGTCTGCAGTCTGCGGATGTTTTTATTTGGCCCAACAAGTCATAAGAGATTTAATATACTTCAGATACCTACATTTGCGCTTCATTCTTTACACAACCATATGAGTGCTTGGTGCTACTTTATTCATGCTTCAACCATCATAAAAATGTGATTCCATATCTTACGTTCTATCTCAAATAGACGGGTTTCGTTCTTTGCACTGATGTGAATAAATAAATTATTTTTAGTCGAAGCATATTTCATTTTCACCGGAAGCAGACTCTAATCCCAAAGGAAACAAGATCTCCTTCGTAAGGAGTATAGTGTATGCATGCGTGAAATTAGCTAGAGTAATAGATTTGCTTAACATCTGGAGTTAGTTTCCTAAAAATTCGCTCCTCTCCAATTCAAATCTGGTGTAGTTAATACCCTCAAAAAAATCTGGTGTAGTTAATTAGAATCCCTCTGATTTGGCGTGATATATGTTAGTAGTTATTGTGAGGAAGCATGCAATCAGTGCTTTGAATAGTGGAAACAGTCCTAATGGCCTCGTTCAAAATCATGCGGCTAGATCGCTTTTAATCCTACGGTCAGACATTGGTCCATTAGAATGCTAATATTGGCGTCCGATTTCTAGTTACAAATTGATCCTGCGGTTAAACTCGAGGAAAGTATGGCCATGGCGTTACAAATTGATCTAGTTTTGACACTCGAGGGGTCTCTGGCTCTCCGCCGTGAGAAACAGATTGGCACTAAGTAACATATATCTCAGTAGAACACTATTTTTATTCGTTTAAAAAAAAGAAAATTGGCACAGCAAATCTGATTGTTTAAGATCGATTGGAATAGGAGAAGGCACCAGTACGTAATGACTGGATGCTTCGACTCAAGGGGTTCCGTGGAAGAAAACAAAAAAATTCCTAACGACAAGAATACAATAGCCAAGATCTATCTATGCTTCGACGGAAGGCATGGGGCTATCCTCACTTTGGCGTGTGCTCGAGGTGTTGACGTGAGATGCAGATCTCGGGCAGAGCGGGTCGTCCTCTCCTACTGCCCCGGTTCGGTCTTGCTGCTTCAGTTGCTGGTGTGGGAGATCGGGCGGCTTTCTCCCTTGGATTTTGGCGGCATGGAGGGAGATGATCTGAGCCAATAAAGCGTCGGGTGTCACTCCATATAAGCGTCTATGCGTCTATCACCAAGTACACCTAAAACCATTCAATGTTTTTTCCTCCTATCTTCTTGCACCACAACCGTAGTCTATTACGTATCGAGTGTCAGCATGCACCAGCAAACGAGAAAGCAGATCTTCGGAACCATACGTCCTTGTGATCCATGGGAAAGAGATAATAAGGTCTTTGGGAACGCTCTTCATGACTGCTCAATTTTAACGTCATGACATATCTTCCCAGTCGTCAAGTAGGACTGCCTGCGTGTCATCTTCTACCTCGATTTCTTTGACCACTCTTTCCAAGCTATATACCAACGATCTTCTCCATCTACAAATGATCAGTATGTCCATTGTGTTCTTATTTGTTCTTTTACTATGGCTACTAGCTAAGTGCACGTGCATTGTTTTGGGACTATAAAATATTGAGACATGACTTAAATTGTGTCATGACCTTTGTACTACAAGACGGAAAGTTCTAATGCCGATAGACAATTTCAACTAAAAGTCTTTTATTTAGATAGCCTTATATTTGTATTAGATGGTTATTCTTATGCCCCTAAAGAAAAATTGTTAGCATGAGTTATACCAACCTATTCGCAACCAAAGTGAGTGTTATTAGTCATAATATGTCATAATTAGGATGCAATTATCACTTTTGCTTTAGTGTCCCCCACTCTTCAAACTTTGACAAAAAAAGGTGTTTTGGAGACCATACAACCCCATGTGGAGTCCGTGTGGCTGGTTAGACGTGTACTCACATGCTTGCGAGAGGCGAAAATCGGGAGGTATATAGCCGCAACAACAAAAATTTAAAGTATGTCATGCAAAAACGTAGATCATGATAAGGGAAGGTGGGATTAGCCGGTTGGAATATGGAGTATACCTAGATCGACATAGTACATCTATACGGAGGTATACATGCCAACTTAAGTTTTAGGGGGGACACCTAAGCACACCTCTGCAATTATTTGCTCATGAATATGAGGATTTCCGTCTCTTATAGTGGTTCCTTGGAAAAATTCTCAAGATTATGATGACTAACCCTATTCTACAAACAATTCATCTTCACGAAGAAGGACAAACTTCCTATCAATTTCGTCATGTCTTCAAATGAAATTGATCTAGGATTTTGTTATTATTCTCTCAACGTCTTGATTGTTGTTCAGTCTCGAGTTGGCTACGGTTCCTAGCCCCGAATAAAGAAAACCACCCGCCTCGCTTCGTTTCCGCAGTGCGGCTGCACAACCTCGCGTATGCATCGTGTGCAGGCCTCGCCCCTCTGGCCGACACCCTCGACCTCGACCTCGGGCGCCATGTTCCCTGCTACCTCGCCAGCCCGCTGCTGCTCTACTTCCGGACGATTGCTTGTCCAGCCCGCCGCTCCGGCGGTCCGGTATCATCCAAGATGTGCCTCTGCTTTGGCCAGCGTCCTCTTCTTCGTTCGCAACAACATCGCTCGGCCAACAGAAACCGCACCATTGTTAGATCGCCACTGTTCGAACTGAGCTTCCACAATCGAAGGTAGTAGTTGTGGCATGGTGCACACCATGCCGGTGGCGTCCGTCATCACGCACTGGCGAGGAAACCGGGGCTTGGTGCCCTGGAGGAATTGGGGGCGAGCGGTGGCCGTCCACTACGCACGGAAACCGAGGAGACGCCGTAATTCTCGTCACGTCACGCATGACCAGTCAACTCCAAGTCAGAAAGTTGGACCCACGTCCGTCCGGTCACATCACATCTGGTGCCGCAGATGGTTGAGGTCACCGATCGTCAGCACTGACTTCATCATACAATACTAGCAACGGTTAGAAAATTTCGGCTAAATAGCTAAATGTACTCACTCAAATTTACGATTCGAGCAACTACTCGAGGGCTACTCCTATCAAGAGCGCTGGCCACGCACCTGAGGCATGATTAAGGTACTACACCAACATTGATTCTTCGATTCCTACGTCGAGTCTACGACTCCACTACGGACTCGGAGGGCTACTCCCATAGGGAGGATTGATCCAAGCATCTGAAAAAAAAATTTCCTACGGACTTGAAGTCAATAACGGCTGAATTAAAGTCTCTGCTCGAGTCTACGACTCGAACAGACACTCGGGGGCTACTCCCATAGGGAGCATTGGTAGTGCACCCTATGAATTCTTCGACTGCGATCCTTCGGATCAAAATGCAAAAACTTTTTGACAACTTCGCCCCAACCAACGCTAAGTGAGCAACATCCTCCTTGGCCACCCGAAACACCTCCGCGGTGATAAAATTTCGAATGTTGTGTCTGCGACGCAAATATAAGACCTATAGATATCATCTGATGGCATGGTAACGCACCCGACTGTGCTCTGCTAGTAAAAATTCGTGCCAACATGCGCGATGAAAATCCCGACGGACGTGTTGCGTACATCATTCGAAAACTACTGGGATTCGACTCCTATAAGACCTCAGCGACCTGAGTCGAATTACGCCAGCATATGTTCCGGATTCGAGTCTAGGGATTCGAGTCTGAAGAAGATCGTGTTGTTTTATCCTAAGGCAGTTAACTGACCCTGATTCGTTAGGAGAGTCAGGCACACGCACCAACAGTCCCTACACACTAAAATAATTATTTTTCTATCATGAACAGAAACAACTGCACCCAAAAGATTAAAGAGTCCTCAGCCGAATCTGCCATTCGACTGAACACTCGGGGGCTACTAACATGGTTATGGCCTACGGGTACACTACATTAGCATACCTGGTCCAGCCCAAGGAAGACCCACAATAATATACGCGACCCATGAAGATTTTCAGGTGGCCCAAGCCCATGACATCTTCGGATCCTTGGAGAGCAAGACTAAAACAGATAGAATATTCAAAGGGGCAAACCCTAAACTTGTAACCGACTCGATCTGTGCTCGGGACCTGCCTATCTCTATATAAAGGCTAGGAGGGCATGACGAGAAGGATCTCTCTCACCTCACCGCATACATACCTCCACGCCAGATTGCATCTGCGCACCCATGTAACTTTCGGTTCCGCCGTAATCAAGAGCAAAAAAGCAGGAGTTAGGTTTTTCCTCCGGGAGCCTGAACCTGGGTAAATCTCGTGTCCCCTGATTGCTTGTCTGTTAACCGTTCCGCGATCTCCAGCGTCCCCATCTTCTCCAAAACTCAAGTTCATAACAATGGGCATTGATGAGATTAAACCTCGTCACGTATGGCCGGTTAGACGTGTACTCACATGCTTGCGAGAGGCGAAAATCGGGAGGTATATAGCCGCAACAAAAAAATTCAAAATTTGTCATGCAAAAACGTAGATCGTGATAAGGGGAGATGTGATTAGCCGGTTGGAATGTGGAGTATACCTAGATCGACATAGTACATCTATATGGAAGTATACATACCATGTTTATGGATTTCGACGGGTCAAAACAAAATTAACACATGCAAACTTAAGTTTTAGGGGGGACACCTAAGCAAACCTGTGCAATTATTTGCTCATGAATATAAGGATTTCCGTCTCTTATAGTGGTTCCTTGGAAAAATTCTCAAGATTATGATGACTGACCCTATTCTACAAACAATCCATCCTCACGAAGAAGGACAAGCTTCCTATCAATTTCGTCTTGTGTTCAAATGAAATTGATCTAGGATTTTGTTCTTATTCTCTCAACGTCTTGATTGTTGTTCAGTCTTGAGAGAACACCTTTCACTAGTAGAAACCTCCATATGTGTCCCGGTTGGTAAGGGGCTTTAGTCCCGGTTCCCCAACCGGGATGAGGCAATCGGGACTAAATCCCCAACCTTTAGTCCCAGTTGCCCCACCAACCGGGACAAAAGGGCGTACATGTGGCCACTGCTGAGTGCGAGGGGAGGAACCGTCCGTTCGTAACCTAACCGGAGAAATAACCTTCCAAGGCACAGATTTATACATTTCTGCCATGCAGAGAATTCATTTTGGCAACTTTTTTTGCCGCGGCAGCATTTTGGCCACTTTTTGTGCCGCGGCAGAGAATTTATTTATGTTGTTTTATTTTTTATTTAGTGTTTTGCACTCATCAATGAAGGAACCATTATATTACACAAGATCATCATGACAATGTAGATCCAAGTGTCGAACATATTACATTCGATACACGGAGTTCATGCACTACATACAAAATAAGCTCTTTGTACAATCCCTATTGGATATACACACCCAAATAGTATTCTTCTTTTGAGTTTAGGACTTCTGTATCCAAGAAACCCGCCAATTCCTCCTGAATTGCTCGTACGCGATCCTTTGGTAGAAGACCGTCCCGTAGACGTTCGATCTGATTTAAAAAAGGAGTCAACCTATATGAATGAAACTAAACACAATTTGATGGTAATTAAAAACTATAGAAATTATTTACGTACGTTAAGTTGCTCTAAATTTCTCCCCTTCTCACAGCACGTCTGACGGATGAACTCGTAAACATAGTATCCACATAAATTGTTCCCTGGTACCTACGTCAGGCACTTTACGAGAACATAGTTTAATCAAAATAATAATCAAGCATGATAATAACGGTATCAAAACTAGAATCAAAGAGATGCGTAGATATAGTGTAACACCCTCAGAATCGGACCTATGCAAGTTTGGGCGAAATTCACCAAACCCGCATAGAAACGATTCAAAGGTGCCCACCAGGCACGCACGTGCGGGTGGAAAACGAAGTAATAACATTACACAACAGTCCTCGATGGGTCCACAAAACAGATATATACAGCAGCGACTCAAAGAGTCAAGAATACAGATATAATATACAAAGATCCAAATCACCTTGAAAACGATAGCGCGTCCAGCTACGGACAAGATGCAAATGGGGCTAAGAGCCCT
Source organism: Avena longiglumis (assembly GCA_030063025.1). Classification (NCBI taxonomy): domain Eukaryota; kingdom Viridiplantae; phylum Streptophyta; class Magnoliopsida; order Poales; family Poaceae; genus Avena; species Avena longiglumis. The sequence continues at coordinate 45,496,166 of CP125974.1, read as the reverse complement.
GAAGAATAACCAATGGCGTCCATAACCCTGCCCAGGCCAAGCCGGAAGGGTAACCCTGCTAACGGCGTCGATCTCAAAACCTGCTTAACAAAAGGGGTGCCGAAAGGCAAAGCAAAAACAAAGAAGGAGCGTCAAGACGAGGCCAAGATTGCAGCGAGGCTAGAATTCGGCGGTCCTCGCCTACATAGGTATGGTGGACTGAGCGGCAGCGGAGCATGCACTAAACAACCTATAGAGACTCGATACATCTGGCGATTATCAGAGAGGGGTAAGAAATGACCTATTCGGATCCAACCTGAAGCTAACACCAAACAAACCCATCCTGGTGTTTCCCCCTCGAGACCAAACGAGGAAGTCAACCGAGGAACTCACACAGTTGGCAGTTTTACTTATTCAGTTATAGTTGCGGCACTTTACTAGTCAGGTTTAGATAATCGTCCTGATAAAGTAAGCAGTGGGCACTTTTATTTAATCATTCCGTTGTAGTTTCAACAATTACTAATCAGATACAGATAGCATGAGATAAACCCAAAACCCAGCAGTTGTTGGTACTTTTAATCAGCCATTTCGTTGTAGTTGCAATACTTACTAGTCAGATACAATTGTCGCAAGCGACAACCAAACAAGCAATTGTGGGCAGTATTAATTAGCCATTCCATTATAGTGGAGCTGATTACTAGTCATTATAAGTCAAATTTATAGCAGTAAACTTTAGTTATGCTTGTCTATGATCGAGATACTGTGCTCCAAGTCGTCCATATCCGCGGACACGGCTTTCAGAAAGTTTTAACCCGGGTGCACCAATAGCAACACACACTCGATCAACCTCGGAAAAACCAAAACAAAACCCAACGAGGCTTTCACGGTGAACAATCACAGGATTGAGAAATATTTAGGGGCCACCCTTAAGTAGATCCCGAACGAGTAAGCAAGCTCCGAGACGGACTCAAGGTTTCGACAATGGTCTGTTTATCGGGAACCCGAAAGTGTGGCTGGGCTTGTCGATACCGCGTAATCAATCCGCTTACCTAAACAGTACAGTGTGCTCCTCGCACAATTTAAAAACAGGAAAGTAGCATGGCATAAGTACAGGATAGTAAAAACACCTCAAACTAGTTTGTGGCCCCAAGAAATAAGACTGAATCAAGCTCTGGCTCAGGGGGGTCCCATATACCTCCCGGATGTGGATAGCGCGCAAAATCAAGGAACAGGTATCAAGTACTCGGGGTCTTACGGGACACAAGTGGGCGTTCGGAAACCAAATATTTTCTATCACCCACCGATGCCTCTACTTATTCAATTTTAGTTGTTAAACAGAAATTAAAGTGGCGATAAGTAAAACTAGAATCATCTCCAACATCAACATGCGGCAATACATCAGCAACTGTGGCATATGGCGACACACATCAGCACTTGAGCAAGCAACTACGACGCGCAAGTCCATCTATCTACCAAACAACAGGTAATAGGATGTGTCCAAGGCAATATAAGGCATCGCAACACAGATAGCAATAGATCAACAGGAGGGAAGTAAATACTATAAAAGTAAGATAGGTAGAAAGGGGGAGATGCTCGCCTGAAAACATTGACGAAGGTTCATCCGAAGATCGGGGCGAAGCTCACATCAACTCAACGGCCTTATCCGCGAAGAAGCAAAACACTAGAACAAACACCGGATGTAGTATTCAATATAACGGCAGAAGATCGGCATGATGCATGTATGATGCATGGCATGGCAAGGTGCGATGCAATTAGGTCATGTTAAGTGGAACCGGGGTCCCGACAATTAGTTAAATGGTTCAAGTTATTTAGAACCCCCGCAATTTAAATGTTGTTTAAACAAGGCAAGATAAGATACCGGTTCGCTACACAAGTTTGAATGAGGCCGATATGAGACTAGATTTGCTCGCATAGGGGCCCCATATTTAATTATTAGGTGAATCGGCAGAAGGCCCCCAAACCACACAACATGCATGCGAGATTAACAATTTATATGCATCAAGTTATTATGATGTTATAAAATAAGGTTTCGGAAAGGGTTCACACATTAGGGTTCGGCGAACTTGGGGTTCCGGGGTTCGGGGTTCGACAGGGTCCAGGGTCCAGGGTTCGACGGTCTCGGCGGGATCATTCTCGGACTCCGGGGGTAGGTCTTGTCGCACTCGCGGTCTTCGGGTCATGTTGTCGGTCTTGTCGTCTCTCGCGGGGTCCTTGGCATTCCGGGAGGCGTACTTGGTTTGGCGTCGGGGCATCGGACTCGCCCTGGCCGGTGTCGAACTTGTCGGGTTCTTTTGTCGGTTCGGTCTTGGCGTCGGGGTGAAGTACTTGGCGTCCGGGGTGCGGTACTTGTGGTACAGGTGGCGATCTTGGCGTTCAGGGAAAGTGCTTGGCGCTCGGCGTCCTTCGGTATCCGTGAGGTAGTTCCTGGAGTCCCGGACGGAGATCTTGTCGATGGTCTTGGCGATCCGGGGAGAAGGCCTTGGCGGCGACACGATGTTCTTGGTGATCCTTATGCGATTTGGATCGCCGAGGAAGATCATGTCGGCCTCGAGTGGTTTGTAATAATCTCTTACCGGGCACGCGCGATAGTAGAGCTATACCAAACGGACAGACAAAAGCGCGGGCGCTAAGCTCCATTCAGGCATTAACCCAAACACCTTGCAGGAGAGAGGCATCGACAACAACAACATGCAGAGGAAACCGTTCCTTGGTATGCAGTAGCACAGACAGAGAAGGCGGCTGCACGGACGAGACACCGGAAGGGCGGAGAGGATGCCGATGAGGTAGAGTCTGTTGCAGACGGCGAATAGCGGAACAGAGGACAGCGGCTGCGCGGGTCCATGCGTGACGCGCGCTGGAAGGGAAGGCTCGAGCGGGGGAAGAGACGAGACAAGGAGGAGGGCTCACGGGGAAAGAAATGGGGCGCCTGGCAGCGAGGGCGCCCAGCGGCGAGGTAGAGGAGGGCGTCGCGGTGGCAGAAGGGAGAGGCGAGATGGGCGGGGCGGCCCGACGGCGGCCAGGGGGAGACCGGATGGAGAGGGCCGGGTGAGAGGAGCGACGCCGGCGTGGCGCAGGCAGGTCCGGCCGGAGGGCTCGGCGACGGCGGCGGTAGAGGTCGGCCGCGGGGACAAGCACCGGCCAGCGGCGGGTGGAACTCGAAGGGGCGCGTCGGCGGCAGCGAGGCAGACGGGGACGCGCTGCCGGCGAGGAAGGCCGGGCGAGGCGCAGCCAGCTGTGGGTAGGGCGCGCTCAGCGGGCGCCAGCGGCGGGAGCGCCGGGCCGGAGGCGTCGCTGGAGGCGGTGAGCGGAGGAGCGCGCCACAGGCGAGGGTGAGGCTGCCCGGGGCCCGAGCCAGCGACGGGGCGGAAGGCGGCAGCGCGGTTGCGCCAGAGAGAGGAAGGAGGGAGGAGGATGGAGGCGGGGAGGCAGACGGCGGGGCTCGCCGGCGGCCGCTCGTGTTGAGGGCGAGGCGGAGAAGAGGTGAGGGGCGCCTGGGAGGTTGCGGGTGCGGGGAAGAGGATCGAGTGGAGGAGAGTGAAGGGTTCGCAGCATAGAAAACAAAAAATTTCCTACGATGTGAACTATATACCAAGATCTATTTATACTAGATACAAACAACGGGCGGATGTATATCCGTAGAGAACATACCCTTGAAGACCGACAAAGTTTAACGAGTCCAAACTCGTGGTTGATGTAGACGATCTCTTGCCGATCTCAAGATCGAGAGGAAGTCCTAGCGCCGCAAATCAGCAGCGCATCCGTGCTCGCACACACGTTCGAGGCACCGAGCAACCTCCGCCTCCTCGCTCCAGCGATGCAGCGGAAGCACAACTCTTTCTTGCCGAATAGCCACCGGGAACATGTATCTCGCTAGTCCGAGACCATGGGGGATAAATTCTAGAGGGGAGAGAGATCCTTCACGAGGAGGTGTGAGTGAGAAGTGAGAGGAGGCCTTTTTATAGGAGGAGGGGGAACCCCAAGGGGTGGCCGCATGGGGCTGCCCCTTGCCCTCCCCTCATCATGTGGGTGGACACTCCACTCACAAAACTCCTCCAAATTCCTCCACTCAAAATCCCACTCAAAGATCCCATTAAATTTCCACCAAATTTAATGCAAACTCTCATTAAATAAAACTCTTTTATTTTATTCAGAATTTTGTCAATTACTTTAATGACAAACATTCACAATAACCCTTGCTAGAATTCTATTTCACATGCATAACCACTTTATGCAATTTCACCCAAAAACCTGCTTTGGTATCTAGTGAAATAAATTCTGCGCTTGTTTATTCTTTCGCATGAAACTTTTGCTCCAATTGGATGTCGGTGTCTCTTAAGTGTGTCACCCTACGGTTCGTGAATAATGCGGACATGATCGAGACCCTCTCGATCAATAATCGAAGCGGATCTGAGACCCATCGACTCCCACACATTCAACGATGACTTTCTTGTGATCGTCGGAACCTTTACGCTAGTATCTTAATCCCTTTGTCTCACGATATATTACATGTCCGAGATTCGATCATCGGTATCTCCATACCTAGTTTGATCTCGCATCGACATGCACTCTTTTCTCGTTCCGTGATATAACATTCCAGTGATCAAATCACTTGCTTGCAAGCTAATCAATGTGATATCACCGAGAGGGCCTGAGTATATCTATCCGTCATCGGATGAACAAATTCCACTCTTGATCCATGAGCCTCAACATAACACTTTATTAGTTCAACCCATCTTTATAATCACCTGTTACGGTGTGACGCTTGATGTTATCAAGAAACTTTTCCGTGTTAGTGATTGACATGATCTCATGGTCTAAGGATTAGGATCACTTCGTAAGTTGTTATAGCAATATAAACTCAATGACTTTGATCGTAATGCTATACTTGATGAATGTTCATCACATCATTACACTAATGTTGTGATCCGTTATTAACAACATCCAATGTCCATGATCGAAACCTTGATCATCTTGTTAATCAACGAGCTAGTTTATGAGAGAGGCTTAACTAGGAACTTTCTGTTTGTTTATTAAACACACATGTATTAACGTTTCCGTATTAATACAATTATAGCATGCAAAATAAACATCTATCATATACTTGGAATACACATAATAAACAATTTATTATTGCCTCTCAGGGCATATTCCCTACTGTCTCCCACTTGCACTAGAGACAATAATCTAGTTACATAGTGATATATCTAACACCCATTGAGTTCTGGTGTTGATCATGTTTTGCTCTAGGGAGAGTTTTAGTCAACGGATCTGCTACATTGAGATCCGTATGTACTTTACAAATCTTTATATCTCCATCCTTGACATGCTCGTGGATGGAGTGAAACCGGCGCTTAATATGCTTGGAACGCTTGTGAGACCTTGGCTCTTTGGCATTGGCAATGGCACCATTGTTGTCACAATAGATCACCATTGGGTCCAACGCGCTTACAACTCCTAGTTCGGATATGAACTCCTTCATCCAAATCGCTCGAGCCGCTCGGCAAAGCAACATATTCGCCTCCGTTGTTGATCCCGCTACCACAGGTTGTTTGGAGCTCCTCCAACTAACCGCTCCGCCATTCATGAGAAATACGTATCCGGATTGAGACTTAGAGTCATCCGGATCGGTGTCAAAGCTAGCATCGACATAACACTTAGCGACGAGCTCTTCTTCACCTCCAGATACAAGAAACATATCCTTAGTTCTTCTTAAGTACTTAAGGATATTCTTGACCGCTATCCAAAGGTTCAACCTGGATCCGATTGGTACCTACTAGTCAAACTAATAGCGTGCCACATCCGGTCTTGTACATAGCATGGCGACATTATAGAGCCTATGGTGAAGCATAGGGACTTTGTCCATTATCTCTCTTTCTTCCCCGAAGCCGGACTTTGAGTCTTACTCAATGTCTTGCCTTGCAACATAGGTAAGAACCCTTCTTACTTCCGTCCATTTTAAACTTCTTTAAAATCTTATCAAGGTATGTACTGCGATAGCCCTATTAGGCGCCTAGATCTATCTCTATAGATCTTTATGCCTAATATGTAAGACGCTTCACCTAGGTCCTTCATTGAAAATTTCTTGTTTAGATAACTTTTAACACTGTTTTAAAGTTCTATATCATTTCCGATCAATAATATGTCATCCACATATATCGTAAATGCCACATTGCTCCCACTCACTTTCTTGTAAATACAAGCTTCTCCATAAGTTTGGACAAATCCAAACTCTTTGATCACCTCATCAAAGCGGAGATTCCAACCGTGATGCTTGCTTCAATCCATAGATGGATCGAAGCTTGCACACCTTGTTAGCATCCTTAGGATCGACAAAACCCTTTGGTTGTATCATATACAACTCTTCTTCAATATTACCATTGAGAAACGCGGTTTTGACATCCATCTGCCATATTTCATAATCGAAATATGCAGCAATTGCTAACATAATCCTAAATGACTTTAGCATCGCTACGGGAGAGAAAGTCTCATCGTAGTCAACTCCTTGAATTTGTCGAAACCCCTTTGCGACAAGTCGAGCTTTATAGATGGTCACATTACCATCAGCATCAGTTTTCCTTTTGAAAATCCATTTGTTCTCCACGGCCTTTCGGTCGTGAGGTAATTCCACCAAGTTCCAAACTTGATTTTCATACATGGATTCCATCTCGGATTTCATGGCTTCTAACCATTTGTTGGAAGGGGCTCATCATCGCTTCTTCATACGTCGCAGGGTCATTATTTTCATCAACCATGAAATTCATGACAGGATTTCCGTACAGCTCGGGAGCTGCACGCGTCTGCTTTGACCTGCGAGGTTCTAGTACTCTTCGGAGTTTCATGATCATTATCATTAGTTCCTTCTTCAACAGATAGAGCCAACTCCGGAACGACTTCCGGCGCCGCGCTACTCGCCATACTTTGAAGAGAAGGTTCCATAACCTCTTCGAGTTCTACCTTCCGACTACTCACACCTTTCGCGAGGAACTCTTTCTCTAGAAAGGATCCATTCTGGCAACAAAAACCTTGCCCTCGGATCTGTGATAGAAGGAATACCCAATAGTTTCTTTAGGGTATCCTATGAAGACGCATTTTTCCGCTTTGGGTTCGAGTTTATCGGTTGAAGTTTCTTCACATAAACATCGCAACCCCAAACTTTAAGAATGACAGCTTAGGTTTGTTTCCAAACCACAATTCATACGTGTCGTTTCAACGGATTTAGATGGTGCCCGATTTAAAGTGAATGCAGCGGTTTCTAGTGCATAACCCCAAAATGACAACGGCAAGTCCGTCGGAGACATCATAGATCGAACCATATCTAATAAAGCACGATTACGACGTTCCGACACACCATTTCATTGTGGTGTTCCGCAGGTGTGAGTTGTGAAACAATTCCACACTCTTTCATGTGAGTGCTAAACTCGTAACTTAGATACTCACCTCCACGGTCGGACCGTAGAAATTTGATCTTTCTATTACGATGATTTTCCACTTCATTCGAAATTCCTTGAACTTTTCAAAGGTTTCAGACTTGTGTTTCATCAAGTAGATATAACCGTATCTACTCAAATCATCCGTGAAAGTAACAAAATAACGATATCCACCTCGGCGACACACTCATTGGACCACATACATCTGAATGTATGATTTCCAAAATGTCGCCTGCTCCATTGAACCGAAAGCGACGTTCTAGTCATCTTGCCCATAAGGCATGGCTCACATGTATCAAATGATTCATAATCAAGTGATTCTAAAAGTCCATCCGAATGGAGCTTCTTCATGCGTTTAATGCCAATATGACCTAGACGGCGATTGCCACATATATGCGGATATATCATCACTAAGTTTAATCCTTTTAGCATCAATATTATGAATATGTGTAACATTATCATCGAGATCCAACAGAAATAAACCATTCAACATTGGTGCATGACCATAAAAGATTTCATTCATATAAATGGAACAACCATTGTTCTCGATTTGAATGAAAAACCACTTTGCATTAAACATGATCCAGATACAATGTTCATGCTCACAGGCACCAAATAATGATTATTTAAGTTTATAACTAATCCCGACGGTAAGTGGAGAGGTAGCGTTCGACGGCGATCACATCAACGTTTGATCCATTGCCGACACGCATCTTGACCTCACCCCTTGCTAGCGATGCTTTGTTCCGCCATTTCGATTCGAGTTACAAATATTAGCAATCGAACCGGTATCAAATACCGGTGCTCTGCGAGCACTAGTCAAGTACACATCAATAACATGTATATCATATATACCTTTGTTTGCCTTGCCGGCCTTCTTATGCCGGATACTTGGGGCGATTGCGCCCGATGGCGGTCCCCTTACAATAGTAGCACTTCGGTATCGGACTTAGGTCCAACTCGGGTTTTTTTCAGCGGCAACAGGCTTGCCGCCCTTACTTCCTTCCGTTTTCCTTCTTGTCTTTCTTGAAACCAGTGTTCCTATTGATCATCAACACTTGATGTTCCTTTTGATCTCCACTTCGCAGTTTTAAGCATTGATGTAAGCTCGGGAGAGACTTCTTCATGCCTTGCATATTATAGTTCATCACGAAGCTCTTATAGCTAGGTGGCGAGACCGCAGAACACGATGGATGCCTAAGTCAATGGGAATCGTTATTCCCAAGGACACAAGCTTATCGGCGTAACGACATCTTGAGTACATGCTCACTAACGGAGCTGTTCTCTTCCATCATGCAGCTAAAGAACTTTTCTCAAGCATTGTAGTTTCACAGCAAGATGTGTCGAAAATCATTTTCAACTCACCCATTGTATCAAAGGCATTGCCGTTTTGAAACGCTTTGAAGTTCGGCTCTAGCCCATACAATATGCCGCAATGAACTAAGTTGTGGTCCTCCCGAAGTCGATAGACATTCTTCTCCTCGTCAGGGGCATCGTCAAAGGGTGGGGGGCCTAACGGCGCTTCTAGCACATATTGCTTTTGTGCAGCAGAGAGGAGAATCCTCAAATTCATGGCCCATTCAGTAAAGTTGCTACCGTTCGTTGCTAGTTTCTCTTTCTCCATGAACGCATTGAAATTAAAAGCAGGTGGTGCCATCTACAACAGAATTTGTAAAGTTTAGACTAAGTGTATGATAGATTGAGTTCAACTAATCTATATTACGAATGAACTCCCACTCAAAAGCGACATCCCTCGTGTTCTTTTGGTGATTACATGAACCAAATCCACTACACCAAGTCCGATCATCACGTGAGTCGGTGTAGCTTCAAAGGCGAGCATCAAATGGGCATCATATCAACTATATGACTCATGCTTAACCTTTCGGTCTGTGTTCCGAGGCCATGTCTGTACATGCTAGGCTCGCCAAGTTAGAACCTTAGTATTTTTGCGTGTGTAACTGTCTTACACCCGAAGTATGGTCGAGGATCCAAGTACACCCGATCATCACGTGATGTCTTGGAGCAACGAAAACATAATCGGTGCATACTAAAGGGAGAACACATTCTTATCTTGATATTTAAAATGAGGGATCATCTTATTATGCTTAACAAAGCGCTAAACAAGCAATATAAGATGCAATCAAACATCATATGTTTAATAGTGAAATTATATGGTTCCCGCAGATGATCTTTATCATGTGCATCGTGGTATGATCACTATCATACCTATATGTGTAAATCCACGGTCTATGGGTTTTACGCTATGTGTGTTGTAAGAGTATCATCTCATACTTCTACTTACAACACTACCATATCATAACACTAGCCCAGCAACAATCTAAACTAGACGCCTCTAATTTATCCATTGCAAGTTTTACGTGGCTGAGGGCTTTCGAGATAGAACCGTTCTTACCTACGAACATGAACCACAACGAGGATAATCAAATTGTTGACAACTCGCTTGCAAAATAGATATTGACTATAGTAGGAGAGACACCCGCTAGCCACTTATGCAAACTAGTTGCATGTCAAGCGTGGAACAGTCTCATGTGCGAGGACATGTAAAGTTTGTCCGGCCGCTTCATCCCACTATGCCACCAATATCCAAAATCACAAGAAAGGAGCAACAACATGATCATCATCGCCCACATACTCATATGTGTACCCGTAAAGTATCTACGCATAGATCCGGCTCTGATACCACTGAAGGGTTCGCAGCATAGAAAACAAAAAATTTCCTACGATGTGAACTATATACCAAGATCTATTTATACTAGATACAAACAACGGGCGGATGTATATCCGTAGAGAACATACCCTTGAAGACCGACAAAGTTTAACGAGTCCAAACTCGTGGTTGATGTAGACGATCTCTTGCCGATCTCAAGATCGAGAGGAAGTCCTAGCGCCGCAAATCAGCAGCGCATCCGTGCTCGCACACACGTTCGAGGCACCGAGCAACCTCCGCCTCCTCGCTCCAGCGATGCAGTGGAAGCACAACTCTTTCTTGCCGAATAGCCACTGGGAACATGTATCTCGCTAGTCCGAGACCATGGGGGATAAATTCTAGAGGGGGAGAGAGATCCTTCACGAGGAGGTGTGAGTGAGAAGTGAGAGGAGGGCTCCTTTATAGGAGGAGGGGAACCCCAAGGGGTGGCATGCATGGGGCTGCCCCTTGCCCTCCCTCATCATGTGGTGGACACTCCACTCACAAAACTCCTCCAAATTCCTCCACTCAAAATCCCACTCAAAGATCCCATTAAATTTCCACCAAATTTAATGCAAACTCTCATTAAATAAAACTCTTTATTTTATTCAGAATTTTGTCAATTACTTTAATGACAAACATTCACAAATAACCCTTGCTAGAATTCTATTTCACATGCATAACCACTTTATGCAATTTCACCCAAAACCTGCTTTGGATTCTAGTGAAATAAATTCGCGCTTGTTTATTCTTTTCGCATGAAACTTTTGCTCCAATTGGATGTCGGTGTCTCTTAAGTGTGTCACCCTACGGTTCGTGAATAATGCGGACATGATCGAGACCCTCTCGGATCAATAATCGAAGCGGGATCTGGAGACCCATACGACTCCCACATTCAACGATGACTTTCTTGTGATCGTCGGAACCTTTTACGCTAGTATCTTAATCCCTTTGTCTCACGATATATTACATGTCCGAGATTCGATCATCGGTATCTCCATACCTAGTTTGATCTCGTTACCGACATGCACTTTTCTCGTTCCGTGATATAACATTCCAGTGATCAAATCACTTGCTTGCAAGCTAATCAATGTGATATCACCGAGAGGGCCAGAGTATATCTATCCGTCATCGGGATGAACAAATTCCACTCTTGATCCATGAGCCTCAACATAACACTTTATTAGTTCTGAACCCATCTTTATAATCACCTGTTACGGTGACGCTTTGATGTTATCAAGAAACTTTTCGGTGTTAGTGATTGACATGATCTCATGGTCTAAGGATTAGGATCACTTCGTAAGTTGTTATAGCAATATAAACTCAATGACTTTGATCGTAATGCTATACTGGATGAATGTTCATCACATCATTACACTAATGTTGTGATCCCGTTATTAACAACATCCAATGTCCATGATCAGGAAACCTTGATCATCTTGTTAATCAACGAGCTAGTTTATGAGAGAGGCTTAACTAGGAACTTTCTGTTTGTTTATTAAACACACATGTATTAACGTTTCCGTATTAATACAATTATAGCATGCAAAATAAACATCTATCATATACTTGGAATACACATAATAAACAATTTATTATTGCCTCTCAGGGCATATTCCCTTCAGAGAGGGAGCTGCGGGTGGGGCCAGGTGCCAGGGTGGGCCGGGGGTGGAACAGGGGAGTTGGGTGGATGTGGGGTGAGTGGGTGCGTGAGTGCGTGCTGGGTGTGGGTGGGTCTGACGCGTGGGACCAGGGAAAGGGGGCCCCAGCGGTCAGGGAGAGTGGCGTGTGTGTTGTTTGGTGTGAGCAGGTTGAGAGGAGGGAGGGGTGAGAGGAGGGAGAGGCCAAGTGGCAGCCCACGGTTGGTGGGGGGAGGAGGAGAGGGTGAGGTGGCGGCATGCTAGTGGAGGGGGTGAGGTGGCCAGGTAGGGGTGGGTAGAATATTAGGTAGATGTAGGATTTAGATGGGGCGGCAGGTTGGACCGTTTGTAAAACCTGGGGGTGGTCGTTCGGGTCGAAACGGCCCGTTCGACTGCCCCCGCTAAAATAACTTAAAATTTTATTTAATTTAATCGGACCGTTTGTAACCCGATAGCGACAAAACAAAAATAATCCGGAGACCCGGGGTTTGCATTAGAACAAAGGTGGGGCGTTTAGAAAACAAAACGGCTTTGCGAAAATAGTTTTATGCAAACAATGCATGATGATGACGATGCAATGCACAAATTCAACGCGATTTTCTAGTAGTGGTTTTGCGGGATGCCACATATAGCTAGTTGTGCTTACATCTAGTGGTTTAAATGTAGGCTCCTCTTTCCAAACACCCCTAGCCTTTTTGGTGAACCGTTTCCAAGCGCTGCCCGACGAAGAAAACGAATAAAAGAAGTTATTAATTACTTGATATCATAAAATTCACGAACGTTGCCGATATAGTGTCATAATGATTAGAATTACCGCTGGAGAAGCATCTGCATGTCCTTCCACGTCTCAAGGGGTTTATGTTTCGAGTCCATGACTAGTACACGCTGTGGCATCCCGCAAAACCACTACTAGAAAATCGCGTTGTTTTTGTGCATTGCATCGTCATGACCACATGCTCATGTCCTCATGCCACATTGCATTTGAGCATCGTCATCATCATGCATATTATCTTGCCTAAAAACTATTTGCGAAAGTCTATGGTTTTCTGAAACTAGCCCTCCTTCTATTTCAAATTAAACCCCCGGATGCTTCCGGATATTTTGTTTGTCTAAAAACTATTTACAAAAATGTATTGCAAATTAAATAAAAGTTTGAATTATTTTGGTGGGGCAGTCGAACGGGCCGAATCGACCTGAACGACCGCCCCAGAAATATAAACGGTCCAACCTAAATCCTAAAGCTACCAGATAACCTACCCAGCCCTCCCCTCCACCTCACCCCCTCCTATCGAGAGTCGCCACCTCACTCTACCCCTCTCCCTTACCCAACCCCAGGCCGCCACCTGGCCCAGCCACCCCTCTCTCCTCTCACCCAGTAGCCCCACCCCCTGGCGCACGCCACACGCACGCCACACGCACACCACACGCACGCCACACGCTCCCACCGCGCGCCCCGACAACTGGTCCCACCAGCTGCCCCACCAACTGCGTGCCCGCTCTCTCTCCTTCTCTCCTTCCCCACGGGATCCTCCCTCCCACCACGTTCCTCTCTCTCGCGCCTGCCCCTGCCCCAATCCCTCCACCCGCCCGCTTGAAGCTCTGCCACCGCCGCGTGGGACCCGCGTCGGCCGCTCGGCCCACCACCCTCCCGCGTGGCCGTCTCCCCCTCGGCGTGCCGCCTCCCCTCTGGTGCTCGCCGCTCTCGCCACCATCCTCCTCGGCTCCCTCCGCAACCTCTCCACCGCCTGCACCGCTCCCTCCGCCGCCCTCTCTGCACCGCAGCTCGGCCCTGCCCACCGCCGCCAGCGTTCGCTCAGCGCGCCCGGCCCCTCCTCCGCGACCACCGACAACCCACCTCTGCCTCTCCGAGCCCGCCCGCCTCTGCTCGCCCAGCGCCACATGGCCGTCCGGCCTCGGCGCCGCCCTTCGTCCCTCTTCCCTGCGGCAGCCCGGCGCCCTCCTCGCTCCGATCGCCGCGGCCGCTAACCGTTCCTCCCGCCCGTCCGCCGGCGACCGCCACCACGGCCTCCCCGGGCTGCCGCGTCGCAATGCCGCCGTCCTCCTGGGCGTCCTCCCAAGCCCGTGCTTTCTGCCGCCAAGTACCAGGACCGAGCCAGGGGGGGCGTTCATTGTCGCGTGGCCCTCCAAACCGACGCCACAGAAGGTCTTCTATGCGGTAGATGGAAGCCACAGTGGCAACCCGTCGACAAGATGTTTGTTGCTGCTCGCTGGCGCCCGGTGTTCTTGGTCGATGTTTCCGATGTGGCGTCGAGACGGTGGCCGTGAACCTATTCATCACCAAGTTCCCCTCGCCTTGCCAAGCTCTTCCTCCTGGAACCCGCTGACACATGCCTGAAGACCGATCCGAAGCGCCAAGACCCGAGTCTGACACCGACAATCGGAACCGCGTAACCGACAAGCTCGCCTACCCGTAACACCGAGTGCACCGACATGGATCCGGACCCCGAACCCTCGGACGCCAAGATCTTCTCCTCGGGACCCCGGAAACATCCCCTGAACGCCACGGTCGCCGACCCGGTACGCCGAGACCGACCCGACACAAGGACCCGACAAGTTCTTCACGACGACAAGAACGACATCGACCAGAGAGAATCCGATGCGCCCCTGACGCCGGACCAAGTCCTGCTTCCCGGATGCCGAGGTCACCGACATAGAACAACAAGATCTACTTTGCGGGCACCGTGCGACAAGACCTACCTCCGTTATCCGAGAGCGTTTCCGTCGAGACCGATCTGTCGAACCCTGGACCCTGAGACCGACCCCGAACCCTCGGACCAAGTTCGTCGAACCCTAATGTGTGAACCCCTTCCCGCAAACCCTATTTTTATAATATATACAACTTATCGCATATTAAATGTTCATGCATGCATATTGTTGTGTGGTTTGGGGGCCTTATGCCGATTCACCTCATAAGTAAATATGGGGCCCATATGTGGGCAAAACTAGTCTCATATTGGCCTCATTTAAATTGGTGTAGCGAACCCGGTACTATCTTCTGCCATGTTATGACAACATTTAATTTATGGGTAGTTAAATAACTTGAACCGTTTAATTAATTGTCGGAACCCCGGTTCCGCTTAATATGACCTAATTGCATCACACCGTTGCCATGTCATACATCATGTATGCATCATGCCCGATCTTCTGCTGTTGTGTTAAAAAGTGCATTCGGTGTTTCTTCTAGTGTTTTGCTTCTTCGCGGATAAGGCCGTTGAGTTGATGTGAGCTTCGACCCGATCTTCGGATGAACCTTCGACAATGTTTTCAGGCGAGCATCTCCCCCCCTTTCTACCCATCTTACTTTATAGTATTTATTCCCTCCTGTTGATCTCTTGCTATCTGTGTTGCGATGCTCTAGTTTTCGTACCCGTGATATCCCTTGCAGCCTTATATTGCCTTGGACACATCCTATTACCTGTTGTTTGGTAGATAGTTGGACTTGTGCGTCGTAGTCGCTTGCTCAAGTGCTGTTGCGTGTCGTTCAGTGCCATAGTTGTTGATGTATTGCCGCATGTTGATGTTGTTGGAGATGATCCTAGTTTTACTTATCGTTCACTTTAATTCCTGTTTAACAACTAAAATTGAAGTAAGCAGAGGCATCGGTGGGTGATAGATAATATTTGGTTTCGAGCCCACTTGTGTCCGTGGGACCCGAGTACTTGATACCTGTTCCTTGTTTTATCGCGCTATCCACATCCGGGAGGATTATGGGACCCCCCTTAGCCAGATCTTGATTCAGTCTTATTTCTTGGGGCCACAAACTAGTTTGAGGTTTTATTTACGATCCTGTACTTATGCCATGCTTTAATGCTTTATTTAAATTGTGCGACAGATAGCACCTGTACTGTTTAGGTAAGCGGAGTGATTTCGCGGTATCGACAAGCCCAGTTTTGGGTTCCCGATAACTGCTGACCATTGACGCAAACCTTGAGTCCGTCTCGGAGTCAGCTAACTTCGTTGCGGGTCTACTCAATGGGGTGGCCCCCTGAAATATTTCTGAATCCTGTGATTGCTTTGTCGTGAAAGCCTCGTTGGGTTTTGTTTTGGTTTTTCCGAGGTTGATCGAGTGTGTGTTGCTATTGGTGCACCCCGGCCGGGTAAAACTTTCTGAAAGCCGTGTCCGCGGTTATGGACGACTTGGAGCACAGTATCTCGACCATAGACAAGCATAACTAAAGTTTATTGCTATAAAGTTGACTTTATAATGAATAGTAATCAGCTTCACTATAATGGAATGGTTAAATAATACTGCCCACAATTGCTTGTTTGAGTTGCCTCTTGCGACCATTGCACCTGACTAGTAAATATTGCAACTACAACGGAATGGCTAAATAAAAGTACCAACAACTGCTGGGTTTTGGGTTTATATCATGCCATCTGTATCTGATTAGTAATTGCTGCAACTACAACGAAATGAATAACTAAAAGGGCCCACTGCTTCTTTTATCAAGACAATTATCTATACCTGACTAGTAATTGCTGCAACGATAACTGAATAAATAAAACTGCCAACTGTGTGAGTCCCTCGGTTGACTTCCTCGTTTGGTATCGAAGGGAAAACACCAGGATGGGTTTGTTTGGTGTTAGTTTCAGGTTGGTCCCGGATAGGTCCTTCTTACCCCTCTCTGATTGCCGCCAGTTGTATCGAGTCTCTATAGGTTGTTTAGTGCTTGCTGCCGCTGTCGCTTCAGTCCACCATACCTATGTAGGCGAGGACCGCCGAATTCTAGCCTCGCCTTGTACTGGCCTCAGTACTGACGCTCCTCTTTTTTCCTTTGCCCTTTGTCGGCACCCCTTTGGTTTAAGCAGGTTTCGAGATCGACGTCGTTAGCAGGGTTACCCTTCCGGCTTGGCCTGGGCAGGGTTATGGACGCCATTGGTTATTCTTCAGGGCTCTTAGCCCCATTTGCATCTTGTCCGTAGCTGGACGCTATATCGTTTCAAGGTGATTTGGATCTTTGAATATAATATCTGTATTCTTGACTCTTTGAGTCGCTGTTTTATATATCTGTTCTGTGGGTCCCATCGAAGACTATTGTGTAATGTTATTACTTCGTTTTCCACCCGCACGAAAGTGCCTGGTGGGCACCTTTGAATCGTTTCTATGCGGGTTTGGTGGGTTTCGCTAAAACTTGCATAGGGCCGATTCTGAGGGTGTTACAGAGTGGTATCAGAGCTCAGCAGTTGCGATACCCCACAAGTCCAGCCTGTAGGATAACCTAGCTAACGGCCGAAGTAGAGTGTCAAAACTATTTTGAAAAAAATCGGTTGGATAGTTCTGATTAGGTCTGATTTTACTCCTTACCCCTCTGCTGTTCTCCTCTTACCTCTCGTGTTTTGAATCGCTCTCTTCTCTTTCTTGAGTCGAATTCTCGTGGTTGGGTTTAAAATCGTACCTCTGTGGTTTCGCTTCCTCCTCTGATAACGGTGTTCTACCATCCGGTGTTCAAGCTGCCTAAGGAATCCGTCTACTGTGGTACCATTCTTTGTTCCTTGTTTGTGCTATCCGGTGTTTCCCGACGCGACGCCATCATCTACGCCAGATCCGATGCAGAGGCTGCATCACTCCTTTGTTTCCGAACCTCGGTTGTCGAGATCTTCAGTCTGATTCCGAGAGTTGGTTGCATAATCCGCCTATTCGGGTGCCGAGTAATGGTTTGGGTGCGCGATGGACCGATCACCATCCGACTACTCTTATCATTCGCTCTTGTACATCGAATCAGTGGATCCAGCAATTTTACTCCGTCCACGGAAGCTAGAGGTGGCTTTATTTGTTGATGCCTCTACCTTTGACCTTTTGTTCCCGGAGTGTTCTCTCGACGGTCACGGAAAACGACCTCTTGTTAGTGGTGTCGCGAGGATCTACACAAAGCGAGAAGACGCAGATCGCCGACCTTCTTTCCGGTACCATGAGGCGGATCTCGAGGGCGAGATCCCTTGTTAGTGGTGTCGAATTGTGGCATCCCGCAAAACCACTACTAGAAAATCGCGTTGTTTTTGTGCATTGCATCGTCATGACCACATGCTCATGTCCTCATGCCACATTGCATTTGAGCATCGTCATCATCATGCATATTATCTTGCCTAAAAACTATTTACGAAAGTCTATGGTTTTCTGAAACTAGTCCTCCTTCTATTTCAAATTAAACCCCCGGATGCTTCCGGATATTTTGTTTGTCTAAAAACTATTTACAAAAATGTATTGCAAATTAAATAAAAGTTTGAATTATTTTGGTGGGGTAGTCGAACGGGCCGAATCGACCCGAACGACCGCCCCAGAAATATAAACGGTCCAACCTAAATCCTAAAGCTACCAGATAACCTACCCAGCCCTCCCCTCCACCTCACCCCCTCCTATCACGAGTCGCCACCTCACTCTACCCCTCTCCCTTACCCAACCCCAGGCCGCCACCTGGCCCAGCCACCCCTCTCTCCTCTCACCCAGCAGCCCCACCCCCTGGCGCACGCCACACGCACGCCACACGCACACCACACGCACGCCACACGCTCCCACCGCGCGCCCCCTGACAACATGGTCCCACCCGCGCGGCCCCACCCGCGTGCCCCGCTCTCTCTCTCCCTTCTCTCCTTCCCCGCACGGGATCCTCCCTCCCCACCACGTTCCTCTCTCTCGCGCCCCTGCCCCGCGCCTGCCCCAATCCCCTCCACCCGCCGCCGCCCCGCAGAAGCTCTGCCACCGCCGCCTGCGTGGGACCCCGCGTCGGCCGCTCCGGCCCCACCCTCCCCGCGTCGGCCGCTCCGCCCCACCCTCTCCGCGTCGCCGCTCGCCCGTCTCCCCCTCGGCGCGCGCCTCCCTCTGGTGCTCACGGCGCCTCCTCGCCACCATCCTCCTCGCCGGCTCCCCTCCGCAACCTCTCCACCGCTTGCACCGCTCCCTCCGCCGCCCTCTGCTCGCACCGCGTCAGCCGCCGGCGCCCCCTTCGCTGCCCGCGCGTTCCGCTCCAAGCGCCGCCGACCCCCTCCTCCGCGACCACCGCCACGACCTCTGCCTCTCCGCCAGCCCCGCCGCCCGCCTCCGCCCTAGCCCGCGATGCCTCCCGGCGCCGCCCTTCGTCCCTCTTCCCTCTGCAGCCCGGCGCCCTCTCGCTCCGATCGCTGCCGCTTGCTGGCCCGTTCCTCCCGTCCGCGGCGCCACCACGGCCTCCCGAGCTGCCGCGTCATGCCGCCGTCCTCTGGCGTCCTCCCAAGCCCGTGTTTCCTGCCGCCAAGTACGGACCGAGCAGGCGTTCATCGTCGTGGCCTCAAACCGACGCCACGAAGGTCTTCTATGCGGTAGATGGAAGCCGGTGGCAACCCGTCGACAAGATGTTTGTTGCTGCTCGCTGGCGCCCGGTGTTCTTGGTCGATGTTTCCGATGTGGCGTCGAGACGGTGGCAGTGAACCTATTCATCACCAAGTTCCCCTCGCCTTGCCAAGCTCTTCCTCCTGGAACCCGCTGACACATGCCTGAAGACCGATCCGAAGCGCCAAGACCCGAGTCCGACACCGACAATCGGAACCGCGTAACCGACAAGATCGCCTACCCGTAACACCGAGTGCACCGACATGGATCCGGACCCCGAACCCTCGGACGCCAAGATCTTCTCCTAGGGACCCCGGAAACATCCCCTGAACGCCACGGTCGCCGACCCGGTACGCCGAGACCGACCCGACACAAGGACCCGACAAGTTCTTCACGACGACAAGAACGACATCGACCAGAGAGAATCCGATGCGCCCCTGACGCCGGACCAAGTCCTGCTTCCCGGATGCCGAGGTCACCGACACAGAACAACAAGATCTACTTTGCGGGCACCGTGCGACAAGACCTACCTCCATTATCCGAGAGCGTTTCCGTCGAGACCGATCCGTCGAACCCTGGACCCTAAGACCGACCCCGAACCCTCGGACCAAGTTCGTCGAACCCTAATGTGTGAACCCCTTCCCGCAAACCCTATTTTTATAATATATACAACTTATCGCATATTAAATGTTCATGCATGCATATTGTTGTGTGGTTTGGGGGCCTTATGCCGATTCACCTCATAAGTAAATATGGGGCCCATATGCGGGCAAAACTAGTCTCATATTGGCCTCATTTAAATTGGTGTAGCGAACCCGGTACTATCTTCTGCCATGTTATGACAACATTTAATTTGCGGGGTAGCTAAATAACTTGAACCGTTTAATTAATTGTCGGAACCCCGGTTCCGCTTAATATGACCTAATTGCATCGCACTATTGCCATGTCATACATCATGTATGCATCATGCATGATCTTCTGCTGTTGTGTTAAAAAGTGCATTCGGTGTTTCTTCTAGTGTTTTGCTTCTTCGCGGATAAGGCCGTTGAGTTGATGTGAGCTTCGACCCGATCTTCGGATGAACCTTCGACAATGTTTTCAATGAGCATCTCCCCTTTCTACCCATCTTACTTTATAGTATTTATTCCCTCTGTTGATCTCTTGCTATACGTGTTGCGATGCTCTAGTTTTCGTACGTGATATCCCTTGCAGCCTTATATTGCCTTGGACACATCCTATTACATTGTTTGGTAGATAGTTGGACTTGTGCGTCGTGATCGCTTGCTCAAGTCTGTTGCGTGTCGCTGATTGCCATAGTTGTTGATGTATTGCCGCATGTTGATGTTGTTGGAGATGATCCTAGTTTTACTTATCGTTCACTTTAATTCCTGTTTAACAACTAAAATTGAAGTAAGCAGAGGCATCGGTGGGTGATAGATAATATTTGGTTTCGAGCGCCCACTTGTGTCCCGTAGGACCCAGTACTTGATACTGTTCCTTGTTTTATCGCTATCCACATCCGGGAGGATTATGGGACCCCAGAGCGAGCTTGATTCAGTCTTATTTCTTGGGGCCACAAACTAGTTTGAGGTTTTATTACGATCTGTACTTATGCCATGCTTTATCGCTTTATTTAAATTGTGCGATGATAGCACCTTTGTACTGTTTAGGTAAGCGGAGTGATTTGTGGTGTCGACAAGCCCAGTTTTGGGTTCCCGATCGCTTCTGACCATTGACGCAAACCTTGAGTCCGTCTCGGAGTCAGCTAACTTCGTTGCGGGTCTACTCAATGGGGTGGCCCCCTGAAATATTTCTGAATCCTGTGATTTCTTTGTCGTGAAAGCCTCGTTGGGTTTTGTTTTGGTTTTTCCGAGGTTGATCGAGTGTGTGTTGCTATTGGTGCACCCCGGCCGGGTAAAACTTTCTGAAAGCCGTGTCCACGGTTATGGACGACTTGGAGCACAGTATCTCGACCATAGACAAGCATAACTAAAGTTTATTGCTATAAAGTTGACTTTATAATGACTAGTAATCAGCTTCACTATAATGGAATGGTTAAATAATACTGCCCACAATTGCTTGTTTGAGTTGCCGCTTGCGACCATTGCACCTGACTAGAACTACAACGGAATGGCTAAATAAAAGTACCAACAACTGCTGGGTTTTGGGTTTATATCATGCCATCTGTATCTGATTAGTAATTGCTGCAACTACAACGGAATGAATAACTAAAAGGGCCCACGGCTTCTTTTATCAGGACAATTATCTATACCTGACTAGTAATTGCTGCAACGATAACTGAATAAATAAGCGCTAACCGTGTGAGTCCCTCGGTTGACTTCCTCGTTTGGTATCGAAGGGAAAACACCAGGATGGGTTTGTTTGGTGTTAGTTTCAGGTTGGTCCCGGATAGGTCCTTCTTACCCCTCTCTGATTGCCGCCAGTTGTATCGAGTCTCTATAGGTTGTTTAGTGCTTGCTGTCACGCTTGATCCACCATACCTATGTGGCGAGGACCTGAATTCTAGCCTCGCTGCATCGCCTCGATCGACGCTCCTCTTTTCCTTTGCCCTTTGTCACCCCTTTTGTTTAAGCAGGTTTGAGATCGACGTCGTTAGCAGGGTTACCCTTCCGGCTTGGCCTGGGCAGGGTTATGGACGCCATTGGTTATTCTTCAGGGATCTTAGCCCCATTTGCATCTTGTCCGTAGCTGGACGCTATATCGTTTCAAGGTGATTTGGATCTTTGTATATAATATCTGTATTCTTGACTCTTTGAGTCGCTGTTATATATATATCTGTTCTGTGGGTCCCATCGAGGACTGTTGTGTAATGTTATTACTTTGTTTTCCACCCGCACGAAAGTGCCTGGTGGGCACCTTTGAATCGTTTCTATGCGGGTTTGGCGGGTTTCGCTAAAACTTGCATAGGGCCGATTATGAGGGTGTTACACACGCCCTTTATCAGGTTGAATGATCAACAGAATATAGTGAAAGCTGCACATGCATAACTAATCAATTATATACTTAACGTCGAGTAAGCGAAATAAGAAGTGTATACAAGACAATAACACTCACTCGAAGTTGTAAGGAAATAGTATTTCCCTTCTGGTTTCTTGAAACCTTAACGCGTGTACGATATTATCCTCTGTATCCTGGGGGTTTGTTTTGAGATTAGCTTGATGAACCCAATATGGGTCAATGAACCCAATGTCATAGATTTGTCCTCTACTTCATTCGAGAATCTTCATTCTGCAGATTATAGTATGATTATATACATGCAATAAACGAGGTGAAATAGCTAGAGACTAAATTAATTACAGAATTAGTACTTACGGACAATAGGCACTGATGATCGATTTATCCAAGGCATCTTGATTGAATAATTGAAATAGTCCAACAAATTCAATGGATATCATGTCATCTATTTATTTCTCATAATGCTTTTTTGTAACCCTCAGCATTATTCAGTTAGCCCCGGCCTTTGTGGCATGCATGTACCAGTTATGCAATCTTCGCATTTTTGTTGGAAGATTATTTACCTCCTCAAGTTTGACGAGAGGTTTGCCGTACTAGTATTTGTATTCTACTTCACCCACAGGAAAGTACTGTAATTGGGATAAGTAGTGGGCAATACTCATACCTTGAGTAGCGACAGCTTCTCCGTATTGTGCAACTACATCTGGATCATACTGTTCTTCGGCCGCATATTTTCTCGACACCACATTGGTATGGGAAATCACCTTGAGAGGGCCGCAAGACTGTTTTGCTTGTTCTCCGAGCTGGGCAACAGATTTACCGCTTGCATCAGTACTGCTTTTCGAGGCTTGTTGTGCCGCATGTGACTTGAGAATAGAATGCTCATAGTCTGATGACAGCTTTGGATCGGGTTGATGAAGAGTCTTTAGCATTTTGAACACTCGGGATTTTTCTTCTTTGGTGCTGGGGAACTCTGGCTCTTTCGGCCGCCTCAGCTTAGCAAAAAACGCTGTCGTTTCCGCATCAACGATAGCCGTAGTCTCCTCTTCAGTACAGTCATAAGCTCTCTTGGGAGGAACCTTTGGTACTTTTGGAAGAGGCTCTTGTTTACGTTTCGGCGATCGCTTACCACTACGCAGAGTAGCGGTGGTACGCTTACGCTTTTTATCCCGAGGCGCCGGCGAAGGCTGCCACGGCGATGGCTGCGCCGGAGATTGGTGAGGCGACGGAGCCGGGTGAGGCGACAAAGATGGCTGCCGCGGCGGCGACGACCTCGCTGGAGACGGGTGAGGCAGTGGCGAAGATGGCCTTGGCGTGTGATTTGGAAGAACGATACATTCCTTTGGCCATAGAATGGTGACGTTTGTTGCTTCTCCCAGTTCAATAACATCCCCTTCACCTGCAGGGTAGTCAAGCTTCAAACCTTGAAAGGTGGGCATGATTTCATCCACCCCGACAACAGCGTAGCCCTGTGGAACCGGACGATAATGGTAAGTTGGTGTGGGTCCAATTGGTAAGGCATAGCCGACCGCCAACTTCATTGATATGTTCACAACTTTGACATGTAGCTCGCAATGTGTCATCTGTGTGATATCATCCACTAGGTAGACAACAGGAGCCATCATCGGTGCACCATCGTCATCGTCATTGTCATCACCCGGGACCTCGGTGGAAGCCACACTGCTTTTTCGATTATTCGATAGGCTGGTAGCATCGAATGCAGGTTCTACCACCATGTGCTGCTGAGATGGGCCGGTAGTACCTTGCTGGCTAAGTGCGTTAATGTGATCTTGTTGTTGCTTTATTCGTTCTTCAATTATACGCATTCGCTCTTTCTGAATATCTGCTTCAACTTCCTCCTTGTTCTTTCTCCTCTTACGGCTTCTATCGGGATATTTCTTCCTCTCTTCGGGAAACCCAGTGCTCCATGGTTTGGAGCCTATTGTGCCTCGTGTTCATCCATCATGTTCCTTATTTCCAAGGGCGAGTGTGAGCTCATCATTCTCTCTATCGGGAATGAAGTCCCCATCTTTAACAACCTTTACTGCATTTCTCATATTCTCGATTGGCAAGGGGTCTTCTTTATGTCGTATGTTATATATACACTTCCCTTCCGAGTCCAACGTGCCCCCATGCCCGTAAAACCAATTCTTTGCACGTTTGATCCAATCGTCTGTCTCTGGGATGATCTTTTTAGCACGCAGTTTATCCCGAAGTTTCGTCCACTTAGGAATGACAGCCCTGTAGCCACATTGCCCCATAGTATAGTGATACTGCTTTTTAGCAGCATTCAGCTTATTCGTTGCAGACATTTTCTTAGCTTTTTCTGATGTCTTGTAATTCACAAACTCAGCCCAGAATGGTTTTATCTTCTGAAACTAAATCTTCTCGAAATCCGGAGTCTTCTCTCTCACGACATAGTCAAGGTGCAATGGTTTGTTCCAGTTGGTGAAACACTGGGCCATCTTATTCATAGGACACTCCTCGACCTTCATCTCCATGGATTTCACATGTTCTAAGGCGTCCTCAACTGGATCCTCCGCATTTGGATCCAGCTCTATCTTCGGTAGTTTGAAATTAAGCATGCCTCTTCCACAGTAAATCTTTGGACATGTTAGGGAGATATAAACATGTTCCCTCTTTTTCCGCATCAGCAGGCCTATTCCAATTTCGAATGGTGAGCCGTCGGTTTGCCGTCTTCACCGATATCTTTGATCCTGAACCTCTCATGGTCTTCCAACTTTTTGGTTGGGCCTCGTCCGCTCTTTTCAGTAGATTTGTTCGATCCGGAGGGCTAAAAGAAGAAAGATCGTCGTTACTATTTCTATATAGATAGCAGATGATTAATTAATGAATTAATTATATTACATGCACCTCGCCGGAGTGGTCGTCTTCTCGATCATACAAGGCATTTTCTCCCTCGCAGAAGGCATCACCTTCAACCTCAAACAAGTCGTATTTTCCGGCAAAAAGAGGATCACCCTCACCGGAGTTGTTCAGAAACGTCGATACATCTAAATTTCCTTCCCCGCGGATCACACCTTGGATCAACTCTTCCTTTTCTTCGTCTCTGTTGTGTGGGTCCATATTTTCTGCATAGGTGGAAAAACGGATAAGTAAAAGAGGCTAAGGGAGAATGTTAGGTAGGGTGTTGAGATATATAAACCCTAATTCGGAGAAACCCTAATATATAAATACACAATATAAAAATGAATTTACAATATCAGAAATCCTAATTCAGAGAAACCCTCAGGCTCGGATCCTATCGCGAAGAACCAATACCGGAAAGAAAGGCGGCAATCAATACATGGCATAATACAATGCGCAATAAATATGTATGACATGTAAGATTTAGAGATCCTACACTATCCCTAGGTGCAACATCGATTTAAAAGGGTTTAGGATGCCCTAGCAAGGACACACCGACGAACCCACATGTACATAAGGGGTGTCGATGTTTCTTTACCTAGGCTAGGGTTTTTAAGTTGCTTGACAATGTATGATGATTGCTTAGACATATAGCTCTTAATTTTCTGAACATTTTGATATATTATTTGTATTAATCTGACTTATAAATCATTAGTTATTGAATTTACAAGTTTATATCAATTTCTAAAAATATTAAACCATTTAAAAACAGTTACTGCGTCACTTTACATCAGCAGAAGGGGGTAGTTTTTCACCGGGTCTGGGGCTACCCACAGTGACTGACCAGTGGGGCCGAAGACACACCGGCGAACCCACCAGTCAGGACGACGCTAGTGTGACGTCATCACAACGGCCACCATCGACATGTCACCGGCGACGATGAAGGAGGGCGTGTGGGGCGACGAGATATAGCCTACTCGAACGAGGCGAGCAAGGCAAGCCTACTGGTGGCAGCACCGCTATGTTTTGGTCGCCGGAGCAAGGAGAACGGAGGCGCACGGCGGCTGAACACACGGGTCGACGGCGAGCAACGACTACAGAGGGAGAGGGGGTCGAGAGAGAGGTCCTAGGGGACCAGCAGCTCACCGCGGATCGGACGAAGGGCTCGGGGAGTCCGCACAAGGTCTAGATCGAAGGCGATGTCGACGACGGCGATCGTCGGTGGCGTTGATGGCGACGATTGAAGATGCCCCTCTTCGATTCCTTTTGCGGGGAGATAGAGGGCAACGAGACGGAGCTCGTGGCAGGCTCAGCAAGGCGGAGCTCGGGCATCCTGCCAGCGTCGTGGGGCGGCGTCGTGTCGATGAAGCAGAGAAGTGAGATGGGGAAGAAGAAGAACATGCGCGCAAGTTATAAAGGAAGGGCCTTTTGTCCCGATTGGCACCAACCGGGACTAAAGGGTCATACGTCTCGGTTGGAGCCACCAACCGGGACGTATATTCCACTTTTTTTCATTAGCCCAAGGGGCGTGCACAGGGGTCTTTAGTCCCGGTTGGTGGCTCCAACCAGGATGTATGACCCTGTTTTTAAATTTTTTCAGGAATTTTCTCTCTGTTCCCGCCTTATTTTTTATTTTAGGGTTTAAATTTGTAATGTTTTTTAAATGATAATTACTTTGGAATTTAGAAAAACTTTAAACATAAAAATTGTTTGAATTTGAATAACTAATTCAAAACCATTTTCTGTTTTTAAAAATAATTAATGTAACCATTTAAACTATGAACCATTTAAAATTAAAAATGAATTAACTTATATTTTTTTAATATTAATTTGGAATTTAGAAAAACTTTAAACATAAAAAGTGTTTGGATTTGAATAACTAATTCAAAACCATATTCTGTTTTTAAAAATAATTAATGTGACCATTTAAAATTAAAAATAAATTAACTTACATTTTTTGAATATTAATTTGGAATTTAGAAAAACTTTAAACATAAAAAGTGTTTGGATTTGAATAACTAATTCAAAACCATTTTCTGTTTTTAAAAAAATCAATGTAACCATTTAAAATTAAAATAAATTAACTTATATTTTTTTAATATTAATTTGGAATTTAAAAAAACTTTAAACATTAAAAGTGTTTGGATTTGAATAACTAATTCAAAACCATTTTATGTTTTTAAAATAATTAATGTAACCATTAAAATTAAAAATGAATTAACTTATATTTTTTGAATATTAATTTGGAATTTAGATCCTATACGTGTAGTACAAACCGCACCCACTTCATACCGATTCGGCAGACATTTGTCATTTTTATCCGGAATGGACAAAAAGGTTTGAGATGTCCCGGTTGGGTGATAGTCCATGTAAGTTGGTCTAGTATTTTAGAAAAGTGGGACGGTAGCATTCTGAAACAACATTTTGGTGGTTACTTCACAAAACGAATTGCTTTTTTCGACAAATGGAAAATGTCTTTTAGATGCATTTAAAAAAAACTTCCTCCTGCAACATTGTTCTCCATACCAATGTCCACATACATGTATAATATGGGCACAGCATCATAAACTATGCCGTGATTCAGCACATAACATCGATCATTTTGACCGAAAGCCTTTAAACGTCGAACATGATAGGTCATTTTGTGAAGTTTTTTTCGAGACATGATCAATATACCAAGTCTGGTATTTTTCCTTGCAACTATGTCACATAATATGACACCACGCGAAGGATTTACATTGTTTGGACTTTTTTTGAATTTCTTATGCCCGTTTTGAATTTTTTGAATTTCTAACTATGGTCGAACCGGCGTGCATGAAGATAGGGGACGAGCATCGTTAGAAATTGCATTGGATCTCTGAAGAAACCACATATTCCGAGTCTAAAAATGATTTTTTTCAAAAAATCACGGGCGTTAGATCATGTACCTGTAGTACAAACCGCACCCACTTCCTACCGATTCGGCAGACATTTTTCCTTTTTACCCGGGATGGGCGAAAAGGTTTGAGATGCCCCGGTTGGAGGATAGTCCATGTAAGGTGGTCTAGTATTTTAGAAAAATAGGACGGTAGCATTCTGAAATAACATTTTGGTGGTTACTTCACAAAACGATCCTTTTTTACGCTCGGAAAATGGAAAATGGCTTTTTCGTGCGACGAAAAGGAAAACTTCCTCCTGCAACATTGTTCTCCATACCAATGTCCACATGCATGCATAATATGGGCACAGCATCACAAACTATGTTGTGATTCAACACATAACATCAGTCATTTGGACCGAAAGCCATGAAACCTCGAACATGATAGGTCATTTTGTGAAGGTTTTTTCGAGACATGATCAATATACCAAGTCTGGTATTTTTCCTTGCAACTATGTCACATAATAGGACACCACGCGAAATATTTACATTGTTTGGACTTTTTTTGAATTTCTTATGCCCATTTTGAATTTTTTGAATTTCTAATTATGGTCGAACCGGCGTGCATGAAGATAGAGGACGAGCATCGTTAGAACTTGCATTGGATATCTGAAAATACCACATATTGCGACTCTAAAAATGATTTTTCAAAAAATTACGGGCGTTGGATCATGTACCTATAGTACAAACCGGACCCACTTCCTACCGATTCGGTAGACATTTGTCCTTTTTACCCGGGATGGACGAAAATGTTTGAGATGTCCCGGTTGGGAGATAGTCCATGTATGGTGGTATAGTATTTTAGAAAAATGGGACGGTAGCATTCTGAAACAGCATTTTGGTGGTTACTTCATAAAACGACCCGTTTTTTGCGCTCGTAACATGGAAAATGACTTGATCATTTGGACCGAAAGCCATGAAACCTCGAACATGATAGGTTCATCTTTAGTCCCGGTTGGAGGGATTTCGGCAGGCTGGGCCAGGCAACACTAATGATAGCGGTGAGTGTCGACATTATGTCGTGCGGCTTGTACCTTGTCCCGGATGGTGTCACCAACCGGGACTAAAGATGAACCTTTAGTCCCGGTTGTAGACACCAACCGGGACAAAACACGAGTCAGCACTAATAATAGGGTGAGTGCCACATTATGTTGTAAGTGTCGACACTATGCCGAGCTGCTTGTACTATAAATAGGAATCCTTGTGAGTCCAGTCCTCCAGCTAGATTGAGGCATCTCCAATATGGTTTTCGAGAGCAGGACACTTACTAAGCCTGTGGAGATGCTGGATCCCGGGCCCTCCGGCATCTCCAAGAAACTGGTCATAGAGGCACTCCCTAATATGTGAAATTAGTTAGCTCCTAGGTGTATTGATGTAGTTAGAGAAGTTACAATCTGCAAGATGGTGTGCGAGAGTAGGGACACCACTACGACCAGTTTCAGGGAGATGCCGTCGGATCCCAGTCCTCCGGCATCTCCAAGAAACTGGTCATTTAGGCACTCCCTAATATGTGAAATTAGTTAGCTCCCAGGTGTATTGATCTAGTTAGAGAAGTTACAAGCTGCAAGATGGTGTGCGAGAGCAGGGACACCACAACGGTAGCGGTTGAGGGAGATGCCGTCGAGCCTGGTCCTCAAGATCTCCAACAAACTGGTCATAGAGGCACTCCCTAATATGTGACCACACGCTTTTGGAGATCAGATTTTAATGGTAAGTACGAATCGGGACAACTTCTTCATAGTTCGGGAAAGTCGTTCTACGAATTGGTACTGAAGACCCCCTTTAGTCCCGGTCCAGCCACAAAATGGGACTAACACTCAAGACATTTATTAATATTAAAAACCGAGACTACAAAACCGGGACTAAAGGCCCCCCTATATATAGTCCCGGTCAAGCCACAAACCGGGACTAACACTCAATACATTTATTAAACTTGGAAAATTGCAAACATCATAAGATATCCTTCACAAAATGAGCTACCATGTCTCATGACATTTAGGTTCACAATATGCAGACGACCGGCCAGACATGAACTAGAGGTACACAATATGAGCATGAACTTCTTGGCATATGTCCTTCCTTATGATCGCTTCAGACGTAACCATGGAGCATCTTCTTTACTTAACGGAATGCTTGGGTCAGTTTTCACTGTGAACGGAGGAATTTCATCAAACTTATTATAATCTTGACATGTCATCTTGTCCTCGATTCCCACGATGTTTCTTTTCCCCGAAAAGAACTATGTGACGCTTTGGCTCATCATATGATGTATTCATTTGCATATTTTTTCTTTTTTGATTCGGAGGACATGTCCTTCACATAGAAAACCCGAGACACATCATTGGCTAGGACGAATGGTTCATCTCTATAACCAAGATTGTTGAGATCCTTGTTGTCATTCCGTACAATGGTCTATCTTTACCCCTTCCCCATTCAGGTTGACCCATTTGAAGCGAAACAAAGGGACCTTAAAAGAGACTCCATAGTCAAGTTCCCATATCTCCTCTATGTAACCATAGTATCTGTCCTTTTGCCCATTCTCCTCTATTGTATCAAAGCGGACACCACTGTTTTGTTTGGTGCTCTTTTTATCTTGGGCGATCGTGTAGAATGTATTCCCATTTATTTCGTACCCTTGGAAATTCAATATAGTAGAAGATGGTGACGCGGCCAACAAGTATAGCTGATCTCCAATAGTGGTGTCATTCAAGAGATGTGTCTATACCAACCACCGAAAGACTTCATGTGTTCATCTGTAATCCATGAGTCAGGCTTCCCCGGGTTTTTCGAGTGTACAATATTCTTGTGTTCCTCGATATACGGAGCTGCCAAGGTGGAATTATGTAGAACTGTGTAGTGTGTTTTAGTGAAAGAAACTTCGTCCCTACATATCATTGCTTTCTTTCCCAGCGTGCCTTTTCCACTTAGTATTCCCTCATACCGCGAGTCAGAAACACCAATCGGCTTAAGGTCAGGAATAAAGTCAACACAAAACTCAATGATCTCCTCTGTTCCATATCCCTTGGAGATGCTTCCTTCTGGTCTAGCACGATTATGAACATATTTCTTTAAGACTCCCATGAACCTCTCAAAGGGGAACATATTGTGCAGAAATACAAGACTGAGAATGGCAATCTCTTCCACTAGGTGAACTAGGAGATGCGTCATAATATCGAAGAAGGATGGTGGGAACACCAACTCAAAACTAACAAGACATGGCACCACATTCTTCTGTAACCTTGGCAGAATATCTGGATTGATTACCTTCTGAGATATTGCATTGAGGAATGCACACAGCTTCACAATTGGTACTCGAACATTTTCCGGTAGAAGCCCCTCAATGCAATCGGAAGCAACTGCGTCATCATCACGTGACAGTCATGAGACTTCAGTTTTTGGAACTTTTTCTCTGCCATATTTATTATCCCCTTTATATTAGATGAGAAGCTAGACGGCACCTTGATACTGTAAAGGACTTCAAAAAAGATTTCCTTCTATGCTTTGGTAAGAGCATAGCTGGCACGACTTAAGTGACACCCTTTATCCGTCTTGTTCTGTGTATGCATGTTCTTTGAGTCTTTCATAATTTGTTGGTCCTCCGTGCTTCTAGTGTATCTTTTGTCTTCCCATACACGCCTAGGAATCCTAGCAGGTTCACGCAAAGATTATTAAATCACGTGCATCACGTTGATTGAAGAGCGGAAACGTAGGACTTTCCAATATGGCAGCTCCCAAAATATAGATTTCTTCTTCCACATGGGTGCGTGTCCTGTAGCGACGTCGTTCGGAACTGATTGACCGTCGGGACCCTTTCCAAAGATTACTTCTATGTCCTTGACCATACCAAATACATCTCACCATCAGGGAGTTCAGGCTTCTTCCGGTGATTTGCCTCACCTTTGAAATGCTTGCCTTTCTTTCTTACGGGATGATTGGTCGGAAGAAATCGTCGATTCGTCAGGTACACAACCTTCTTGCATTTATGCAAATATGTATCTTCAGTCTTATCTAAACAGTGTGTGCATGCCTTATATCCCTTGTTTGTCTGTCCTGAAAGGTTACTAAGAGCAGTCCAATCATTGATGGTTACGAAAAGCAACCCTCATAGGTAAAATGTCTCCTGTTTGTTCTTATCCCACACATGTACACCTGGTTTGCCCACAGCTGTAAGAGTTCTTCAACTAATGGCCTAAGGTACACATCAATGTCGTTGCCCGGTTGCTTCGGGCCTTGGATGAGCACTGGCATCATAATGAACTTACGCTTCATGAACAATCAAGGAGGAAGGTTGTAGATACATAGAGTCACGGGCCAGGTGCTGTGAATGCAGCTCTGGTCCCCAAAAGGATTCATGCCATCCGTACTTAGACCAAACCATAAGTTCCTTGCGTCACCTGCAAAGTCCGGGAAGTCTCTCTCGATTTTTCTCCACTGTGACCAATTAGCAGGGTGTCTCAACTTCCCGTCTTTCTTACGTTCTTCTTTGTGCCATCACAATAACCTGGCATGCTCTTTGTTTCTGAACATGCGTTTCAACCTTGGTATTATAGGATCATACTACATAATCTTAGCAGGAACCCACTTCCGGAGGGGCTCTCCCTCAACACCACCAGGGTCATCTCGTCTGATCTTATACCGCAATGCATTGCATACCGGACATTTATCTAAATTCTCATACTCCTTACATCGGTAGAGGATGCAGTCATTATGTATCTTCTACACATCTAATCCTAGAGGACAGAGAATCTTCTTTGCTTCATACATACTCTCGGGAAGTTCGTTACGTTTTGGAAACTTCGGCTTCATTATTTTCAGCATCTTTTCAAATGAGGAGTCAGTTAGACCACACTCTGCCGTCCATCGCAGCAATTCTAGTGTGGTACTGAGCTTTGTGCTGCCATCTTTACAATTTGGGTACAACAATTTCTTGTGATCTTCTAACATGTCCTCTAACTTCAACTTCTCATTTTCTGTTTCACAGTCTCGCTTTGCATCAGAAATGACCATACCAAGTTCATCAGCGGGCTCATCTGATGCTCGTTCTTCACCTCCTTCCTCTTCATTTTCTTCACCGTCTTCCATCATAACCCCTCTTTCCCCGTGCTTGGTCCAGCAATTATAGTTGGGCATGAAATCTTTCATAACCAGGTGGCCGCGAATGATTTTCGAGGAAGAGTACTCCTTGTTGTTCCGACATTGAACACATGGACAACGTATAAAACCATTCTCTTTGTTTGCCGTAGCCACATCAATAAATTTATCCACGCCTTTAATGTACACGGGTACACGCCGGTCGCCGTACATCCATTCCCGACCGTTCATCTGCATCATATAATTAAGTTTATCAAAAACGGGACATCATAAATAGTGAAATGACCAATTCACATCGACACATGCATTGTATCAATAACAGAGAAAAGATAAGATTGCTAACCTCGATCGAGGGAAATAAAGAGGAGAAAGCTCAAGTGCGTCTCAGACACCTTCTATATTTTTGTTCCGTGAGAAATTTAACGGGATCATTCACTCAAACATTTCATCAAACACCTTGAATGCAT
Organism: Avena longiglumis; assembly: GCA_030063025.1. Taxonomy (NCBI): domain Eukaryota; kingdom Viridiplantae; phylum Streptophyta; class Magnoliopsida; order Poales; family Poaceae; genus Avena; species Avena longiglumis. Next base: position 45,462,749 of record CP125974.1, on the reverse strand, counting down.
GCATAGGGAAAAAATAAACTAGCACACCTCTCACACCTTTCACCAAGAAAAAATAGAGGGGAGGCAGAGGGCTGGGGCATCGTATTTATAGAGGGCGGGATCATACGTCCCGGTTTGTAACACAAACCGGGACTAAAGGTATGTGCCACGCCACGTGGCTGACGCCCAACCTTTAGTCCCGGTTTGTAACGGACGCATGACCCCTTACGAATCGGGACGCATGCCTCCGGCCATCATGCCCGCTCGAATCGGGACGCATGCCAGCATTAGTCCCGGTTCGTGGCGCAACCGGAACTAATGTTGCTAGGGGCGCGAATGGATAGCCTGTTTTCTACTAGTGTTTCTCTGAAGATTTCTCCTCGCTTGGTTCGAATTGGTTATGGTTCCTAGCCCCGAATAAAGAAAATTACCCGCCTCTCTTCGTTTCCGCAGCGCGTGCAGGCCTCGCCCCTCTGGCCGACACCCTCGACCTCGACCTCGGGCGTCATGTTCCTTGCTACCTCGCCAGCGCGCTGCCGCTCTACTTCCGTCCGATCGCTTGTCCAGCTCGCCGCTCCGGCGGTCTGGTATCGTCCAAGTTGTGCCTCTGCTTTGGCCAGCGTCCTCTTCTTCGTCCGCAACAACATCGCTTGGCCAATAGAAACCGCACCATCGTTAGATCGCCACGGCTCGAACTGAGCTTCCACAATCGAAGGTAGTAGTTGTGGCATGGTGCACACCATTCCGGTGGCGTCCGTCATCACGCACTGGCGAGGAAACCGGGGCTTGGTGCCCTGGAGGAGTTGGGGGTGAGCGGTGGCCGCCGGCCGAGAGGCATGTGCGAGCGACGGAGGTGCAGTGCGGGGTGGGTAATGGGCGGACTGCCGCAAGATAAAGGGTCAGAGGGGATCTATTTATTCATTTTACCAGTGGAGGGGAGCTCTCACTGGCCGGAGGAGTGCTACGGTACAAGGAAGGGGGCGATGAGCTTCGACTGTATAATCGCTGGTAGACGCGGGCTGAGGCGCAGGATGCTGGACACAAAAATTTGCATACGATGAAAACAACCGTAAGACAAATAATACTATAGATTGTAGAGTTTGCACTGCTAATGTCCGTGTTGATCAACTACAATGTTAGAGTTTCACACGATCGTAGCTGCTATAATTGTGATTTATATTTTAAAATTAATTGTAAAATTTCCGCCTAATAATCCAACAGAGAATGACATAACGGTTGTGATTGGAGGATCCTGGCCTGTAATAGCATCGCCCAACATGTACGCAGTACTATGATGCTATTATACAGAAACAGTTGATGCTGTACTTCCTACTATCTCACATGGTAAGCATATTTTCCCGATCCATTTCATTCCAAACAGAAAAAATTAAATGAAAATTTAGACTGTCTTCTCCTAGGCTGTTCTTTCTATTTTATTTCTGCTGGCGGTCAGGTATGGATGGGTAAGGTAAGTGACGGTGGAAAGCAGAGAGCACACCATCTCCTAGGCATGAGCTTTTAAGATTAAAGTCACTTTTTCCATTAACTGATGTATTCTATTTTCCATTAACTGATGTGCTCTGTTCGCTCGGACGGTTTTCTTGACATTGACATTCCACCTATACTGTATCGACAACACAGGGACACATAAGCAAAGTTGAATATTTTGTTAGTCAATATAGTGAAAATAAAAAAAACTGATATTCAACCTCTTAGACCACAAGCCTCTAGCAGCTACTCATCTCGTGGATGCACACACATGAACCCATTCTCCACCGTGACTACATCAATAAGCTTGGCAATTTGCACGCGTGAATGCATCTATATATTCACAGCTTGCCGCTGCTACTACTACTACTACACGAATGACTTATGAAAAAGACGAAAATAATCTGACCTAATCACGTACACAGCTATAGGTTAGACCTGCAATCACAAATTATTTTTGACATTTTTTAAAACTTTAGCATGGGGTGCACCGGTTGCACCAGTTTGGTATCTTAAGACAGAGGCAAATTGTGTAAGGTAGTAGGACTAGCCACTACAGGAGAAGCTCGGTATGCCGAGGGCATATTGCCGTCGGCGTAGCCAGGAAAACCCTCGGCGTACGCTACGCCGACGGCTGCCCTCGGCGTACCGTCCTCGGCGGACCTCTCCCTCGGCGGAGCAGGCGCGGCCGTCGGCGTAGGACAAGACCGTCGGCGTAGGTCAACGCCGACGGCCTGACGCCGTCGGCGTAGAGACCGTCGGCGACGCCGACCGGCGTCACGGCGGTTAACGGCGCGTCGGCTCGACGGCCTCACCTCGGCGTGCTAAGCCACGTGGAGGCTGGTGGGCGGCCTGGCAGCAGCTACGCCGACGGCCTCCCCTCGGCGCACGCCACGTGGAGGCAGCGCAGCGCCTGGCTGGCGAGCTGCCACGACGGCCTCCCCTCGGCGTACTCACGCGTGGAGGCAGCGGCCGGCAGCAGGGCTGGCCCCACGCCGAGGGCCTTGCCGTCGGCGTAGCCTTGACCATTTGGTCATGCACCTCTACGCCGAGGCAAGGCCGTGGCGTATCAAATGCACAGTTTTTTGAATTTTTTGCAGCGTAAGCAGCACTCACAGCATACATCCATACATCATCATCATCCATACATCCATACATCCATACATCATCCATACATCCATGCAATATATATTCCACACCAATTGAAACAAGATCACATATGCCATACATGTATCAACATCATACAAGATCATCCATACATTAGTCATACAAGATCATCGACATCATCACACATGCCTACAACTCGGAGGAGAGGGTGTACCGAGATCTCCCCGGTGAAAAGTGGCGACCTCGCCGAGGGTTGCGTCCGGAGAAGCAGCGGAAGAGCCACTGGCGAGGGAGGAGAAGTGTGAAGCTCGGAGAACCACTGCAGAATGACCAGGAGATGGACCATCGTCATGAAGCGGTGTGATCCGACGCCATCCGGGAGGCGTGGCCAAAGTGCGGTTCCCGAAGCTCTGTTCCTACATGTTGCCTACATGTTAGCAACTTGCGAGGCAAAGTAAAGCGATAACCAGTGGGTTCGCAAAGAACTTACCGTGTCGATGCGTAGTAGGTCCTGAAGCTTTCCGATTGCCAAAATGGCATCGGACCTGGCATGGGAGGCACGGGCCTAAATCTCTATTCGGCCAGTTTGAATATTCACCATCATGGCTGCAAGATAGTTTAGAAGTCAGGCCGTAGTACAACAAACGGGGAAGTGGGACTTGTATCTTTTGCAAAAATAAAGGTTCGGACTTACATTTACGTATTGCATGTAGATCGCAGTCGCCTCCCGATGCTGCCGAAGGCCACCGATATTCCTCATAAGCGGCCGAGGGCGTCTAACTCAGGCTACAATTTCAAATACAAGGAATCTCGTCGGTGTTAGCCATGCAGGAACAAAACTCATAAAGATGATGAAAACGAAAAACTTACATCCTCGGCGAGCGACCAGAGGCTGGCCACCAGGCGGATAGGGGCCGTCGGTGGGGTAGGTAGCCAGACGGTCAAGCTCGTCTGAGGGTAGGCTTGACCTTCTTATTCAGAATCTTGAGGCGCCCATGCTGCAATCCGTGCCCGACAGGACCAACGACTCCGTCGATCTCACGTGAATGGGGTCATCCACATGGGGTGTGAGCCTTCACCATCGTCTGTAGTTCCCAAGTCGTTCGGGCAGTGCCAAGTACACGCAACGAGGGTTGAGGCTCCAGTACTGGGCTTCTTCGCGCATCATCTCATAGACGGCGTCATGAATCACCTCCCGGGTTGTGCCTCGGCCACATATCGCAAAAAGAAAATATTATGCATATGAAGTACAAACATAAGCGTAAATGCACGCAGTCGCTCCATGTATATCGTACCACCTTCCCTTGAAACGGTTTCCTCGCGGTCGTTCCACCATCGCCTCGGTTATCCGCGTTCCGCCTCGACAAGGCTGCAAACTCCTCGTCTTCCGAGCCACCTCGTCTAACCAGCTCCTCCCATGCGAGTCGATGCTCGGCCCAATCGGGATAACCTGAAAATGCAATACTCAACTCGGAAAATGCAATGGCAACTTAGAAGCAATGTAGAATCTCATTGACATTTTACTCACCGACATGTACTCTTCAGGCGCCATCGAGTACTCAGGATTAGGGTTCCTACCGACAATGTCTTCCTTCACGACCCTCACGCCTGTCAGCCTGTATGGCTAGCGGCCGTGACCTTCTGGTTGTACCACACACAGGGGGTCAACTTCACACAAGCCCCAAGCAAAGTCCTCTGCCTTCTCCCGGTCCTCCTCGGCCACACGGTAAAAGCACTTCAATCATGCATAAGAGTCATGAGTTAGCACGGTGGGGTCATCAAGTATGAACATAACTCGAGAAATATGCCTTACCCAAAACTTGGTGATGACAGCATCAACTGTCGAAAGCCGGGACACGGGTAGTCCGTAGTCCGCCCAAGTAGTAGCTAGCTTCTGTCACCCTCGGGGTAATGTGATAGCCAGAACTTCCTAATCGAGCTCCAACGAGGCTGTTAGGAAGGCGAGCCTGTCCCGGAGGAAATGTCCAATTGCTGCACAAAATAAACATTAGTACACAATAATTATTTATGACCAACATGAAATAAAATGTTTTAAATTGCCAAATTAGTAAACTTACTCAAGGCCATCTGGAATAATAAGGGCTTCGCCTCCGAGTCCTAGGCTCAAACTTCTCGTGGGACTCCCGATTACCACGATTCCGCAATTTCTTGGCCCCACCAACTCGCGGCTAGTGTCCGCCTCCGTATCGGTCCCCGCCTCCCTCTCGGTCCTCGCCTCCCTCTCAGACTCTGCCTCCCTCTCGGACTCTGCCTCCCTCTCGGCCCTGAAAGGCTGCTCTGTCAGGAACAACTCAGGAGCCACGTCGCCAGAAGCAGAGGGTGGTGGGTCAAAGTCCACGCCTCCTCAAGTGGCACCTCGTCCTCGTCCTCCTCGACCTCGGCCTCGACCCCGTCCTCCGCCAGCAGGAGCAAGATCGGGGTAATGCGGATTGGGATTTGGCTGTCTCCCACTCCGTGTAGCACTTTTCTTGCGCTGCTTCAGCGCATTAAGCAAGGACGAACTGGTTGCCTTGCCGCTGCTCATATTGTTCAATCACCTGCATTAAGTAAGAGAAAACAGTTAAGCACAAAGACATAATAAAATGTATACACAAAGAATAAAGGCATAATGCAATTAAGAAAACAGTTAAGCACAAAGACAAAATAAAATGCATTAAAAAATAAATACTCACTATCATTTTCATTCTCATTCTCATTCACATTCTCATTCTCACTATCACTTTTGAGTAGAAATCTGGATTCTCATCGAAGGGTGTAGGCTCATCATCGTTGTCATTCTCGGTATGGAGCTTCTCGAGCATACTTATGTCATGTAGATTCTGTGACTCACCGAGTTTCTACATCATTCCCAAGATCCTCAAGATCAACGGTTCTAAATCAAAGTGTCCAAGTCCTCTTGCTCTTGATAGAAAATTCCTCAGACGTTAAAGGGTTAATGTTGTTGTAATCGTCCTGAGGAATCGGTAGGTTACCATGTGGCGATACGGAACACGACTTCCCAGCCCAGGAGTTCGCTTTACGGCATGGGTAGGGCAAATAATAAACTTGGTTGGCTTGGTGAGCAACAACAAAGACGTCGGCTCGCTTATAGGTGGTTGAAGGCCTAACTTCAACTAACCCAATGGAAGCGGTACTTCTCACCACCTTGGGTCAAACCAGTGGCACTTGAACACAACAAGATTGAGTTCGACATTAAATGCGATTGAAGGTCATTTCGTATACATTCTCTAACCTTCCGTAATCAAGGAATCGGCTCCTTTGGTGAACACCCGGTATTTACCGTTTTGCATTGGTCGCCCTTTCAAAAGTGCGTCTCAGTATGGAAGCGAAACCCATTCACATCATACTTCTCATACTTCATGACGACACTAATACAACCTTGGGAAACACATTTCAGCTCATCGACATCTCAACGTTGGGATCAGCTCCTCACGGTACAAGAGGAATTTGTTGCGTTCAAGAGTTACGTGGAATAAGAGCGACAAGTCACATATTGCAAGGTAAGAGGACAGTTAGAAATTACTTTTTCCATAAACCAGACACAAAGTTTTTTATTTCGAGCACCCTCTTTCAAGAGTGTCCAACTCCATGGGAGAGGGATCGGTCGTCCGCCACTGTTCATCCGTGAAATCGCTAAGAAGGAGAAAATAAGCATTAGACGGAGACGAGTTACTATATGCATAGAGAAATAGGGTGTTCACCATTTTACCTAATGAAATCGACCACTTCCTTCATGTTCATAAGCACATAGAGCATTATGCAATCCTTCTCTTCCTTGACAACCTATATTTTAGTCCTTTACCTTGCCACCGGAAATTGGAATAGTTCGAGATTGGGGTCATTCTTGGGCAGGTCGACATTGTAACGAGAGGGTTATGCATAGTGGGAACATCATCGGATGCCAAGAGGTTGTCGCGGCGTCGCCATCTCGAAGGCATGTTGCTTCAGCTATGCATGCTTCAATCTTGGCTTTGTTTCCGGTTATCTTCGAATATACTTAAACTCTCTCAATACAAAATTGCCAGAAATTGCACGGCCCCCAATAGTGCCTCGTTCGCAGGTGCACAATGAGATGTGCCATCGAGTAAAGAAGCTGGCGGAAAGATCATCTCAAATTGCATAACAACTCCGGCACACGAACTTGCGCTTCTCAATCACGGAGGACATATCCGCTAGCACAGAGGGTGCGGAAGAAATGGCTCAACTCCGCAAGCACTCGCCATACTTTTCGGGAGATACCTCGAACCATCACCGGCATCACCGCTCAATCCATATATGATAGTCGTGACTCTTGAGCCGTTGACTTGTCCGTCAAAGATTGACTCCTTACTTATATTGAACAATAACCGTCGGGAACATCACGACGTATTTGAGCCACCTAAATGACTCCTTCTTTTGGACATTATCAAGCGTAGTAGGCATGCTTGAACCAATTCTTTCGACGGAAGTAGGAGGCTGCATGTGTAATCTCTTCCTATCACAAAGCTTCTCAACATCAACTCTAGCCTTGACATTATCCTTTGACTTCCCAGGAATGTTCAGGACTGTGTGAAAAAGGGACTCCCCGACATTCTTTTCTGTGCATCACATCGATGTTATGGGGAAGTTCGAGGTCCTTGTAATACGAGATTCGTTAAAGGCTGCCACGTGAGTCCAATTATGCATTACACCATATCCAAATTGATGGCCAGTTCCGGCGCACGAGCACGATCTCGGCATCAACAATCGCACCCTCGAACTTTGGTACCTCTTTTACTTCATGCACAACTTTGCCCTTCTTGAAGTTCTTTCTATCTTCTCGAACGAATGATTTCTTTTGAGGTAATCGTCGATTCGTGTCAAGCGCAACATATTTGCGACCCGACTTTAGCCAAAGGAACTCAAGTCGGTGCACACCAGGCATGGCCACTTACCGTTGTACACCATCCGCACGTTAGGGTGCAGGAATGTCATGCATAGTATATTGTAACCAAACTTTCATCAAAAGTTTCTCTTTGATGCTCGTCGTATGTCAACGTCCGTGTATCCAAGAGTGGTTCAAATCATCCACAATCGGTGCATGTAGACACTCAAGTTCTTCCCGGATACTCGTGTCCCGGAATTATCACGACAAAACATGGTCTTCCGTTGCATTAATACTCCGGGAGGGATTGAGGAATAACATACACCGCCGGTATGCGAGGCCGTCGACATACCATATGGGTTGAAGCCATATGTTGCTATCGCAATTCTAACATTCGAGCCTCTTACGCTTGCCCAAGGTATTTGTCATCGAAGTTCTTCCATGCCTTACCATCAGATGGATGTCCCATCTTCTTCCGTCCGTGCCCGTCCTCGTATCTTTTCCCCTTCTTGTGCCACGTCATCTGTTTGGCAGTCTCCTCGCTCAAGTAAAGCCGCTGGATTCTTTTTATGAATGGGAGATACCGAAGTATCTTCTTAGCGACCTTCGACTGCCTCACCTGACCATCCTTCCCCTTTATCTCTTCATATCTAGAGGCCTTACAAATGGAGCAGTACTTGTCACCCTCAAACTGTTTCCAAAACAAAAGGCAGCCTTTTGGACAACAATCTATCTTTTCATAATCCATGTTGAGCTCCTTCATGAGTTTCTTCGTTTCGTGAAAGGTTTTGGGCGATAATGCCCTTGGGCAACATGTTACCACATGTTCTCGATTAGCTTCAAAGTGAGAACGGGTGGCGAATCGCAGCACTTGTCGGCTAGACACCGAGAGATGGCATCGGCTGAGAAATCTTTGCACCCTCGTCAGAGGCCTCTTAGCCATGCCATCATATCAAGGAAGGCCTTCGCGGTTGGCTCGGTTCCTCCGGTTCTAGCAGTTCCTCGGTTACGGTGATTCCTCCGTGGAGGTGGCGAATCGGCTGGTCGGCATCGATAAGATCATCTAGCATGTTTCTAATCCCATCGTGCTCATTGCCATTGAGCTGACGACATGACCTCACCTCTGTCACGTTAAATCGAGCAAAGTCGACTTGCGTGACATAGTTAGACATGTACCCATATTGCGAAGGTGTTTGTACATGTCATCCTTTCCCCGACGATGACGCTTAGTGCAATGAGCGCAGGGACAAAGTGCGAACAATTGCCTTGAACCACGCTAACTCATTCACTAACAAATGAGTGTTCCGTACCCAATCGTACATTTTATTAGTCGCACTAATACGGCCACCGTACATCCACCCATTATCAGCCATCCTCTTACGCTTTGTTGGGAGACAAACAACAAATATAACATTTTATATCAAACGAGATTAAATGCTTCATATTTTTATGCATTCATCAACCTACATGTCCAATAGGAAAAGAGGGTCCTAACATTGCCGGATCCGTAGATTGGGTAAGTTCTCCTGGTTCTACCCGATCCAGCAATTTGGCACCTCGCTGCTCTCCCGATACACGTCTCGACAAAAAGCCAAGAGGATGTGCATCCGGAGAACAACGAGGGCGCCACGAAATCTGTCTCGAATCGAGGTAGAGCCAGGAGAACAAACCCAACTACGAATCCGCCGACTGCCCGATAAAAGCCATAAGCGTTACGGTCCAAAATATGCGAGACCACTAATGCATATTAAGTCGCGTAACGCTTACGGTCGGGATGACGCCTAGGTGACGCGACAGACTTGGTGATCTAGACACAAAAATAAAACCTAGGTACAAGAGAGGCGAACAGATTCTCACCCTCGGCGGTAGAGGAAGTAGTCGATCAACCGAGTGTCGAGGTCGGCGACGGAACTCGGAGACGGGATCGAGGTGTCACCTACACCATCTCCCGCAACAACAGTCAGTCCGCCAAGGATGGTCACTCCCGAAACACTACAAAGTCTGTACATTGAAATAAAGAGAACACCTTAGTAAACATGCAACACACTCACGGCCCTAGTGTGGCTTCTCTCTTCAATGGACATATGACCAAGCTAGCTTGCCACTAACCAACGGCTTAATCCTAGCAACTCGTGCATGCATATCACTGAACAAATGATATAAACTACTAATAGATGCAACTAATAAATTCTAACAAGATTAACAACAAAATTTAATCTAACAAAATTAAATATTTGCTTCTAGAGGAGTGGACGAGGTACTGCAGGGGCGAGCTCGAGGAGGAGGGGAGAGCTTGGGAGGAGGGAGAGCCTGGGGGAGGAGGTCGAGCTCGGGAGGAGGAGGGAGGAGGGAGGCCAGGAGGAGGGAGAGCTTGGGAGGAGGGCAAGGTCGGGAGGAGGGAGAGCTTGGGAGGAGGAGAGCCTCGGGAGGAGGGGACGAGCTCGGGAGGAGGAAGGAGGAGGAGGAGGCGGCGGGAGGGAAGGAGAGGCGGTGGGCTTGGGAGCGGCGGCGGTGCTCGGGAGGAGGAGGCAGGCTCGGAGAGGAGGAGGAGGGCGGCGGGAGGAGGAGGAGGAGGCTAGGGAGGAGGCGGGAAGTGGTGGCGGGCGTGGCGGCAGGGGTCGGGCTTGAGGCGGAGCGGTGGTGGCGGCGTGGCGGTGGGCAGGCGGTGGTCGAAAGATTGGGGAGGAGTGGTGGCTGAATGGCCCGGGGTGGGCCGCGGGCGAAACTAACCGATAAGGCTACGCCGACGGCCAGGCATACGCCGAGGGCAGCCGTCGGCGTAGCTAGGGTTTTTTAATGGATAGAGGCTACGCCGAGGGTTGAAGCGTCGAGGCTGCCCTCGGCGTAGCTAGTTTTTTTATTTTTGTTATTAATAAAAAATTATACAAAAAATTTATTAATTTAACAAATGAAGAAACAATAGAATAAACAATAATATATTATTTGGTGTCTACTATTATAGAAGAAACAATTGATGTTTACAAATATCCATGATTTTACTAAGTGTTAACGCATGTCTACAAAGGGGGTCACACTTGGGACTTACACATGGCACCTATACCAACCTCTCACCACACTCACACACATATGCTAGGGACAAATGCAAGTTTTCATCGATTAGATGTTCTCGTGGTCTTCCTCGTGAAACCACGATCTCTGTGCACACTCGGATCGTCTACCCCCTAGGCGTTCCTCGGCGAGGGGCAGCGTAGCTCTCTCTTGTTTTGTGTTTGTTTAGGTCATAGGGTGATGTCAAACCATGTTGGCTCACAAGTTGGGGCACTATCCTACCCTTTCACCTCGACGGGAGATTCCACCCTCATCTGGTGGAACCTTCGCCTCTAGGTTAGGCGCATGCATCTGAGGGGACACATGCAAGCACCTATACCAACCTCTCACCACACCCACACACATATGCTAGGGGCACATGCAAGTTTTCATCTCATTAGATGTTCTCGTGGTCTTCCTCGTGAAACCACGATCTCTGTGCACACTCGGATCGTCTACCCCCTAGGCGTTCCTCGGCGAGGGTAGCCCGGCGTAGCTCTCTCTTGTTTTGTGTTTGTTTAGGTCATAGGGTGATGTAAAACAATGTTGGCTCACAAGTTGGGGCACTATCCTACCCGGTTTCACCTCGACGGGGAGATTCCATCCTCATACGGGTTCGGAACCTTCGCCTCTAGGTTAGAGCGCATGCATGCGAGGGGGGACACATGCAAGCACCTATATATACCAACCTCTCACCACACCCACACACATATGCTAGGGGCACATGCAAGTTTTCATCTCATTCCAATGTTCTCGTGGTCTTCCTCCGGTGAAACCCTGATCTCTGTGCACACTCGGATCGTCTACCCCCCTAGACGTTCCTCTGACAGGGGTAGCCCGGCGTAGCTCTCTCTTGTTTTGTGTTTGTTTAGGTCATAGGGTGATGTCAAACCATGTTGGCTCACAAGTTGGGGCACTATCCTACCCGGCTTCACCTCGACGGGGAGATTCCACCCTCATACGGGCCCGGAACCTTCGCCTCTAGGTTAGAGCGCATGCATGCGAGGGGGGACACATGCAAGCACCTATATATACCAACCTCTAACCACACCCACACACACATATGCTAGGGGCACATGCAAGTTTTCATCTCATTCCGATGTTCTCGTGGTCTTCCTCGTGAAACCACGATCTCTGTGCACACTCGGATCGTCTACCCCCTAGACGTTCCTCGGCGAGGTAGCCAGCGTAGCTCTCTCTTGTTTTGTGTTTGTTTAGGTCATAGGGTGATGTCAAACCATGTTGGCTCACAAGTTGGGGCACTATCCTACCGGTTTCACCTCGACGGGAGATTCCACCCTCATCTGGGCCGGAACCTTCGCCTCTAGGTTAGAGCGCATGCATGCGAGGGGACACATGCAAGCACCTATATATACCAACCTCTAACCACACCCACACACACATATGCTAGGGGCACATGCAAGTTTTCATCTCATTCCGATGTTCTCGTGGTCTTCCCGTGAAACCACGATCTCTGCACACTCGGATCGTCTACCCCCTAGGCGTTCCTCACAGGGTAGCCGGCGTAGCTCTCTCTTGTTTTGTGTTTGTTTAGGTCATAGGGTGATGTCAAACCATGTTGGCTCACAAGTTGGGGCACTATCCTACCGGTTTCACCTCGACGAGGAGATTCCACCTCATACGGGTCGGAACCTTCGCCTCTAGGTTAGGCGCATGCATGCGAGGGGACACATGCAAGCACCTATATACCAACCTCTAACCACACCCACACACACATATGCTAGGGGCACATGCAAGTTTTCATCTCATTCCGATGTTCTCGTGGTCTTCCTCGTGAAACCACGATCTCTGTGCACACTCGGATCGCCTACCCCTAGGCGTTCCTCCGACAGAGGTAGCCAGCGTAGCTCTATCTTGTTTTGTGTTTGTTTAGGTCATAGGGTGATGTCAAACCATGTTGGCTCACAAGTTGGGGCACTATCCTACCGGTTTCACCTCGACGGAGATTCCACCCTCATCTGGGCCGGAACCTTCGCCTCTAGGTTAGGCGCATGCATGCGAGGGGGACACATGCAAGCACCTATATATACCAACCTCTAACCACACCCCACACACACATATGCTAGGGGCACATGCAAGTTTTCATCTCATTCCGATGTTCTCGTGGTCTTCCTCCGTGAAACCACGATCTCTGTGCACACTCGGATCGTCTACCCCCTAGACGTTCCTCCGACAGGGTAGCCCGTAGCTCTCTCTTGTTTTGTGTTTGTTTAGGTCATAGGGTGATGTCAAACCATGTTGGCTCACAAGTTGGGGCACTATCCTACCGGTTTCACCTCGACGGAGATTCCACCCTCATCTGGGCGGAACCTTCGCCTCTAGGTTAGGCGCATGCATGCGAGGGGACACATGCAAGCACCTATATATACCAACCTCTAACCACACCCACACACACATATGCTAGGGGCACATGCAAGTTTTCATCTCATTCCGATGTTCTCGTGGTCTTCCTCCGTGAAACCACGATCTCTGTGCACACTCGGATCGTCTACCCCCTAGGCGTTCCTCAGCGAGGTAGCCCGGCGTAGCTCTCTCTTGTTCTGTGTTTGTTTAGGTTATAGGGTGATGTCAAACCATGTTGGCTCACAAGTTGGGGCACTATCCTACCCGCTTTCACCTCGACGGGGAGATTCCACCCTCATACGGGCCCGGAACCTTCGCCTCTAGGTTAGAGCGCATGCATGCGAGGGGGGACACCTGCAAGCACCTATATATACCAACCTCTAACCACACCCACACACACATATGCTAGGGGCACATGCAAGTTTTCATCTTATTCCGATGTTCTCGTGGTCTTCCTCCGGCGAAACCCTGATCTCTGTGCACACTCGGACCGTCTACCCTCCTAGACGTTCCTCTGACAGGGGTAGCCCGGCGTAGCTCTCTCTTGTTTTGTGTTTGTTTAGGTCATAGGGTGATGTCAAACCATGTTGGCTCACAAGTTGGGTCACTATCCTACCCGGTTTCACCTTGACAGGGAGATTCCACCCTTATACGGGCCCGGAACCTTCGCCTCTAGGTTAGAGCGCATGCATGCGAGGGGGGACACATGCAAGCACCTATATATACCAACCTCTAACCACACCCACACACACATATCCTAGGGGCACATGCAAGTTTTCATCTGATTCCGATGTTCTCGTGGTCTTCCTCCGGCGAAACCCTGATCTTTGTGCACACTCGGATCGTCTACCCCCTTGGCGTTCCTCGGCGAGGGTAGCCAGTAGCTCTCTCTTGTTTTGTCTTTTTAGGTCATAGGGTGATGTCAAACCATGTTGGCTCACAAGTTGGGTCACTATCCTACCGGTTTCACCTCGGCGGGAGATTCCACCCTATCTGGGCCGGAACCTTCGCCTCTAGGTTAGGCGCATGCATGCGAGGGACACATGCAAGCACCTATATATACCAACCTCTAACCACACCCACACACACATATGCTAGGGGCACATGCAAGTTTTCATCTCATTCCGATGTTCTCGTGGTCTTCCTCGTGAAACCACGATCTCTGTGCACCTCGGATCGTCTACCCCCTAGGCGTTCCTCGGCAGGTAGCCGGCGTAGCTCTCTCTTGTTTTGTGTTTGTTTAGGTCATAGGGTGATGTCAAACCATGTTGGCTCACAAGTTGGGTCACTATCCTACCGGTTTCACCTCGACGGGAGATTCCACCCTCATCTGGGCGGAACCTTCGCCTCTAGGTTAGGCGCATGCATGCGAGGGGGACACATGCAAGCACATATATACCAACCTCTAACCACACCCACACACACATATGCTAGGGGCACATGCAAGTTTTCATCTCATTCCGATGTTCTCGTGGTCTTCCTCGTGAAACCACGATCTCTGTGCACACTCGGATCGTCTACCCCCTAGACGTTCCTCTCGGCGAGGTAGCCCGGCGTAGCTCTCTCTTGTTTTGTGTTTGTTTAGGTCATAGGGTGATGTCAAACCATGTTGGCTCACAAGTTGGGGCACTATCCTACGGCTTCACCTCGACGGGAGATTCCACCCTCATCTGGCCGGAACCTTCGCCTCTAGGTTAGAGCGCATGCATGCGAGGGGACACATGCAAGCACCTATATATACCAACCTCTAACCACACCCACACACACATATGCTAGGGGCACATGCAAGTTTTCATCTCATTCCGATGTTCTCGTGGTCTTCCTCCCGTGAAACCACGATCTCTGTGCACACTCGGATCGTCTACCCCCTAGGCGTTCCTCGGCGAGGTAGCCCGCATAGCTCTCTCTTGTTTTGTGTTTGTTTAGGTCATAGGGTGATGTCAAACCATGTTGGCTCACAAGTTGGGGCACTATCCTACCGGTTTCACCTCGACGGAGATTCCACCCTCACACGGGCCGGAACCTTCGCCTCTAGGTTAGAGCGCATGCATGCGAGGGGACACATGCAAGCACCTATATACCAACCTCTAACCACACCCACACACACATATGCTAGGGGCACATGCAAGTTTTCATCTCATTCCGATGTTCTCGTGGTCTTCCTCGTGAAACCACGATCTCTGTGCACACTCGGATCGCCTACCCCCTAGACGTTCCTCTGCAGGAGTAGCCAGTAGCTCTCTCTTGTTCTGTGTTTGTTTAGGTTATAGGGTGATGTCAAACCATGTTGGCTCACAAGTTGGGGCACTATCCTACCGCTTTCACCTCGACGGGAGATTCCACCCTCACGGGCCCGGAACCTTCGCCTCTAGGTTAGAGCGCATGCATGCGAGGGGGGACACATGCAAGCACCTATATATACCAACATCTAACCACACCCACACACACATATGCTAGGGGCACATGCAAGTTTTCATCTTATTCCGATGTTCTCGTGGTCTTCCTCCGGCGAAACCCTGATCTCTGTGCACACTCGGACCGTCTACCCTCCTAGACGTTCCTCTGACAGTAGCCAGGTAGCTCTCTCTTGTTTTGTGTTTGTTTAGGTCATAGGGTGATGTCAAACCATGTTGGCTCACAAGTTGGGTCACTATCCTACCGGTTTCACCTTGTGGGAGATTCCACCCTTATATACGGGCCTAACCTTCGCCTCTAGGTTAGGCGCATGCATGCGAGGGGACACATGCAAGCACCTATATACCAACCTCTAACCACACCCACACACACATATCCTAGGGGCACATGCAAGTTTTCATCTGATTCGATGTTCTCGTGGTCTTCCTCGTGAAACCACGATCTTTGTGCACTCGGATCGTCTACCCCCTAGGCGTTCCTCGCAGAGGTAGCCCGTAGCTCTCTCTTGTTTTGTCTTTTTTAGGTCATAGGGTGATGTCAAACCATGTTGGCTCACAAGTTGGGTCACTATCCTACCGGTTTCACCTCGACGGGAGATTCCACCCTTATCTGGGCCGGAACCTTCGCCTCTAGGTTAGGCGCATGCATGCGAGGGGACACATGCAAGCACCTATATATACCAACCTCTAACCACACCCACACACACATATGCTAGGGGCACATGCAAGTTTTCATCTCATTCCGATGTTCTCGTGGTCTTCCTCGTGAAACCACGATCTCTGTGCACACTCGGATCGTCTACCCCCTAGGCGTTCCTCCCGGAGGTAGCCCGTAGCTCTCTCTTGTTTTGTGTTTGTTTAGGTCATAGGGTGATGTCAAACCATGTTGGCTCACAAGTTGGGTCACTATCCTACCGGTTTCACCTCGACGGGAGATTCCACCCTCATCTGGGCCGGAACCTTCGCCTCTAGGTTAGGCGCATGCATGCGAGGGGACACATGCAAGCACATATATATACCAACCTCTAACCACACCCACACACACACATATGCTAGGGGCACATGCAAGTTTTCATCTCATTCCGATGTTCTCGTGGTCTTCCTCGTGAAACCACGATCTCTGTGCACACTCGGATCGTCTACCCCCTAGACGTTCCTCCGAGGGTAGCCAGGCGTAGCTCTCTCTTGTTTTGTGTTTGTTTAGGTCATAGGGTGATGTCAAACCATGTTGGCTCACAAGTTGGGGCACTATCCTACGGCTTCACCTCGACGGGAGATTCCACCCTCATCTGGGCGGAACCTTCGCCTCTAGGTTAGGCGCATGCATGCGAGGGGGACACATGCAAGCACCTATATATACCAACCTCTAACCACACCCACACACACATATGCTAGGGGCACATGCAAGTTTTCATCTCATTCCGATGTTCTCGTGGTCTTCCTCGTGAAACCACGATCTCTGCACACTCGGATCGTCTACCCCCTAGGCGTTCCTCGGCGAGGTAGCCAGCGTAGCTCTCTCTTGTTTTGTGTTTGTTTAGGTCATAGGGTGATGTCAAACCATGTTGGCTCACAAGTTGGGGCACTATCCTACCGGTTTCACCTCGACGGGAGATTCCACCCTCATCTGGCCGGAACCTTCGCCTCTAGGTTAGGCGCATGCATGCGAGGGGGACACATGCAAGCACCTATATATACCAACCTCTAACCACACCCACACACACATATGCTAGGGGCACATGCAAGTTTTCATCTCATTCCGATGTTCTCGTGGTCTTCCCCCGGCGAAACCCTGATCTCTGTGCACACTCGGATCGTCTACCCCCTAGGCGTTCCTCCCGACAGGTAGCCCGCGTAGATCTCTCTTGTTTTGTGTTTGTTTAGGTCATAGGGTGATGTCAAACCATGTTGGCTCAAGTTGGGGCACTATCCTACCGCTTTCACCTCGACGGGAGATTCCACCCTCATCTGGTGGAACCTTCGCCTCTAGGTTAGGCGCATGCATGCGAGGGGACACATGCAAGCACCTATATATACCAACCTCTAACCACACCCACACACACATATGCTAGGGACACATGCAAGTTTTCATCTCATTCCGATGTTCTCGTGGTCTTCCTCCGGCGAAACCATGATCTGTGCACACTCGGATCGTCTACCCCCCTAGACGTTCCTCTCAGCGAGTAGCCAGCGTAGCTCTCTCTTGTTTTGTGTTTGTTTAGGTCATAGGGTGATGTCAAACCATGTTGGCTCACAAGTTGGGGCACTATCCTACCCGCTTTCACCTCGACGGGGAGATTCCACCCTCATACGGGCCCGGAACCTTCGCCTCTAGGTTAGAGCGCATGCATGCGAGGGGGGACACATGCAAGCACCTATATATACCAACCTCTAACCACACCCACACACACATATCCTAGGGGCACATGCAAGTTTTCATCTCATTCCGATGTTCTCGTGGTCTTCCTCCGGCGAAACCCTGATCTCTGTGCACACTCGGATCGTCTACCCCCCTAGACGTTCCTCTGACATGGGTAGCCCGGCGTAGCTCTCTCTTGTTTTGTGTTTGTTTAGGTCATAGGGTGATGTCAAACCATGTTGGCTCACAAGTTGGGGCACTATCCTACCCGGTTTCACCTCGACAGGAGATTCCACCCTCATACGGACGAACCTTCGCCTCTAGGTTAGGCGCATGCATGCGAGGGGACACATGCACCTATACCAACCTCTCACCACACTCACACACATATGTTTTGTGTTTGTTTAGGTCATAGGGTGATGTAAAACCATATTAGCTTCGTCTCAACGGAGATTCCCCTTATACGGTCCGAACCTACGCTTCCGCATGCATGCGAGGGACAGGCACATGTGATTGAATCTTTGAACAACTTCACAAAAATTTGTGAAATATAAATTTCATGCACATGTGATAATAACACAAACATGCAAATTTCTCAACTTGTGAGAAGATTCGACATTTTATGTGGGCGTGAAGACTATTATTCGGAGGCTACGAATCCATCCAATTGATAAAATAGAACCTAAATAATTAATACTAATAAATAAATACAAATAATTTGGTAAGGAAAAAAAGTGCATAGGTACCGAGGGTCACCGTCGGCGAGGAAGAACGACGCCGAGGGTGACCGTCGGCGTAGCCTATGCCGACAGCTGACTCTCGGCGTAATCTTGGCGCGTTAGGGCATGTCGGCCTGGCCTGACTAGTGCCACGCGGCCACCCCGTACGCCGAGGGCTAAGTTTACGCCGACGGTCACCCTCGGCGTACGTGCCGCTACGCCGACGGCTGCGGTACGCCGAGGGCTCGGAAGCTGGGCTGGCCTGGCCCGGTGCTACGCCGACGGCCCCGACCTTTGGCCGTCGGCACACAACGTCATTCCTGTAGTGAGCCCCAGATATGAGTAGAAGAATTCTAGGACTGTAATTCCACGTCGCAATTTGCTTCTTGCTTACTATGATGGTGTTCAGTGAGAATGTATCTTAAGCTTTTGATGCCAACAGTCAAACCCTCTTTTGATATTTTTCAACCCTATTGATGAGACTCTAAACATCTATAATCTTCTTCCTCACTAATAGTATTTCTACTAGATGCACTCTCATATATATGGACGGTTATGTTTAGGAACTAATGGTTTTATATACCTCCTTTTATATCACGAGACTCTGAGTAAAGCAAGAGTTCTGCACTATCTACTATTGAGCATAGATCGGAAGTCCAATTATTCGCAGAATCAAGGAATAATGCAGCAGTGCCTAAAGGATCGTTATGGTGACAGAGCCATAGCATGCTACCTGCCTGATGGTGACTAGCCTTATTGTACCCTTCCGTGACAAACACGGTTTCATCTTGGTTGTTGCAATTCCCTAGATTTATGCAGGACTGTGATGCCCCAATACAAGTCGACCTACACAAAGCCTAGTACCTGCAGTGTACAGTATGGTTTTTCCCTGATTCGTCTCATTCCTATCAACAAAATTCGGAACCACTACAGGACGCGCGTGCTACGCCGAGGGCAAAAAGCCGTCGGCGTAGCCTAAAATGCCCTCGGCGTATGCTACGCCGACGGCTGCCCTCGGCGTAGCCTCCTCGGCAAAGGGCTGGAGCACATAGAGGCCGTCGGTATCAAAATGCCGTCGGCGTATGCTACGAGGGGCAATGCGTCGGCGTGTGACCGTCGGCATAGCTTGTCGACCGTTCAAAATATTTTTTAAAAAATAAATTTTTATTTTATTTTTTTCTTAATTTTGAATCTATGAACTGTTTGACTCGTTAATCTCTCACTTTGAACATTTTTAACACTAATTACACTTAATACTTAATTAAATTGCAATCTTGGTGAACTTCCGGAAGGTCACCCATCCTAATACTACTCCATTTCCAAGACGCTTAACTTCCTCGTTCCTTCGGAATCTGTTTATAAAGTAATTCATACATTGTTGTCAATACTATGATACCAATCCTATTAACCCTTATATCAACATGTCACATGTTTGTATTTTTTGAAATTACAAACAATTATTTAAATAAACATTAATGAATAAGTAAAAATATTATTGAATTCAAATAAAAATATAATAATTTTACTTTTTTGTATTTTTCTATTTAATATGGAATAATTAATATCTTTAAATCTATAAATCGGAATTTAACAAATAATATGTCTAAATTGATCAGAAAAATGAGAGGAATCCAAATATGATATCCATATCAACTAATCACAAACCATCCGTTTTTTAATTATCTATTTGGTGGTTGCTTTAGAAAATTCCCTTTTTGCGCTCGGATAATGAAAAATGGCTTTTTGGTGCGATGAAAAGGAAAACTTGCATTCCTCTTGCAACATTGTTCGCCATCCCATGATGCATGTGTATGCATAATATGGGAACATTATCATAAACTATGCCTTGATTCTAGCCATAACATTGGTCATTTGACCCGAAAGCCAAGAAACCTCGAATGAGATAGGTCATTTTGTGAAGGTTTTTTTGAAACATAATCAATATATCAAGTTTAATATTTTTGCTTATAACTATGTCACATAATATGACATCACGCGAAGGTTTCGCATTGTTTCGATCGTTTTTGAATTTTTTATGCCCGTTTTAAACTATCGTCAAACTTTGTCGAGCGGGCATGAAGATTCTTAGCTCGGGCCGAGCCTCGCTAAACTTGCATCGAATCTTTGATAAAATAGCATATTGTGAACCTAAAATGATTTTTGTAAAAAACATGAGCATCGGATCATGTACATAGTTCATATCGACCCACTTCCCACCGATTCGGCAGAATTTGTCTTTTATCGAGGTGACAGAAAGGTTTGAAACCTGTTGGGACATTGTCCATATAAGGTGGTATATTATTTTAGTAAAATATGGTGGTAGCATTTTGAATTAGCCATTTGGTGGTTGCTTTACAAAATCGTCTGCTTTTTATGATCGGAAAATGGGAAATGGCTTTTAGTGCACGAAAGGAAAACTTCCTCTGCAACATTGTTCGCCATCCCATGATGCATGTGTATGCACAATATGGGAACATTATCACAAACTATGCCTTGATTCTAGCCATAACATTGGTCATTTGACTGAAAGCCAAGAAACCTCGAATGAGATAGGTCATTTTGTGAAGGTTTTTGAGACATAATCAATATATCAAGTTTAATATTTTCCTTATAACTATGTCACATAATATGACACCACGCGAAGGTTTCGCATTGTTTCGATCGTTTTGAATTTTTATGCCCTTTTAAATTATCGTCAAACTTTGTCGAGCGGGCATGAAGATTCTTAGCTCGGGCCGAGCCTCGCTAAACTTGCATTGGATCTTTGATAAAATAGCATATTGTGAACCTAAAATGATTTTTGTAAAAAACATGAGCATCGGATCATGTACATAGTTCATATCGACCACTTTACGCACGATTCGCAGAATTTGTCTTTTCACCAGAGGTGGGCGGAAGGTTTGATTCCCCTATTGGGAAATTTTCTATATAAGGTGGTATAGTATTTTTGTAAAATGTGGTGGTACCATTTTGAATTAGCCATTTGGTGGTTGCTTTACAAAATCGTCCGTGTTTTGTGCTCGAGAAAATGGGAAATGGCTTTTGGTGCGACGAAGGAAAACTTTCTCCTGCAACATTGTTCGCCATCCCATGATGCATGTGTATGCACAATATGGGCACATTATCACAAACTATGCCTTGATTCTAGCCATAACATTGGTCATTTGACCCGAAAGCCAAGAAACCTCGAATGAGATAGGTCATTTTGTGAAGGTTTTTTTGAGACATAATCAATATAGCAAGTTTAATATTTTTCCTTATAACTATGTCACATAATATGACATCACGCGAAGGTTTCGCATTGTTTCGATCGTTTTTGAATTTTTTATGCCCCTTTTAAATTATCGTCAAACTTTGTCGAACGGCGGGTATGAAGATTCTTAGCTCGGGCGAGCCTCGCTAAACTTGCATTGGATCTTTGATAAAATAGCATATTGTGAACCTAAAATGATTTTGTAAAAACATGAGCATCGGATCATGTACACGTAGTTCATATCTGACCCACTTTCTACCGATTCGGCAGGAATTTGTCTTTTTCACCAGAGGTGGACGGAAAGGTTTCGGATTCTCCTATTGGGACATTGTCTATATAAGGTGGTATAGTATTTTTGTAAAATGTGGTGATACCATTTTGAATTAGCCATTTGGTGGTTGCTTTACAAAATCGTCGTGTTTTGTGCTCGAGAAAATGGGAAATGGCTTTTGGTGCGACGAAAGGAAAACTTTCTCCTGCAACATTGTTCGCCATCTCATGATGCATGTGTATGCACAATATGGGCACATTATCAAAAACTATGTCTTGATTCTAGCCATCAAATTCGTCATTTGACACGCAAAACACCCAACCCCGAATGTGATAGGTCATTTTGTGAAGGGTTTTTTGAGACATAATCAATATACCAAATTTGATATTTTTCCTTCTAACTATGTCACATAATATAACACCACGCGAAGGTTTCGCATTGTTTCGATCATTTTTGAATCTTTTATGCCCATTTTAAACTATATATAATTTCTTATGTTTTACTTAATTTTTATTTATAAATGTGTAATATTTGAGTGTAGATAGATAGGTCTTATTTTTCTGCAAATTTTGATATATTATTTGTATTTTTTCGAATTAGAATGATTTAGTTATGATTTTTCAAAGTTTAATGAGATAAAATAAAAAATTGCTACGCCGAGGGCAGCCGTCGGCGTATGCTACGCCGAGGGCAGCCGTCGGCGTAGCATAGGATATGCCGAGGGCAATTCTACGCCGACGGCTGCTTGGCGGAGCTGGCCTAGACAATGGCTACGCCGACGGCCCCGATGTTTGGCCGTCGGCGTAGCGACTGGCCGTCGGCGTAGCTTCCCATTCCTGTAGTGAACATAGATTGCCTTCTTCTAGCCTGCTCTTTTTCTTGTATTTCTGCTAGCTACAGTCAGGTATGGATGTATATATAAGGTAAGTGACAGGGGGAAAGTTAGAGAAGGCCACCTCCTATATCCTGAGCTAGTATGTGTTGCATGTTGTAGCATTCGGACGTATATTTACTATGAGATGTTAATACAAGCTTTTTCTGCCACTTTTATTTATATTTTCTGATAGGTATGTACTAGCGCATAACCTAAGCCCTAATTCAGCGGTGCATACCAAAAGCTCGGTATCCTACTTGTCTGCTCCCAGAAAGTACATGAGTGTTAGGTAGACGGAATATGCACCTTTGGTCATGAGCCACAGTCGGAAGGAGCTCACGAGTGTTAGGTAGACGGAATAAATTGCTCCAAGAGAGAATTTTAGTAAAAATATGTCTAGAGAAGGAGCAGTCGAACTGAAGTGCGCAATGGACTCCATGTTGTAGTTGCATAGTAAGCAGGCAGACTGGTGACTGCGGTTTTGGCGTTGAGATCGTTGTATTGAGGTCCAAAACCTATCCAGAGCTAACAAAGCCATGGGGGGACTTGATATCAAGATCTCGCGCGAAATGCTAGCTATCTTTGAGACGGCCGCGGCCTCTGTTGTGGGCAATGGACGCAATACGCTCTTCTAGCAAGATCAATGGTTAGATGGCTAGAAGATATCTGACTTTGTACCAAACCAGGTTGCAGTGGTGCCCCTCCATCGGGTTGCTACACGTTTGGTTAGTGAGGCGGTGGTGGGAGCGTGGCTCACGGACAGTGGGCCCATCCTGGGCAAGGATGCTATCTGCGAGTTCTTCCTAATCCGGGATAGGCTTTTCAGAGTGGAGCTGCAGGATGGGCAGGAGGATGTGTTCATATGACGCTGAGGTATTCCTCCAAATCTTCCTACAACGCCCTCTTCGCCGGGCACATCGACAGTCCTGGAGTGGACCAAATTTGGAAGTCCCGAGCACCCTGAAGTGGACTTATGGTGACAGGGCCATAGCATTTGTTAGTCTCATGCAAATGCTACACAGCCGCCACATGATGATCTGCCTTATCGTATGCTTCTATGAGAAACATGGCAAAGTTTCATCTTGGTTGTTACATTTCCCTAGATCTATGCTGGACTGCGATGCTCCAATACAAGTCGACCTATACAAAGCCTTGTACTTGCAGTGCTTCTCCGTCCTTGTGCCCTACGTAGTAAGTGTTTTTCTCGGATTCATCTCATTCCTATATATCAACAAAACTCTGAACATAGATTACCTTCTCCTAGCTTGCTCTTTTTCTTGTATTTCTGCTAGGTACAATAAGGTAAGTGACAGGTGAAAGTTAGAGAAGGCGACCTCTTATATCATGAGCTAGTATGTGTTGCATGTTGCACCGTTCGGACGGATATTTACTATGATGTTGTAGGACAATCAATGAGATGCACCTTTGGTCATGAGCCACCAGTTCACCAGTGTTAGGTAGGCGGAATAAATCGCTCCAAGAAAGGATTTTTGTAGTAAAAGATGTGTGTAGAGGAGGAGCAGTCGACCAAGATGTGCGCAATGGACTCCATGTTCTAGTTGCATAGTAAGCGAGCATATGAAGAACATTAAAGATTTGAGGCTTTACACCCTGATGGAGGCTTCACATTTGATGGAGCCCTGGGGAAGATTCCCTATATGAAGAAGGATCCGTGTAATCACCGGGCTCGGTCGACCCCATGCGGGATGATCGGGCTTGTCACAAGACTTCCCATATTAAATATTTGTTGTCGTGAATGTCGTGGGCCTACTAATGGCCTTGTACAGAAGGATGTTCAAATTAGCCATGAATTGTGTTGGAGAACTTATAAAAGAATCAAGATTTTGAAATCAGGGGTTTTACATGATGGCTATTATGCCATGCAAATGAATTTTTTTAATCCCAATTTTTAAAATCTTGAGATGTTACAGGCCATGTCCTATGATGGCGCGCTTGAGTTGTCCATTGACTGGCGGTTTCCAACGACGGGAGGTTGCAGGGCTCAAACGATGGTCGGGGGTTAGATTTGAGTGCGCAGGAGAAAAGGACTAATAAGCTACCATTCTAAATGAAGGACTAGATTTATGTGGGTGCTGCTGCCTCCAACTAGGGATTACCAGGGTACCATCAAATACTCACAAAAGGAGGCTTCTGAACACCGTGATAGTAAGCAAGAAGAGAGTTGTTATGTGGAATTACAGTCCTAGAATTCTTCGACGAGTTTCTTAGGCTTGTGATGCCAACAGTCAACCCCGACTTCTGATATCTCTCAACACTATTGATAAGACTCTACACTTTTATAATCTTCTTTCTCAACAATATTTCTACTAGATGCAGCCTCGTATATGGATGGTTCTGTTTAGGAACTAATGGTTTTATATACCTCCTTTTATATCACGAGACTCTGAGTAAAGCAAGACTTCTCCACTATCTACTATTGAGCGCAGATCGGAAGTCCAATTGTTGGCAGAATGAAGGAATAATTCAGTAGCCTAAGGGTTACTTATTGTGACAGAGCCATAGCATATGTTAGTCTCATGTAAATGCTACCCGCCAGATGATGATCTGACTTATTATATGGAGTGCTTCAGTCCCCCATCCCTAAACTTAAGCTATATGGGCCGTTTTATTTTTTTGACCGGTCGAAACCCATATCGAGATCACGTCTATCTCTGTAATTGTGTACTCGGTCGAAATGGGTATAATCCAAGTTCCGACCGGCTGATCCCACCTCCTATTATCGCGATCTACGTCTTTGTATGTCATATTTTAATTTTTTTTGTTGTTGTTATATAACTTCTGATTTTCGCCTTCCGCAGGCACATGAGCATACGTATATGGTGAGTATACGTCAAAGAGGACCATACGGAGTTCGGGTGGGTTCGTACGATCCTCTAAACAATCGGAATCAAGTTTTTATTTGTCAAAATTTGAAAGAGGGAGGAGGAGGGGGTGGGGGACCGAAGCAAAAGTGCTTATGTATGTTTCTATGGCAGACATGGCGAAGTTTCATCTTGGTTGTTACATCTCCCTGGATCTATGCTAGACTGTGATTCCTCAATACAAATCGACCGACACAAATCCATGTACCTGCAGTGGTTCTAAGTCCTAGTGTCCTACACAATAAGAGGTGTGCTTCGTACCCCCCTCCTCTAAACTTAAGCTGTATGAGTTGTTTTATCTTTTAACCCGTCGAAACCCATATCGAGGTCATGTATATCTTCGTATATGTGTACTCGGTCGAATTGGATATAATCTATGTTCCGGTTGGCTGATCCCACCTTTCATTATCGCGATCTACGTCTTTACATGTCATATTTTAAATTTTTGTTGTTGCTATTATATAACTTTTGATTTTCGTCTTCCACAGACATATGAGTATATGTGTACGATGAGCATACGTCTAAGAGGACCATAAGGACTTCGGGTGGATTTGTACGGTCCTCTAAACAATCGGTATTGTTTGTCAAAGTTTGAAGTGAAGGGGGAGGGGGGGACTGAAGCAAAAGTGACACAATAAAGGATTTTTCCTGATTCGTCTCATTCCTATCAAGAAAACTGTGAACAAAGAATGCCTTCTCCTAGCTTGCTCCTTTTCTTATATTTCTTCTAGCTACAGTTAGGTATGAATGTATAAGGTAAGTGATGGGGCAAAGTTAGAGAAGGCCACCTCCTATATCATGAGGAAGTATGTGTTGCATGTTGTACCATTCGGACGGATATTTACTATGATGTTAATACAAGATTTTTCTACCACTTTTATTTCTATTTTCTAATAGGTACGTAGGCAGAAACTGTTTTGTTAAGTATAGATTAGTAGGGGACTTTAAAATAGGCCAATGATCGCATTACAGCTCTTAGGAGGGATGAGGAGACAAAATGGGCCAACGGACAAAAGTAAAACATATTCAAGAAGGGGAAAATAATACTAAATACTTCCATTTAACTGCAAATGGTAAGCACAGGAAGAAAATAATTTTTCAATTAGAGCAGGAAGAAGAAATGATTGTTGGTGAGGTAAATTTAAAAGTTTTTATTACTGAATTCTACAAAAAGCTATTTGGGACACCTTCTCCAACGAATATTTTCATGATGGAGGGGGTCACTCATGACATACCGCAGCTAACCATTAAGGAGAATAATATTCTCATGGCACCTTTTTCTAATAAAGAGGTGTTCGAGGCCAGAACTTCCTCGCCAGAACCTCATGCGTGCAGGCCAGAACTTCCTCACCAGTGTCTCCATTTCTGGTATGGGGACAACCTCTCTTGGTTGTAGCATTGTTAGAGATCGACGAACTACTACTAAGCCTTTATACAAATAGAGCAGCACATAGGCCTTGGCAAAAGCCGAAACTCCAAACCGTGTAAACCGTTCAAACTAGTACTAGTTTATTTTTCTTCACAAGCCCAATTTAGATTTTCAATCTAGTTCAAAAAAATGAACTGATCCAAACCGGGTAAAACCAGTCAAACTGTTTTTGCCCACCCTTAGCAGCACATAGCCGAGTCTTGACGGTTGCCGCGCATCCTAGTGTCCTACAGAATCGGCGTTTTTTCTCGATTCCTCGCATTCCCATCAAACACAACTCCAAACTCAGCATTGCCTACTCGTAGCTTGCTCTTTCTCTTGTATTTCTACAAGCTACAGTCAGTTATGGATTTGTAAAGTAAGTGATGGGAAAAAAGAAAGCAGACCACCTCCCCTTATATCGTGATCAAGTATGTATAGCATGGTGTACCGTGCAACATAAACTTTACTATGCCACCCATTTAGTTCAATGCAAGATTTATGTTCCGCCTACCACTTACATCTCTATTTTCAAATATATAGTTATATACTACCATTGAAAGTTCTTTTTTGAAAGGCTGAAGGGCTTTTGTACGCTGGAGGAATTTAGTGGTGTTAGGGCCCTAGCTACGAGCTTTATAGATGGTATCCACTTCTTATATTCACTAATTTACGAGCTCCTGAATGTACCAAGGCTGCCAAGTCCAGCATGCATCTGCTCCGGCTGTCCGATCTACGACGGTGCTGCCGCTGCTTCACTCCATAAAGGTCGTGCTCTCTGGTACCTCTGAAAGTAAGATTAGTTACTCTTACAAACATAGTAAAGCTTCTCCTCTATTGGAATTAAATCTAGAAGCTTCCCAATTAGGAGCAAACGTCCTCTTCATCTTGCTGCAATTATACAGCTTGGGACAGCCAAACCTAAAAACTCGGGAAAGATTCAAACTACACATGGATGTCTAAAGCCTCTCGCCTATGGTAGCAAATTGACGCGCCGGCGTGAAGGTACCCATCATCCAATCGACGACTGCAGCTTGAAGTCTGGGCGCGGACGTGACCACTCCGGCAGAAAGAGTTCATCGAGCATGTATGCGGCAGCATCACGTCACATCAGGCCTACTCTCCTAGGATTGGACAAAAAAATCGTCTTCGCGTGTAAGGAACCGTAGAACCTCCACCATTATTCAGGCCAATTCAGCGGTCCCCACACCACCGGTCGGCTTACGGCAAATGGAACGAGCCGGTCAGTCTTCATCCCTTTCGAAGCCATGGCTGAACCCATAGATAGATTAGAGAGAACGAGATGCAACGTAGCTGCCTAAGGCAACCACCATGACGGCTGGCTAGGGTTCGGAGGGGGCACCCCGGGGTCACCTAGCGCGAGCGGCCCGGGAGTGGTTGACACATTATTCACTAGGGAATATTTGAGCTCACCCTAGTCCATTTGATGGTGCCCACGAGGGAGTTTATGGTTCCAAAATTTTCTTCGGTGGCCCTAGTTGGACAGACCTTGTAGAAAGGTACAAGATGGAAGCCTAAAATCAGTGCATCTTCTTCCTCAACCATTGTCTTGAACACCATTTATTTTTTATATAAGCACCCCAATAACTCAGACTCTTCAGAGCATGCCCCAAGAGATGACGATATCCGTGAAGATGTCAGTGAGTTTGTCTTCAATGACGATGAGTAGTGTAGGTAGCTATATAGCTATAAGTAGTTAATATAATATTAGTTGATGAACGTCGATAATACGATATTGTTCTATTATATGTTGTTCTGCTATATGCTTCTATTGTTTTGGAATATGCTTTTTCTATCAAAATAATTAAAATCGGTAGTTTTTCTATTCTCAAAATCACGATCTAGTGATGTGTCTGCAATTTCACATATCGCTAATCTCTCTAAAACCAATAGGTATGACACATATCTATGGTATTTTGCGGACATGTCACCGGTATCAAATGAACACCGGTGGTATGTCGAATACATGCCACTAAGGGGTCTTTGACACGTCACTGATAGCCTATTCTATATTAGTGCACCGCAGTAATGTGACGCCATGCCGGCAGCAACAACAACATGAACCCATGAACCTGCCAAGGACCAGATCCGGCGCCGCTATAATGGCTAAACCTCTTAGCATTGTGATCCCATCTCCACCTCCGCCTTGCCGAGTCTATCACGGGACCACCACAGAAGTGTGCCGTCGACTAACCACCTGAACTGTGCAGCACTGCTACGAGGAGAAAATAGGAAATGCTACCTATCACTAGTGGAAACGAGGTCTTTTGTTGATCCCGAAAAGGGGCTTTAACACCGGTTCTTCTACGAACCGGTGTTAAAGGGGGGGCCGTACCAGCGTGGCCCCTGCGGCAAAAAAGGAGCCCCCCTTTAACACCGGTTCGTGGCACGAACCGGTGTTAAAGGTCCCTGCAGCAGTGGCCCGCGCACCCCCCCCTTTAACACCGGTTCGTGGCATGAACCGGTGTTAAAGGGGGGGCTATATAAGACACCACCCCAGCCCACACACACCCCACTCTTCCATTCTTTCACATTTTGGAGCCTAGCAAGAGGGTGAAGAGTGCTAGTTTGTGTTTTTCATATGCACTAGAGGTGTTCGTGAAATGCCGAGAGCTCAAAATAAGCTTTCTTGTTGCTCTTTCCGTCTCTCGAGGTCGGCAACTATATTTTCATGTGTCATTGATGTACTATATATATAAATGGTCATCTCCCTATTATTTTTGATATATACTACATATTAATGCAGATGAATCGGCAATGGATGTACGGTGACACCGCACTTCCGAGTACATTACGGGCCTCCAAAATTTCATCGTTGTGGCTAATGCAAACCGTGGTCACAATGGTTTTATGTGTTATCCGTGTTCACCGTCGAACAAGAAAGACTACTCAAATACCAGAACCATTCACGCCCACCGCTTGATCCGGTTTCATGCCCAGCTATAATTGTTGGACCAAGCACGGAGAAAAGGGGTTGTGATGGAAGACAACGAAGAAGAAGAGGATGATGAAAACTATCATAATATGTATCATGAATATGATGATAATGCAACGGAGGTAGATAATGAAGATCAAGAGGGAGCAGATGGGCCCGGATGACGATCTTGGTTGGGCCATTATCGATGCAAAGGAAGAATGTGAAACTGAAAAGGAGAAGGAGAAGCTGGAGCAGATGTTAAAGGATCACAAAACATTGTTGTATCCAACTTGCGAAGATGGCCACAAAAAGCTAGGTGCCACTGGATTTGCTGCAATGGAAGGAGAATGGTGTGACCGACAAGATTTTCAAAGTTGTTGGTAAAATGAAGAATCTTCTTTCAAGAAATAATGAGTTGCCCGATAGTACATACCAAGCAAAGAAGGTTGTCTGCCTCTAGGATTAGACGTGCGAAGATACATGCCTGCATTAATGACGCATCCTCTACCGCGGTGAGAAGTACGAGAATTTGGATGCATGCCCGGTATGCACCGCTGCGGTATAAGATCGATTTAGACGATCTGGCGATGTTGAGGGCGAGGCCCCTAGGAAGAAGGTTTCCGCCAAGGTTATGTGGTATGCTCCTATAATACCACGGTTAAAACGTCTCTTCGATATAAAGAGCATGCCAAGTTGTTGCGATGGCACATGGAAGACCGTAAGAAAGACGCGATGTTGAGACACCCCTGATGGGTCACGGTGGAGAAAAGTCGGCGAGAGTACCGGACTTGAACGTGACGCAAGGAACTTAAGGTTTGGTCTAAGTACAGGCATGAATCCTTTTGGTGAGCGAGCTGCAGTCACAAAGACCTGGCCTGTGACCCTATGTATCTATAACCTTCCTCCTTGGTTGTGTATGAAGAGGAAGTTCATTATGATGCCATGCTCATCCAAGGCCCGAGGCAACCCGCAACGACATTGATGTGTACCTAAGGCCATTAGTTGAAGAACTTTACAGCTGTGGGCCAAACCAGGTGTACGTATGTGGGATGAGCACAAAGGGGAGCCATTTGACCTCTGAGCATTGCTTGTAACCATCAATGATTGGTCGCTCTTAGTAACATTTCAGGGCATAAACAAGGGATACAATGCATGCACACTGTTTAGATGATACTGAAAGTGTATATTTGGATAAATGTAAGAAGGTTATGTACCTAGGGTATCGCCGATTTCTTAGAACACGCATCCAAGAAGAAAGAAAGGCAAGCATTTCAAACGTCGGCATAAACCGGAGGAAGCCTGTCCTCCGTCCGGTGAGGAGGTATTTGGTATGGTCAAGGACCTAGAAGTAATCTTTGGAAAAGGTCCTGGCAGTCTATCTGTTCCGAATGACGATGCCGGACACGCGCCCATGTGGAAGAAGCAATCTATATTTTGGGACCTACCCTATTGGAAAGTCTTAGAGGTCCGCTCTTCAATCGACGTGATGCACGTGACGAAGAATGTTTGCGTGAACTTGCTAGGCTTTCTAGGAGTGTATGGGAAGACAAAAGATACACCGGAAGCACGACAGGACCAGCAACGTCTGAAGGCCCCTGAAGAGCCTATGCATCGGTCCTGTATTTCTACACAATATGTTCCCCTTTGAGAGGAGTCTTAAAGAAATATGTTCATAACCGTGCTAGGCCAGAAGGAAGCATCTCCAAGGGCTATGTAACAGAGGAGGTCATTGAGTTCTGTGTTGATTTTATTCCTGACCTTAAGGCGATTGGTGTTCCAGAATCACGACATGAGGGGAGACTGCGTGGAAAAGGCACCCTAGGATGTAAAGCAATGATATGTAGGGACGGGCATTCTCTCAATCAAGCACACTACACGGTTTTACAAAGATCTATCTTGGTTGCCCCGTATATCAATGAACACAAGAATTTAATACGCCTCAAACACCCGGGGCAGTCTGATGAATGGATTATAAGTGAACACATGGCGAGTTTTGGCGGCTGGCTGCAAAGACTTCTCACGAATAACACCACTGTTGGGGATCAGCTGTACTTGTTGGCCAGGACACCATCTTCGACTGTATGTACTTTCCAAGGGTACGAGATAAATGGGAATACATTTTACACGATAGGCCAAGATAAAAAGAGCACCAACCAAAACAGTGGTGTCCGCTTCGATGCAGCAGAAGACAATGGGCAAAAGACCACGTATTATGGGTTCATAGAGGAGATATGGGAACTTGACTATGGACCTAATTTTAAGGTCCCCTTGTTTCGATGCAAATGGGTCAAGCTAAGGAGGAGGGGTTGAGGTAGACAAGACGCGGAATGACAACGGTGGATCTCAACATTCTTATGAAGAACTTAGACGAACCATTCGTCCTAGCCAATGATGTGGCTCAGTTTTCTATGTGAAGGACATGTCCTCCGCACCAAAAAAAGAAAAATATGCAAACGAATACATCATATGATGAGCCAAAGCGTCACATAGTTCTTTCAGGGAAAAGAAACATCGTGGGAATCGAGGACAAGATGTATGACAATGAAGATTATAATAAGTTTGATGAAATTCCCCTTCACGGTGAAAACCGACCCAAGCATTCCGTTAAGTAAAGAAGATGCTCCATGGTTACGTCTCAAGCGATCATAAGGAAGGACATATGCCAAGAAGTTCATGCTCATATTATGTAACTCTAGTTCATGTTTTAATATTAATACATGTCTTGAGTGTTAGTCATGTTTTGTGGATGGACCGACTATGAGAAGAAATTGTCCCGATTCGATTTTACCATTAAGATCTGATCTCCAAGCGCAGTCACATATTAGAGTGCCTATATGACCAGTTTCTTGGAGATGCCGAGGACTAGGCTCGTCGGCATCTCCCCGAACTGGCCGTAGTGGTGTCCTGCTCTAAAACCATCTTGCAGCTTTGTAACTTCTCTAACTAGATCAATACACAGGAGCTAACTAATTTCACATATTAGGAGTGCCTATGACCAGATTCGGAGATGCGGAGGATCGGGCTTCATCGCATCTCCTCGAAACTGGTAGTGGTGTCCCCGCCTCAAACCGGCTGGAGGATGGACTCACAAGGATGCCTATTTATAGTACAAGCAGCTCGACATAGTGTTGACACTTACGAAATAATGTCGACACTCACCCCTTATTAGTGCTGACTCGTGTTTTGTCCGGATGGTGTCTCCAACCGGACTAAAGGTTCATCTTTAGTCGGTTGGTGTCTCCAACCGGACTAAGTTCATCTTTAGTCCCGGTTGGTGACACCATCCGGGACAAGGTACACGCCATACGACATAATGTCGACACTCGCCCCTATTATTAGACTCGATTGTTTTGTCCCGTTGGTGTCTCCAACCGGACTAAAGGTTCATCCCGCCATTTTTCCCGCCATTTTCTTCCCTCCATCTTCTTCCCGCCATTTTTCTTCCCGCCATTTTCTTCCCGCCATTCTTCCCTCCAGTTCTTCCCGCTAGTTCACTATATATATATGTAGGGGGTTGGCCTCCATTGTCATTGCACATCTCTAGACTCATATTTGCAACCTCATCACTATTTCCCATGGCTTCCACCGTAGCACTAAACCCCAGGGAGGCGGAGGCGCTGCGCCGAACTACTCGCCCGGCCACCTGTGTCCCCGTCGTTGGATCTTTGGCCGAGGCGTGCAGTTCCTCCTGTCCCTCTAGGTGTGGCGCGCCGGATGGCCATCACGAACCACTACTACTTCGAGCTCACGCCGGAGCAGCGGAGGAATCCCAGATGGCATCCCGACTATTTCCCTACTTGGGAAGCCGTCTTCGTGGATCGGCATGAGAGGGCGCTCGCCAGGCACGAGGAGGACGGCCCACCTCCTCCTAAATTCAACGAGGCCGGCCGTCGGCTATGGTGGCGCGGTCGGACTCTCCAGAGCGTCATGTCCTATGACACTGCCGCCGACTCTAACCCCCGTCTGCGCTACCCTCAAGTCCAGCCCACGCGCTACCCTCAAGTCCAGCCCACGTGTACTCTCCAGAGGTTCAATTACGGCGACCCCGACGACGACAGCGATGACGGCGGCGGCGAGTACGACGACTACAGTGGCGAGTATTACAGGTGTAGGCAGGAGCATGACTGAATCACTCCAACATTCCGAAACAAGTTCGACCGATTGTTACTTAATCTGGCCATGTATCTTAATTTTCAGTTCTTTTATGTATCTTAATTTTCAGTTCCAGTTCGGCCGATTGTTACTTAATCTGGCCATGTATCTTAATTTTTAGTTCTTTTATGTATCTTAATTTTCAGTTCCAGTTCGGCTTTATGTAACTGTCTCAAAATGACCTATCTCATTCGAGGTTTCTTGGCTTTCGGGTCAAATGACCAATGTTATGGCTAGAATCAAGGCATAGTTTGTGATAATATGGCCATACTGTGCATACATGTGCATCATGGCATGGCAAACAATGTTGCAAGAGGAAGTTTTCTTTTTTATCGCACCAAAAAGGCATTTTCCATTTTCCGAGCATAAAAAACGGACGGTTTTGTGAAGCAACCACCAAATGGATAATTCAAAAAACCACCAACACATTTTACAAAAATACTAGACCACCTTATATGAATAATGTACCAACAGGGGGATCTGAAACCTTTCTGTCCACCTCTGGTGAAAAAGACAAATTCCTACCGAATCGGCAGGAAGTGGGTCAGATATGAACTACAAGTACATGATACGATGCTCATGATTTTTTACAAAAATCATTTTTAGGTTCACAATATGCTATTTTATAAAAAAACAATGCAAGTTGAGCGAGGCTTGGTGAGATTCAAGTGTATACAAAAGATGACATTTAAATATCCAATCAATTCAAAATGTTAATACAAAGATGCGGCATTAAAATATGATTTGATCTAATAAAAATCATTTTTTAGATGCTTAATATTTCTTATGTTCAAAGTTTTATGATTTAACAATTTATTTTTGTTTGAATTGAATAATCAAAATTTATATGTAAGTGTTTTAATTATTTTGAAAATTTTCATGTAAAGTAAATATAAAATGATTTACATGAATGGATAGATATTATTTTTCTGAAAATTATGATATATTATTCATTTTTTTCTGAGTTGAAATGTAAAAGATATGAATTTTCTAAATTCATATCATATTTTTTGAATTAAAAATGCCCCCCCTTAACACCGGTTCCAGACAGGAACCGGTGTTAAAGGGGGGGCATTTATTTCGTTTCCCGCGCGCACCAGCCCCCCCCTTTAACACCGGTTCGGGGTTGGAACCGGTGTTAAAGGGGGTAAATGCCAACTAATTCCCCCCTTAACACGGTTCGGGCTTAAATCGTCTTACCTTCGCCGCTGCAGTGGCGAGCAAGCGGCACGGTGGCGGCACGAAGCGATGGCGGCAGTGAGGGTTCGATCGATCGCTCGGGGCCCCAACCGTGTTAAAGGGTGTATAAATCGCGCATCCCCTTTCTTCCCCGAGCCAGATCGACGAACTCACCGCCGCCACCGCGCCTGCCACCAAGCCCTCCAGCCGCCGCCGCCGCCACCGTGCAGCGCCACCGCCAGCTGCCACCAAGCCGCGCCACGAAGCCGACCGCCACGTTGCGCCAAGCCGCACGGCAAGAACCCCGACGCTGCGGTGAGCTAGCGGACCGCGCCTGTCCCCTCTGCTTCTCCCTTCTTCGCTTCTCCTGGCGCGGGCGGTGGAGCTCACGCTGGTGC
Organism: Avena longiglumis; assembly: GCA_030063025.1. NCBI lineage: Eukaryota > Viridiplantae > Streptophyta > Magnoliopsida > Poales > Poaceae > Avena > Avena longiglumis. Next base: position 45,427,052 of record CP125974.1, on the reverse strand, counting down.
CACCGCCGGTAGAGTGGAGCTCACGCGGTGGCGCCACTCCCTCCGTGGCGGTCGCCCCTCTGCATTACTACTCCGCCGCCGCTTAGCGCTCCACCCTGCGCCTCGTCCTCCCTCTTTGACACGAGGTCTGGGCCGAGGTCGCCGCCTTATCGCGCTGCCGCCGGCGCCTCTGCAATTGCTGTGCCCGCCACGCCGCCGCTTATACCCGGCCCTCCTCTGTCCGCTGCCAGCTCGCCGTCAAGACCGCAGCCGTCATCGAGCCCTGCAGACGTTGTTGCCTCCCCGTGCTCGCCCCCGAGCAGTTCCTCGCCGGAGCCGGCCTTCCCACGCGATCTCTCTCGCGAGCGCGTGTTTGTTCAATCAGTTTCTGATGCTAACTTCTGTGCATGTTGTGTTTTTGGTGTGGTGATTTCTGAGCCCACATCGACTAACTTCGCTCATGATAACAACATGGAAGAGGACCGAGGAACTGAACCATGCCAAGATCCCCATCGACCGTAGAACCCGGAACATCAAGATCTCCCTCATGGAATCCATCCGAAGACCGATCCCTCGAACCCCTCCGAACAGATGTACCAAGATGAAATCGAACAAGCTTTGTAGAAAGTATGATTTCAAACCATTGTACTTATTAGTAGTAGCTAGGATCAAATCGGACACGAAGACAGCTTTGACGTGGTAGCTCGCGTCATCGGGTGTGGCGGGCAGGAGCGTCTACGCGAGCGCGTCCACGGATTGGGCCAATGACAGGGAAGTGGAGGGGATGGGTCAGGGAGGCGGATTCGTCGGGGAGGCCCAGGGCCAGCGCTGTAGCACGGCCTCCCTCTCGGCTGGGTGGGCGGGGGTGTAAGCTCCGGTGCTGGCCATGGGGTGCGATCTTGCGATGCGGCCTAGGTGGGGTGCGAGCTCCGATGTGGCATCCCCCCTCGGTCTGGGGCCTATCTTGGGGACATCCCCTCCACATTGTATCTGTTCTGCCAAGTTGTTTTCCGTCGCTATAATGTTTGCCTCGGCCTCCTCTTTCGAACAACGCCCGTTTTAGGTAGGCCGCATCACGCTACCTCGCGCTCCCTAGGTCGCTCTCCAACGCCTTGACCTCGGGTCACCATCGTAGCTAGCCCCTCTCATATGCATCCGGTATTTCTCCGAATTAGGGTTTGGACCCCTCGAAACTCGTTTAAAATGATGAAGCATCCTTAGGGTTTTAATTTCATTTGTGTATTTTTGTATGAATAGTATGTATATTTGTCTATGAATCCAAGTCAACTTGAATGTTTACACTCTTACTCTAGATAATATTATTGTTTTAGAAACTATGGATCCACTTAGTAGAAACCTTGAAGAAGAAGAAATAATGGAGAACATTATTGATGAGGACACCTCACAATATCTTAACTTGGAGGGACATGATGACGACAGCTCAAGTACCGGTCATGGAGAAGATGAAGACTCCGGTGAACGCAATTTAATGGTTACAAAGTCCGGCGAGGTATATGCATTGATTAAGCCTCTGCTGACTTCCACCAACAATCTTCTTCTACATGTATTAATTAATTAACGCTTCTTTCTTCTTTTAGCCCTGTGGATCGACCAGCCAGCAACCATCTTCTTCTACGAAAAAGAGCAAGCGAGGCGCGAGCCAGCGGTTGAAAGATCGTGCAAAGTTCACGATCGAAGCAGTCCGTGTTGATGGCAGGCCGATGGAGCCCAAGAAGGCCGCAGGCAAATTTGTACGTCAGGCTGGAGTTCTTGTTAGGGACCAAATCCCAATCATTATTGAAAATTGGAATAAGCCAAAGAAGGGCGACGGTACATTTGTCGATGACAGATCCAAAGAAACGCTTTGGAATTCGTTGTTGGTAAATTTCACCCTTCCGCCAGAGGAGGATGAAAACAACCCGGTTATAAAGGAAAAGGTCAAAGAGTGGACTCTAAAGAAGATGGCTGACGCTTTCCACAACTGGAAGAAAAAATTGAACAAATTTATCAAAGCTGGCGAGACTCCAAATTTCGAAGACGCATATTATGCGAAGATAAGACCTCACTGTCCCGAATTTGTGACATATAAAAAGGTGCTATAGCTAAAAAGAGGTCAGAAACCAATACGCTTAATGTCCCAAGAAGGAATATCACCAGAGGACGGGTCGTGGCTACATATCTCGAGGCCTAAGTGGGAGGAAGCTGAGAAGGCCTGCGAGAGAGGGATCACACCCAGATGGGTGGGACCTACGTGCAAAGACTTGGTTCTACGGAATCGGGCAAGGTTGGACCCGAAAGTGATTGTGTATCTTCCCAACCCTTCTTGCCAAACCCACACGAACTCATCACGGCATACGAGGAAACATCCGCCAGACCTTCCATCCCGACGAGAGAATGACCAGATCACACGCCGCCATCGGTAAAAAGAACACCTGGACATGCACGAGGCATAGGGGTATGACGTGGAAGGATGGGTTTGCCGACCGAGCGACTCTTACAGATGGCGCGGCAAAAGAAAAAGAGCGTCAGTGGATGACACAGAGAACATGCACTTGCGGCGCTAGCGCAAGTGAATGCACAACAGCCATCAAGCTACGGCCCATCTCAGCGGCACGAAGAGCCTGCATTGGAAGCGCCGCCGCCGCGCTGAAAAAAAGCAGTGTAGCTTCCACGGAGAACGTGCATCCCACGCTTGAAATGACGGGTCTCGATACCCGTGGATGAGATCACGGAGAGCGAACACGCTGAGCTGCATGTGAGATTAATGGGCTTATCCATTAAGGTGGCTGTCGGCTATGCCTTATCTCCGTAGCTGGTGGAACTTACCACCGCCGACCGATTCCAGATGGCTATGCTATTGTCGGGTGGATGAGGTTGTGAAGGAATACGAGGAAGCACTTGACCATGCTACGGTGAAGGGAAACTCAACTCAAATTTGCGGAAAACAACCATTCTTTGGAAGAAGGAATACATTGTGCTTCCAAATTGAGGTCCTTGCACCCTCATTGCCTCTCATGGCGATCCCGAGCCGCTTCAGCTATCTCTCTGGCAGCCATCTCCATGTGGCAGCCATCTCTGTGGCAGCCATCTCCGCCCGTCGGCCATCTCCGGTGCTTCAGCCATCTCCTCGGCGTAAGCGGAAGAGCACCGCCACGAGGATCAAGAGTATGCAACAAAGAAATCCGCAGGAAACCGTACGCCAAAGAGTTCAAAAAACTACGTCCCGCAGCCTTCCGCCAAGCCATTGCCGGTTTTACCGTGGAATCGCAGCGACGAGGAGACCAATAGGATCTCGGAAGAACATGTCAAGAAATTTATTGCACCTAGACGGGCTGAGCCAAAGGAGAAAATAGATCCAACGGTGGTGGAGAAGTTTTACAATAATCTTTTGAAACCTGAAACCCCACTTGTGCCGGACTACGAGCGCCAGATTTTGAAGGCGGATGCAAGGCACCGTAGGGAGACTGAAAGTAGCAGTCGTGAGGCATCCCAGAAAACAGTTCCCATGCTCGGAGAGCAGGAAAACCAATCATGTGCCCCGCTCCAAATGTTCGACACACGAGACGCTCCTCCCGTAAATGATTACGAGGCAGAGCTACAAAGAAAGGCCAATGAGATGGGGATGACTTACATTGCATACTTGAACGTCATGGGAGACAACTTGCCCAAATGCGATGCCAACCCCATACAGCCATGGAAGTATGGGAAGAATCTCGTCAAGAAAGAGGAGCTCAAGACTCTACCAACAAAGATGCGAAAATTGCACAAGTGGTACCTTCATTTTTGCAAGACGAGAAAGCTAGAATGGATCACGGCGCATATAAGAGATGATATTTTCTTCTGCGGAGATGACGCGATCGACTTCAACATTCAAGACTTGCATTTTCTATTCAATCAGAAGGAACTCGACAAAGCTGCCATCAGCCTTTATTGTGTGTAAGTACTATTTCTATAATTTATATCTCATCTCATTCACTTTATTAATTGCATGTATATATATATGCTCACCATATATATATATATATACTATTATGCAGGAAAAAGGTTATGTAATGCAGGAAAGGAGGCCCTTTTGACATTGGGTTCGTTGACCCAAATAGAGTTCATGAAGAAGTAGTAGAAACCAAACCCGGGCAAACAGAAGATTACTTGCTAACGTCTTTACTGAGACAACAAACCAAAAGGGAAATACTATTGCCTTACAACTTCTCGTGAGTATTGTTACCCTCTCTCTTGTACACATTCTATTTCAGCTTACTCGATGTTAAGTGTAACTGATGATGAGTTATGCGTGCGTAGGTTCCACTTTATTCTGCTAGTCATTCAACCCGACTCAGGAAAAGTCCTTGTCATGGACTCGTTATGAAAAGAAAAAGAGATATGGGCAAACTTTAGAGAGATGCTCCAGAGGTAATTTCAATCATATTATCGCACTAGATAGGCAACTTTCGTGACAATAAGTAATTAATTACTCCTTTATCCATTTTCTTTGTCGGACAGGGTTTGGAAAAGGTTCACGGGCAGGGCCGTGGGTGAATGGTCAGAAGAACTAAAATTTGTAGACCAAAATGTAAGTAATACTAGCTAGCTTCCAATTCCATTATATCATGCTTTATTGATTATTATTTTTACTGAACTCTCTATTCTCGTAAAGTGCACGCATCAGGGACACGGCAATAACTTATGTGGGTACTATGTTTGCGAATTCATTCGCAACACGATATGTGCGACGGGACAAGCCACACTAGAACAACTTAGAGTAAGTAAACAAAGTCCACAACATTATTTTATTACCATCAATTGTGTTGAGTTTTATTCTTATATATATATTGACGTCCCATTCTTCATATATATTCAGATCGAACGGATGCGGGACCAACTCCTACCATTTGAACCCATACGAGCCATTCAAGAGGAATTGGCGGGGTTCATACTTGATGAGGTCGTCACGCCTGGCGGAGAACTCTTTAGATATCCACCAAAATGAACGATGACGATGTATGTGCCGATGACGATGTTTGTGTATAATAATAGTTGCTTAATTATTCATGTACTCGTATGTACCGATGACGATTTATGTGTATACCGCTCCCGATCGATTCCCCTCGCTCCCCCCCTCCAGAAATACGCCCGACGGCAGGCGGAAGTCTGCCGCGGCAGAGATTTAGACCGTTTTCCTGTCTCTGTCGCGGCAGAAGAACCTTTAACGCTGGTTCCAGATACGAACCGGTGTTAAAGGGGGATGGCCTGAGGACTGCGGCAGCCCCACGTGCGCCACCCTTTAACAGCGGTTCGTATAAGAACCGGTGTTAAAGGGCCCCCCCTCTAACACCGAACCCTCAACAGCGGTTGGGGAACCGCTGTTAGAGGGCCCTCCCAACCGGAGTTAAAGGGGGGGCTGCACTAGTGTATGGCTGGATGCGAGCCAACACGGACCAGCTCAGGTCGAGCTAGGAAAAAACTCGAGCTAAAACTGGCGACCCCGAGCCAGCCGAGATCATGAGCCTCTCAAAGGGCCGGCTCGAGCCAGTGAAGTTTGGGCCAACTCGGGCCGGCTCGTGAGCCTGAGTTTTGCATGTCCCACATGTAATCAGTTCGGTAATCTTAAGTACCTTGCAGATTATTATGAGTACAAATCAGTACAAGTACATGCTCTAATCGCTAATTACATACTCATGTTGCAAACAAATACATATAACAATGGAGATAGGAGAGTACCGTGTTGTGATTTTGTGCTGCTGGTTCTCGATATGCTCATGGACGACGGGCGTAGGGATTTGGGGCGTGAGCGGCGGCGTGTGAGAATGAGAGAGAGGTGGAGACGTGGGTTAGCGGCATGCCGTGAATCTGTCTAGGTGGCGGCGGTGGGAGTGCCGAGCAAGGATAGAGAAGCTTCTCATATTCCTTCCCTTTGTCTATCACTAGATGATGGAAGACTGCAATGGGCCGATCTAAAACTCTGAATCCAGCCCAATTAGTCCATCCGTTAATTAAAAAAAATCGTGCGGGCCAAACGAGCTTGACGAGGATTCGACTCATCAATGCCCATTGTTATGGACTTGAGTTTTGGAGAAGGTGAGGACGCTGGAGATCGCGGAATGGCTAACAGACAAGCAATGTGGGATATGGTGTTTACCCAGGTTCAGGTCCCCGGAGGGAAAACCCTACTCCTTCTTGTCTGCTCTTATTAATGGCGATGTCGATGGTTACATGGGTGCGTGATGAGTGCATATTTTCATTATGTTTTATATTATTATTTTGCATTGTAGTAGTATGATCTTGGTATTTTACTGCGCTCGTGCACATCTTTTATGCCTATTTTATCGGATCGGACGGATGATGGACACAGTGGACACAATTCTTGGAGCATTTGTCTTTGGTGAAAACGAGTCAAAACAACGTAAATCCCTTATTTGAAAAATATCAATAATGCTAGAAGAAAACCCCGAATAACGTATACAAAAGGTTTAACGACCAACTATACGGCGAAATACATTTCTTCGCTAATGTCTCCATCTCCGATAGGCGGACAATCTAAAAGTTCGCTATGACATATTAGGTCTTTAACTCCCAGTTCATAGGGCACCTATCATTTCAAACTCATAAGGAATTTTCTACAGGCATCGCCATCATCTTCAATATTACAATGGAAATTCCTTTGAATCGTATCCATCTTCTTGAAAGGCCATTTGAAGCCTTTTATAGAACCTTCCAGCTATATGGTTAGAATCCATAGCAGCAAAGAAAGAAAGGGTACCGAGAACATAAAGGATGCATGCATCCTATCGATGCATTTCTTGGGCGTTTGTCCCCATTTAGAAAAAAGGATACAGAACAAATTTGTTCACAAATTCTCGGACGAAGGGCCTCCAGATAAGACCATATATCATCAACATAGGAATCTATAAACAATGGTCCATTTTTTATTTCTTTGTTTCTATATATCCTGAGAGACCTCCTTTGATCCAAAAATAACCAATGTTAGGAATATGCAACTTATATTCCTCTGGGGCCAAAGGCCACAATATATAGTACAGGTACAGGGCAAATATGCAGGAAGCCCCCTAACATGTGGGGGAAATACAATATACATATATATACATCTAACACCCCCCCTCAAATTCATGATGGATCCACAACACTGAGTTTAGAGAGTAAGAAATCATGCTGCGCTCTGTGCCTTCAGAAAAATCCGCCAACCGTAAGTCTGAAGGCACATCAAGCGCAACAACTGAGCACACTGAGCACGTGTATAGAAAGCATCAACACCAATATGCTTGGTAAGCTCATGCTTGATCTGGATCACGTGCAACACTAATACCTGTCTTGTCGGATAGAATCAGTGGGTGTGGTAATAGAGACCCCAAAATCCAAGTAACCACCGTAACAGGTCACCTCGGTCAACAAGGCCATAGCAACTCAGCCTCAACACTCGAGCGAAACATTGTATGTTTCTTCGTCTTCCAAGCAATGAGAGAACCACCAAGAAACACATGGCGAAAGTGAACGACGATCCGAAGGATCACTCGCCAATGAAGCGTCCGAATAACCGGAGCTGGAGAGAGCTGGAACGAGGAAAGAAAAGGCGACAGTGATCGTACTGCGCGAAGATAACGAAGAACACGGAGAAGATGACTATAGTGAGCGTGGTGGGAGCAGAGACAAACTGACTCGAGAATATGAACAGGATAAGAGATGTCGGGACGAGTGACAAGATAAACTAGACTCCCAACAAGATGGCGATAACGTCGGATCGGAAAGGGATCACCATCGGAGGTTGAAGCTTAACATTAAGCTCCATAGGGGTCTCAACGATGCGCTCATCCCCAAGAGCAAAGACGAGCAAGAAGATCCTGAATATACTTTTCCGAGAGATGTAAAAGCCATCGAGTGGAGGAAACCTCAATCCCAAGAAAATATCGAAGAGGACCAAGATCAGTCATAAGAAACCGATCGAAGACGAGCCTTAACAAAGGCGATATACTCGAGATCATCACCGATGAGCATATCATGAACATAGAGAAGAAGAAGAGTGCGTCCACGAGAAGTGTGAACAAACAGCGCTGGATCATGAGCACTAGGGGAGAAACCAGCAGCAGTCACTACAGAAGCAAAGCGCTCAAACCAGGCACGAGGAGCCTGTTTGAGGCCATAAAGAGACCGTCGAAGACGACAAACCATCCCCTCGGGAACAGAATACCCAGGAGGCGGCTGCATATAAACCTCCTCACTCAATTCACCATTAAGAAAGGCGTTCTGAACATCAAGCTGAGACACAGACCAGTGACGAACAGAAGCAACAGCAAGAAGAGTACGCACAGTGGTCATATGAGCCACAGGAGCAAAGGTCTCATCGTAGTCACGACCATGCTCTGCTGAAAACCACGAGCCACAAGGCGCTTTATAGCGCTCAAGAGATCCATCGAGCGGGTCTTAATCTTATAGACCCACTTACACGTAATAGGGCGAACACCGGAGGGAGAAACAAGATCCCAGTGCCGGCGCTCAAGCGCAGCAATCTCCTCACCATGGCCAGCTGCCATTCAGGATGATGCTCGGCATCCCGATAAGAAGTCGGCTCGAGAGGCAGAAAGACCATACCGACTAGGAGAGTAACGGTTGGGGGCACGACGATTTAACAGGGGCAGTAGAGGGAAGATCATCGAGGAAGGCAGCGAGAGGCGGCGATGAAGAAGAGGAATAGTAGAGGAAGATTCGGAGAACAAGGAGAACTAGGAGAACTAGGCGGAGCAGAAGAGGACGGTGTCGAAGAAGAGAGAGGGGAGAAGATCCCAAGAAGACACAATAGGGGTAGAAGGAGGTGTCGGAAAGAGAAGAAAAGATATCTTCCACCGGGTAATTACCAGCGGTGGGGCGAGGATAGAACGGACGCGTCTCATCAAAAGTAACATCACGAGAGATACGCCACGACCAACAGGTCCCAACAGCGATAACCCTTATGCTCATCATCAGAGCCTAGGAAGACACACTCAGCGTGAGCGGTCGTTTGGAGCGTTCGCGAGCAAGGAGAACATAGCAAACACAACCAAACAAGCGAAGCATGGAGTAATCTGGAGACTGTCCAGAGAGGCGCTCAAGAGGGATACCACCCTGCAAGGCAGCAGAAGGCTGAATATTGATAAGGTAAGCCGACGTAGCGACAGCCTCAGCCCAGAAATGCGGCGGGAGAGAAGAAGCAATCATCATAGCGCGAGTGGTCTCAAGAAGATGGCGATGCTTACGCTCAGCAACGCCATTCTGGGCATGTGCACCAGACGGAGAATCGAGCAAGAGTGCCTGCTCAAAGAAGAACACCTCGCAACATCTGGGAGATATACTCACCAGCAGAATCAGCACGAAACACACGGATGGGGGTAGAATATTGAGTACGAACCATGGCCGCAAAACGCTGATATATGGAGAGCACCTCACTACGGGAGCGCATAAAATACAACCAAGTGTACCGAGAAAAATCATCGATGAATAAAATATAGTAGCGATGGCCCCCTTTCGAAGCGAAGGGAGCCGGACCCCAAACATCGGAATGAACTAAATCAAAAGGTCGCTGAGATACAGACGCGCTAGTAGGATAGGGAAGCTGAATCTGTTTACCCAACCTACAGCCCTGACAATGCAAAGACCCATCTCCTGAGACAGACCCCAGAAGACCACGATGAACTAAAGATGATAGGCGAGAATCACAGAGGTGACCAAGACGATGATGCCACTGCTGAAAAGAGCTGGTAGTAGAGGCGACAATCGGAGAAGAACTGGCAGATGAAGTGGCAGTGGAAGGAACAAGCCGCCTAACTCCCAAAGACCTGAAGAGTCACGGCTGCGAGGGCCAGCTCCAACTAGAGCCTGGGTGCGACGGTCCTGAACAACACAAGAATCAGCATCAAGAATGACGCGACAACCAGAGTCAGTAAGCTGGCTAGCAGAGAATAGATTCATCTTAAGAAGAGGGACATGAGAAATATCAGGAACAAAAAAGGAAGAAGTAGAAAGGGTGCCCCGACTAGAAACAGGGAGAGAGGTACCATCAGCCGTAAAAACACGGACAGGAGAAGGGAGAGAACGAAGAGCGGACAGAAAAGAAGACTCAGGGGTCATATGAAAAGAAGCTCCAGAATCCAGATACCACGGAGACGTACCTGACTGTGTAGAAGGTGGTGGTCGCGCAGTGCCGGAAGAATCAGTCACAGAACCAGCAGTGCCCGTCGAAGAAGAGCCTGTAGCAGCAAGCAGACCGCGAAGACTCCTGATAATGTCCTGATCAGAGAGAGCAACTGCTGAAGACCCGGAAGGAGCCGACTGTCCACGAGTGCTCTTGGCGTGACGACTGGGTCCGTGTATAACAGTGGCCCAAGTGTGGCCATCCCTGCGATAAGAGCGTTGAAGAGAACCACGACGACCACGACCACGAGCCGACTCGACCCCGAGGCTTGGTCTTGAAGACCACGACCACGACACGGAGGGTGGGTAGTATCGTGGCGGCGGACAGAGAACGTCTGAGTCGAGGGAGCAGGCGGCAAAGGAGCACCACGAGTAGCAAGCGCAGATGGGACCGCAAGAAGACCAGCACCACGGAGACGGGTCTCCTCAGCCCGAAGCTCAGACAACACCTCAGAGAGCGGAACACGACCACGAGCATTCAGCTGAGCACGCCGGCTCAAACTCTGGCGGCCGAGACAGAAACTCATAGATGTGGTGAAACTCCAAGTCTGAGCGCACAATCTGGCAGCACGAGCATGTGCCACAAACAGCAGTACGGAGAGAATCAAGCTGACGCCAGATAGCAGCACTCTGAGTATAAAACTCATCAATAGTGGAATCACCCTGCTGAAGAGCATGCTCCTGGCGAACCACAGACAGGTAAAGAGCATCCCTAGACGGCTGATAGCGCTGACGAAGATGTGCCCACCGAAAGCAGTGAGGGAGACTCATGAACTCAGCAGACATCGGGGAGAACACTAGAGGTGAGAACAGCAAAGACGAGCATCCTCATCGACCCACCGAGTGTAGGCGGTGAGGCGTGGCGATAGGACTCGAGATCAGAGAATATTGCTTGAACTTGGTCATAGGCAGCAAGCAATATCATCAGCGCTCGGCGAAAGCATCCTTGGCCTCCTGAGAAGCATCAGCAGCAAGCACAATCGGCGTCGGAGGCGGAGGAGCCACAGGAGCAAGAGGGCACGGCGGACAGGAGACCTCGCCAGAGAGCACACCCCAAAGACGGAGACCGCGCATGTGAACGCGCATAAAAGGCAAAATCAGGATAATTCGCGCCACCGAAAATCACCGGGCAGCGCGGAATCGCAACGTAGCCCGATGCGGAAGACATCTCGCAATTTTTTTTGTTTTTTACACATCGGATACCACCAGATCTAGAGACAGCCGTGCGAGGCAGATGAGCGGCGGGCCAACAGTGAAGGGGCCACGCCGAGAGCGATGGGGCCGCCTGGGAGCTGCAGCGTGGGCTGTCCCTGCGGTTTCGGGTCCCGTGTTGGAGAAGCGGGCCCGCGTGCGGGCGTCTGGAGCTGCTCGGGCGGCTGGTACTCCACGCGGGCGGGGATTTCAACGGGAGCAAGACCAGGCGACGGGAGCAGTACCAGGCGGGGTCCAACGGGAGCAGTACCAGCGGAATTCGGCGGGCATCTGGCGGCACGGATCCAACAGAGCAGGAGCGACCAGGTTGAGCGGTACAGCGGGATTCGACGGATCCGGCGAGCGCAAAGGCGGATGAAGAACTCGATCCAGACGAGGAGACAGATCCGATCCGAGATCCAATCTGAGAAATAGAACGCGAATTTCACGTACGCGGCCAGAACGGGAACCGGCAGTGGCCGGGGCGAGCTGACGGCGACGAAGGTCACGGAAACCCTAAACCTTGCTCTGATACCATGTTAGGAATATGCAACTTATATTCCTCTGGGGCCAAAGGCCACAATATATAGTATAGGTGCAGGGCAAATATGCAGGAAGCCCCCTAACATGTGGGGGAAATACAATATACATATATATACATCTAACAACCAATACATGGGTTCAGATTTAAGCTCTCGCTCCTACTTTGCTAATTGATGTAAAAGGAACAGTCCAACATCGTTTTAGCATTGCTAGAGGCCGATGCATTACTAGGACGCATTGATACAAATCAAGCAGCACATAGCCGATTCTTTTCCCCTTGTATAAATCTTAAAATCTATAATTCTGTATTGATTTCTTATTGTTCGTTGCTTTTCTAGCAATAGAGATTTAATTGTCACTTTATTAGTCTGTATTTATTTTAATTGTTACTTCATTAGTCTTCTTGCATCTTGATTATATTAAGATGTTCTATGTCTGTATATATTTAACGATGGGAACCTATAGTGGATGATGCTATAATGCTCTTTAGCGATGAATTTTTTACATTAGCTTCGCAGTTTTGAATTCTAGTCATCGATGAAGAGCCCATTGAGAGGCTTGAGTTTAGAGGTATCAAAGAACATAATTGCATCATCATTTCGTATTTGTTCGCATAGACATGGATATTCCACCACATTGAAAATTTTATCATTGTTACATCAAGGGGAGACTGATTTTGATAAAAACTAGCTTTTTGAAAGCGACATGAAATAAGTTCATGTAGACATTCTCTTACACTGTGTGAACCCGAATTTTCAACAAAATTAAATACTATGTCTATAGGATGATTATTCATCTATGATGAAAAAGAAGTGCAAGCTGGTAAGATGATATATTCTTGAACATGTCATCAAGAAGCTAGCCTATGATATTTAATTACTTTAACTAATCACAAGCATGCTAATTCTTTATACTTGTGCAAGCATTTGGAGCTAAGTTCACAAAAAATACCTAAAGAATCGCCTTGATGAACCTATTGATGTCCATGTTTAACAAATGAACAGAAAGAAGCCAGAGATGGTTAGGATAAATATAGGAGCTAAGTCAAATGCAATCTTGATGAATAGATGAGCGAAGGTTGTGAGAAGCCTCAACTTGAAGCGGCATAACATTGTTCTTTTTTTATGAAATACATAATGGAGAGGTCTCATCGGTCCTAGACTGGTATCTTGGAATAATCTACTATTACGATTATCCAGAATACAATTATCGGATGGTGTTGATGTGTTCAAATGGAAATTACTAGAAAGTGGTCAATTTTCTGTTGGTTCACTATATAAAGCCTTGATCCAACCTGATATCCCGGTTGATGTTAATGATAATAATAAAATTTGGAATATGAAAATACCCCTTAAGACGAAGATATTCGCTTGGTATTTATGGAAAGGGGTAATTCTAACAAAAGATAATCTTGTAAAGAGGAATTGGCATGGAAGTACACAATGTGTTTTTTGTCATCAAGATGAGACAATTCGCCATTTATTCTTCCATTGTAGATTTGCTCGCTCTATATGGTCATTCATCCAAATAGCTTCCGGTTTATCTCCGCCACGTTCTGTAACCAATGTTTTTGGTAATTGGTTGTATGGAATTGTTGATAAGTACAGAACTTTGTTTAGGGTGAGAGCGCTTGCCATTATATGGTCGCTATGGCTATGTAGAAATGACAAGATTTTTAATAACATTGTGTCTTCTCCTCTACAGGTTATCTATCGGGCCACGGCTATCCTCCGTTCTTGGAAGATTCTCCAACGTTTCGAGTTCCGCGACTTATTTATGGAGGGATGTAGGCGATTGGAGGACACGACGAGGGATATTTTTTCCCAAAATGGATGACCACGTGATTTGAGGATTGATCTGTCTTAGATTTTAGTCATTTATTTTTATAGTGCTTTTGTGTAATATTTGTATACTTTTTACCTTAGCTCTGTCGGTCGTGTGGCTGTGTGCATCTTGGTTATGCAGAGGCCGGGTGTAAGCATTATCTTTAATAAATGCGCCCTTTTCCAAAAAAAATAATAATAATAATGGAGAGGTATATATTCTGGTTCGGTAAATTCAACCGGACGACCCATTATACATGCAATGCTGGTTTGTTAGGGTACTAAATGCTAGTTTTTGATGTATGGAATCCAATTTCTGTGTACTGCCATAAAGTAATGAATAAATTTGTATGCTTTCCACTTGCTAAGGATAATTGTTAATATAATGGTTTTGTTTGGTTGGCTACTAAGTACTTGAGCTAATAATCTGTCTATCCATTTTCTGGATGCTGAATTACGATTATGTGTCATGACTGCTATGATTGAATTTGAATTAGCACTAGTGTTGAGGGCGGCCATGAATAACCACCGCTTCTAGGCATCCTTATTCTGGAGAGTGTCTTTATTTGAATCCGACTGCGGGTCCCTTATTCTTAGAGGCGGTCCCTAGTAGAAGCCATCTGAGAGTGAGGAGTTCTTCCAAGCGGTCAAGACTAATAGTTTTCTCCAGGCCGTACTTCTTAGAGGTGTTTGCATTTTGCACTGCCTGAGGTCGTGTATCTTAGAGCCGAAACAAAAAACTGGCTCAGGTGATGCGCTCTTAGAGGCTATACGCTTGAGCCGAAACGAGAAACTGGCTGACGTCTATGGATAATAACCATCTCTAAATAACGTGTTTATACTAATGTATTGAAGTTGTCCCTTTGATTAAAATTGGAACCATGCAGCACATATTCCAACGACACTAGAGGAGCCTTTTTATGATTTCCTGGATCATGACATGGTTCCTATAATTACATATGAGTTAACTAGTAATGTTTTATTAAACAGAGAAAAATCACTCATTTCTGAATTGTCCGGCAAATTTATTTTTGAATTTTGGTTCAGTTGATGGCTATCTGGATCTAAGGCTGGACACTCGGGGTGAGCTTTTGGCCCGGTCCAGCGCCGGCTCGCCCTGAGCTGGGCTCCATCCAAGATGATCAGGGACCGAGTCGAGCACATCGCTTCAGCGCCCTTATCGTGGAAGATCTGGCCTTGTTCGGTTTGAGGAAATTGAATGGGATTATTGGAGATTGACAGTACTAATTCCTTCAAGATCAAATTCCTCTAATTGCATCACAATCCACCTCAATCCACTTGGGGAGGGTATTAACGAACAACCTAAATCTGATGTTCCTGCGGTGACGGCATTGACGACATGACCCAACAACTGAAGCTGGCATGTCGGCTGCAATCCGACATCGGCATTGCCGAGCCAACCTCGCAGCAACCTGTCATGCGTGTAGGCCAGAACTTCCTTGCCAGTTTCTCCATTTTCGCAGGACAACCTCTTGGTTGTAGTAGCACCGTTAGAGATCGACGCACTACTACTAAGCCTTGATACAAATAGAGCAGCGCCTAGAGTCTTAATCATTGCAAGATCCCACTGTCCTACATACCAGCGTTTTTCTCGATTCCTCCCGTTCCCATCAAACACAACTCCAAACTCGCACTGCCTACTCGTATCTTGCTCGTTCTCTTGTATTTCCTCTAGCTACATTCAGTTATGGATGTGTAAAGTAAGTGATGGGAAAAAGGAAAGCAGATCACCTCCCTCTTATATCGTGATCAAGTATGTATAGCATGGTGTACCGTGCAACACAAACTTTACTATGCCCCTATTTATGGGCTTATAGCTCCTATGCGACGTCTTTACATGGAATTGAAAGGAAAGCGACATCGTTGAAAAGAATAGCTCGCATGCGACGGTTGTGAGGCAGCTTATATTCCAGGGCCACACGGGCCTTAAAACGGTCGTAAGGACACATTTAACTTTGTTCCAATATTAGGGTTAAGCCAAACCGGTTGGTTGGAATAGCCAGTCAAACCAACCGCTTCCGACCGAGAGCGCGCGTAACACTGACTGTAGCTTCCCCGATGGCGGCGGTGGACCTCACCCATCGTTCTCGGCGCCGGCAGCGGCGGCACGGCAATTAATTTAGGCGGCGGCGCTTTCGTTCGACGACGAAGGTGGTGAGTGCCATTTGAAAGCTAATTCCTCTCCCATTCTTCTCAATTTAAGATCTGAGCGTGCCCATTGATGCTAGATTGTGGAGGCGAGGGTGTGCTGAGCAGGCGAGGAGCGATATGGAGCATGGAGAGGGACTTCTAATCGGTATATCCGTATCTCCGCACTTAATTTCTCTAAGGTTGAGCTCTCTGTTCGCTTGGCTAGCTCACAAGGTCCGCCAAAAACAGGGGAGACGATGTTGCGTGCCAAACCTTCGAATTTCACATCAATTTCTTTCCCTCTAGGGTTGTTTTAGTTGATGGAAGCACGCAGATCATTGAGAGAGACACGGTTGTTAAATGGGAGGTGGAATTAGAACATGTTGATCCCCAAGAGCTAATAAACATGGGAGAGGAGGCGGTAAGGAAAATGGTGGAAAAATTGGGGATAGTGTGGTTTGGGGGCGAGCAAGAAGTTTCTTTGTTACGATTTGATGATTGCAAATGTGACTATGTTAGGGTTGAGACAGGGAACATATAGTTGATGAAATCGATGAGCTAACGGTTGGACAAGCAAAACTGTTCTTTTTAGCGAGCTCATTGATCTGAAACCTGATTCGAGGGTTGGATATGTGGCCTCGGTGGCTGCTCAGATGGTCGAGGATGATTGGCTGCACAAAGGCAAGTAATGCCTATACTTACTCGATTGGAAGTGTTAAAGTGGAGGATGATGATGCTAATGCACAAGGGAGGCTGCAGATGGTAATGCACAAATGATTATCATGATTGGAATTCGGTTGAGATACATGACCGCCGATTTGGTCATTGCACCAATAGATGACATTGAAATGGCAAAGCTTTTTGGCATTCCTATAGATGATGAGACAAGGAGAAGAAGAGGATGAAGCTGCAAATGATGGTGACAACCATTTAAGAGATGAAGAGGCAGATATAGATCTAGAGTTGTTGGAAAATCTGCAGTTCATGTAGATGATGCACATGATGATGAGCTAGTAACAGTTTATGACAAAGAGGACCCGATTATTGAAGTTGGGAGATTGTTTCAAGCATGGATGAATTCAGGATGTGTTTCAGGACATATGCAGTCAAACGTGAGTTTGCTACCAAGACTATGTGGACTGATAAAAAGAAGTTTTATGCAAAATGCATAGGTTATGATGGTGGTGCCAAGCCTTGCAAGTGGTATATATCTGCTAGACGCCAACCTGATGGAAGGACAATAAGAGTGAATCAAATTCTAAAACCTCATACTTGCATTACAAGTTCTCAAACAGTTACAAAGATGACATCACAATTATGGGTTGCAGAAAATATCAAGCCCATTTTAGCCACAACACCAAACAACACTGCAAAGAGACTGAAAATATACTTGGAAAAGCAGTACCCCATTAAGCTGAATTATACTACAGTGTGGAAGGCAAAGCAAAGGGCAATGAAAGAGCTATATGGTGATTGGGAAAATACCTTTCGAATGCTTTATAACTTCAAAGAAGAAGTAGAGAAGAGGTCACCTGGCAGTGTTGTGGAGATAGATACTGAGGTAACAGCTGATGGGAAAGTCTTCTTCTCTAAATTCTTCATGGCTTTAAAGCCTTGCATCGATGGCTTCAAAGCAGGTTGCCGTCCATATTTGAGTATAGACTCATCTTTCTTGACTGGAAAGTGGAATGGTCAACTAGCAGCATGCAATGCTTTAGATGGACACAATTGGATGTTCCCTATAGCTATTGGCATGTTTCAGTCTGAGACAGAGGCATCATGGACATGGTTCATGATGCAGTTGAAAAGATGCATAGGGCCAGTCTCTCCATTGGCAGTGCACACAGATGCATGTAAAGGTTTAGAAAATGCAGTGAAGATTGTTTTCCCTCATGCTGAGCAGAGGGAGTGCTTCGACCATATGTGGATGAATTTGATCAAAAAATTCAGAGGAGATGATTTTGGACGCATGTGGCCAGCAAGATCTTACACCGTGCAGACATTCATATCACCTTGAGAAGATTAAGGCGGCATGCTCGAGGAGGATAGGGTCAAGTTTTGTACATGTTTGAAACCTACCATTCTCTTTTATGGTACAGTCTGGTTTTAACATCGCCATCAAATGTGATCATATCAACAATAATTTGGCGTAAAGTTTCAACAACAAAGTGAAGGAGTTAAAAGACTTGCTGTCCATGACATGGTTGACAGATCAGGATCATGATCATGAGGTTGTGGGAATTGAGAAGAAGGCTTGGTGATGTTCTTCAAGGAGATAAGCTTCCGATGTTGTGCGTGGTGGTCAACAGGAGCAGAAATCTTGCACATTTGCGTGTTGAGAAATCCTCATTGTGGGGTCAAGTCGAGATACAAAGATGGCGGGGAGGCATGTTGTTGACACTCAATTGCATGAATGCACATCCCTTGAGTGGCAACACCTGGGAAGCCTTGTGAGCATGCCATACTTTTCTTGGCCTCCAAACACAAGCTAAATATGCACCCATATTTGCATGAGTATTATTGTAGCAAAATTCAAGGTTGCATATGGAACACCAATTCCAAACTTACAGATCAGTCTCGTGGCCAAGTGGACATTCAGTTCTCCTTGTGTCCTCCTTTGATGAAAAGAAAATTTGGCAGCCCAAGCGAGTAGATTCAAGGCTTGGTTTGAGAAAGGTGGGAGCAAGAAGGGAAAGAAAGATGAAAAGAAAGATGCCAAGCCAAAAAGGGCCCAAAAAGGTAACAAGAATGGATGCAAACTCTGTGAAGAACTTGGACACCGAGCTGGATCTACCAAGTGCAGATACACTGATGAAAAGCCAAAGTATGTTCATCCAAAATCTATCCCATTTTTTTTGATGATTTTCCTCCCCGCTAACTTGCTTGTTTTCGGGAGGCGTGGAGAAAAAGGCCCACCTCTTGTTGTTGGAATCTTGGCCGTGAAAAGGGCAAGAATCAATGGCCAAAGAAAGAAGAGAACTAACGGATCATGTTTGGTCTCACTTTGAGGTGCAATCAACTTGTTTTGGAGGATGATGTGCAACTGTTGAGGCTTTAGGGCACACCGCTTCGATTTGGAAGCCGGTGCAAAATGAGGGGCAAATGAGCCTGTTGTTGAGGCTCTGGTGCAAAATGAGCCTGTTGTTGAGGCTCGTGCAAAATGAGCCTGTTGTTGAAGCTCCGTGCAACCGACCAAGTTTTGAGGCTCGTGCAAAGTGACCATGTTGTTGAGGCTCGGTGCAAAGTGACCATGTTGATGAGGCTCGGATCATGATCATGAGGTTGTTGAGGAGGTGCAGGAGGTGAAGGAGACTCTTGGACATCTTGTGGGAGGCGGATGGTAATGGTAAGAAAAAGAAGAGCATAAACCTATTGTGTGGTGTGAAACTTGTGAAGGAGAAGAAAACGAGGGGTAAGAAGAGCCAAAAGAAATAGACATTTGTTATTGTAAACATTTGACACTTGTTGTTGTAATAATTTGGCACTTGTTGTTGTAAACATTTGTTATTATAATAATTTGTCACTTGTTGATAATTTGGACAAAATTCAAATATGATGGTAAATTTGAATTTCAACATATGTAGCTATGTCACTTTTCTATGTTTGTATGAGCTTCCAACGTTTTCTCATATGTACAATACAACTCATCCTCACCCGATCCCTTTTGTGAAGTACAACTCACCCTCACCAAAATGGGGTAGAAATGAGCTCCAAAGCTAGGGTAAACCACCCCATTTCTAAGTAAGTTTTTTTCTACCATTTCTAAAACAAAGTTTGATATTTTTCCTCAGAACTATGTCACATAACATGACACCATGCGAAGGTTTTGTATTTTTTGATTTTTTTGAATTAGTTATGCACATTTGAATGTCCGGTCAAACTTGAAGGGTTTTCATAAATATTCTTAGCTAGGGTTGAGGCTCGCAAACTAGCATTGGATCTCTGATGAAATATCATGTTGTGAACCTAAAATTATTTTTACAAAAATCATCAGCATGGAATCATGTACTGTAGTTCATATCTTACCCACTTCCAAATTATCTACAGGATTTGTCTTTTTCACCAGGGATGGAATAAAAGGTTTGAGATACTCAGGTTGGGAAATTGTACATTATAGGTGGTCTAGTATTTTTGAAAAATAGGATGTTACCATTTTGAAACTTCAATTTGGTGGTTGCTTCACAAATGCCCCTCTTTCTAAGCACTTTCGAAAATAGAAAATGATTTTTTATATGTCCGAAAAGGAAAACTTTGCTACAACATTGTTAGTCATCCCATTATAGACATGCATGCCAAATATGGGCACATTATCACAAACTATGCCTTGATTCTAGCCATATGATTGGTCATTTGACCAAAGCGAAAACCTCGGAGGAGATAGGTCATTTTGTGAAGGGTTTTTTGAAATATGATCAATAGACCAAGTTTGATATTTTTCCTCACAACTATGTGACATAACATGACACCATGCGAAGGTTTTGTATTTTTTTTATTTTTTTTGAATTAGTTATGCACATTTGAATGTTTGGTCAAACTTGTGAAACCCCGTTGACTGCATCCTAAACCCCGCTAACCCTAAGGCCGAATGAGGACCGTAGATCTAACCCTAGCGCGACACTGTGGTTGTCCGATCGCGTCTTCTAGAAGGATTCCGCGTGTGGCTCTGGGCGATCCGTGGAAGGGCTTGTTCTGCAACCTGATTGGTTGGCGTCTCTTAGAAGGATTTCGTGGCTAGCTCTTGGCGATCCGTGGGATGGATGATTCTGGAATCTGATTGGGTTCATCGTTTTTACGTGCAACAGCGTGGCATGCGAGGGCAAGGCGGCGGCTGCACCATGCGGGCATGCAGCTGCCCCTAGCGTCGCAGTCTAGCTATTTTACGTCCAACAGCGCTGCAGCGTATTTACTCCCTCCGTCGCATTAAATAAGTTTACGTGTAACAACTTTCTCCAATCAAACTTACTCCCCTCAGGTTCATTGTAATAAATGAGACTTTGCATGATACCACATCTATGTTATTTTGCACTATGTAGTAGTAACTTAGACTAGTAACATATGCATGATACCACATCTATGTTTATTGCTTGTGGGCAACCCATAAGCTTGTAGGTCACCCTTAAAGTAAACCTCCACTATGTATATGGATAGCCATATGGACTACTTTTTGGCTTGTGGATAGCCTTATGGACTACATAGTGGATGCCCAAGTGCATTGGAAAGGTAGAAGTATATTTTTTATGGACAAATTTTGAAGTCAAACGTACACTTATTTGGTGACAGAGGGAGTATGCATGTCACTATGACCAGCAGAAAAAATATCAAAATCTAAAATATGTAATAAATATAACATACAGCGTTGGCACACTCCAGACCGTTGGACCGAGCGTGGCATGCGAGGGCGCTGGGCGGGGCGGGCTGCACCATGCATGCAGCATGCAGGGTCGGGGGTGGCGGTGCAGGGGTTACAGTACGTCGCATCGTAGCTATTTTTTTTCTCTCTTTCGATTGATCACGCCCGCTTCCCACACGCAACGCAGCGCACGCGTCTCGTCTCGGCGTCTGGACGGGCTGCACCATGCATGCAGCAGCTGCCCCTAGCGTCGCAGTCTAGCTATTTTGCGTGCAACAGCGCTGCCCCATTAAATAAGTGTACGTCGAACAACTTTCTTCAGTCAAATTTACTTCCATCTGGTTCATGCGCCATACAAAAAGTCAATATTAATCCCACCGATTTTTTTTGCGTGTGTAAAAACGAACGAGTACCTTGGTACTAGATTCCTGCATTTATTACCGAAGTAAATCAAGGACAAATTATATTTTCCCTTTTATTTTTCACTGCCAATGAACAACTACCTTGGACGTTTTTTTTCTCTCTTTCGCATTAATGCACATGCATGCAGGGGCGGGGGCGTCGCATCCTAGCTATTTTTCTCTCTCTTTCGCATTGCTCACCCCCGCTGCCCCCCTTCCGTCTCTTCGCATTGATCATGCATGCAGGGCAGCAGCGTCTCGTCTCGGCGTATGTGCCAACGCGACGCTGGATTCCCATGCCGCCCTTCACGCCCCGCCCTTAATAAATAGGCAAACGCCTTTGCCTCCTCATCTCATCTTGCCCCTCATCTCTTCAACCTCGAGCCCGTCCCTTTGCCTCCTCTCAGCCCCCAAACACTCGGCGACCATGGCGACCTCCCCCTTCCGCTTCCCTTCCGACACCGAAGTAAGCGACGAGGACAACCACCCGGACCACAAGCAGTGGTGGGAGCAGCGCCCCCAAGCGTGGCAAGAAGAAGGAGAAGAAGTCCCCGCACTCGGGGAGACCAGGCCCCATCGTCCACAACCCGTCCCCAACCTCCCGGTGATGGCGACCTCCCTCCAAGCCTCTTTGGGCTAAGGCGGCGAAGGAGGAGGCAAGGTGAGGCTGCCATCGCTGTGGGAGGAGAAGGAGGCCCAGCTCCTTGAAGAAAAGGTGCAGACGGCAGGAGGAGGAGCAACGGGAGGCCAATGGCCGGTCCTTCCGGGAGGAGCAACGGAAGCGGGACCAGCGGGAGGCTGGCGGCGTGGAATGCGGCTGCACCGGCACCGCCTCCACCGCCGATGGAGTAGGGGGTGAGGGTTGAGGGGCTAGCCCAGGGTTTAGGCGGGGTGCCTATTCGCCCGCCTTCTATATTATTGTACCTTTTTATTTTTATTGTAATGTTATCGATCCCCCTATCTAATATAAGTAATGTTATCTGTGTTTTATTGTAATATTATTGCGCCTATTCCATCCCTTGTTTCATTGTAATCTATGTTTTATTGTATTGTCATTTGTCAAAACACCCAAAACAACAAGTGTATAAAACAAAAGACACAAAAACAAGTTCATATAATACTCGTGCAATATTTATATATTTACAAGTGTATAAAACAAAAGACACAAAAACAAGTTCATATAATACTCGTGCAATATTTATATATTTACAAGTGTATAAAACAAAAGACACAAAAACAAGTTCATACAACACATGGTTCATTTTCAAATAAGACATTTACATATTTACATAAGTTAAAGGAGCGCCCAAGTTATGTTAGTTAAATGGATGTCCTTGGACTTCATTTATATATTTACTTTTGCAAAAAAAAAGATTGCAACCTGAGCACGAGTATCTGCAGATCCACACGTTCCTATTTAGATTGTAACGTGAGTACCATTTTTTTTTGCCCAATCAACATATAGTTACTATTGGGCCTGGATACGTCCATTTTGGCATGGCTAAGTTATATTTGGGCCTGGCCTTTTTCAATCCTCGTCAATTGTTTTTTTACTTTTCAACCCCTCCCCCTCCCCTGCACACGGGCGCCCCCTGCACACTGATAAAAGGAACAACGAAAACCGATTTAAATCAAGAAACATCGATTTCAGCAGGCAGCTCAAAATTAGCCCGAATTTGTGTTGCATTTTATTCAAGCCAAAGACATAGACCATTACATCCATTACAAAGCATCACTCGAACACTGACTGCGCTGTCTAATGACTAACGATGAGGAGATAAACTAATCCGAGAGAAATTACACAAAAATAAAAAAAGGCCATCAGATTGTCCTGCTTCTTCAATTCGATGATTTGCCTTAGCTGCTTGTTCATCTTCTTCAGCTCGGCCTTCACTTCCGCATCCACCGTAGTACCAGCGGAAATGGGGTTGCCATCCCAATTGCTCCACCACGGACGGGTTTCGAGCTCTCGGATGCTACCTCCACCCCAATTCGCTCGATGTACTCATCAAGCCACTCAAAATGCCCACATTTTGGCAGTTCTGAAATCGCAGAGATGAACCCTAAATCCCAAATTCGAAATGCATGAAATTTCAAAGAAAAGCGAGAAATTGGCGCCGAACACTCAGATCTCACCTTTCCTCGGGCTTGCTCACACTTCACAAATTCCCGACCAATGTTGTCGTTCTTGTCGGTGGATGTGACAAGCCGCCAGGGCGCGACGGGGCAATCGGGGCACCTCCTCATCGGCACCGCACCATACCGAGGCCATGAGCGGTGGGAGGAAGCAGAGCTCGACATCCCTCGCCGGCGTTGCCGCACTTGCTCGCCGGAGAAGAAAACAAAAGGGGATGAGATGCTGGAACGGTGGCGGGTGTGCTCGGGTGCGGGGACGGATCGGGGCCAACGGCTCTCTTCAACCACAGGGTGGGTCCCACGATATGAGGTGGACATCAGGTGAGTTCCGCCGTGACGTGGAGAGGCTGTGGGTCCTACTGTGCTCAGCTGATTCGAATTCGTTGACGGTCTCGTGGGGTTAAGTAGAAGTGTCGCACGGGAGCTATTTGCCGCTTCGGAAGTGTCGCATGCGAGCTATTGTTTGCAACGATGTCGCTTTCCTTCCAATTCCACGTAAAGACGTCGCATAGGAGCTATAAGCCCCCCCATTTATGGTCAGTCTACCACTTACATTTCTAATTTCCAAATAGCTATATACTACCATTGAAAATATATATGAGAAAAGTTCAGTTTTTGAAAGGATGAAGGGCTTTTGTACACTTATATTTCTATTTTACAATAGTTTTTTAGGGCGCCAGGGCCCTAGCTACGAGCTTTATAGATGGTATCCACTTTTTGTACTAACTAGTGTGTAGTTGGGGGCGACACGGAGGAGCTTCTGAACTTCAGATGACTCTTCCCTGCCAAAGACAATGGTAGCCTGAAATCTGCATAAATAGATAAGGAGCGAGGATTCATCGGGGTCATCCCATGGAGCAAAACATGCATAAAGAAATAAGAGAGTTGAGATTTCTGCCATGGACAATCTGCAGAAAGAAGTTTAAGTTTTAGAGAATTAATCAGAATCACGATGGGTGACATGCTAGCATGATGGGAGAGCATATATTAGTAAGAAATAAGAGAGTTGAGATTTCTGCCAAATAGAAAATTAGGAAGGTTGAAGATTTGACATTTTTTTAATAGAATGCACTAGAGGAAAAAGGGCCATCCGTTCGCGACCCCTCGGAGCATTAGTCCCGGTTGCGCCACCAACCGGGACTAATCTGCACGCCCCGGTTGGAGGAGCGCACGGGCCGGGCATGGGTCTCGGTAAGGGGGGCATGCGTCCGTTGGAGCCAGCAACGGGACTAAAGGTTTGGCCACAGCCACGTGGCGTGTACGACCTTTAGTCCCGGTTGGCTCCAACCGACCAAAGACCCCTGCCCTCTATAAATGCAACGCCCCAGCCCCCTCCTCTGCCTCCACTCTGTTTCGAATGGTGTAAGGTGTGAGGGTGTGTGCTAGTTTTTTCTCATGCATGCATTGAAGGTGTTTGTTGAAATGTTTGAGTGAAAAATCCCGTTGAATTTCTCATAGAACAAAAATATAGAAGGTGTCCGAGACGCACTTGAGCTTATTTCCCTCGATCGAGGTTAGCAATCTTATCTTTTCTAGGTCATTGATACAATTCATGTGTCGGTGTGAATTGGTTATTTCACTATTTATGATGTCCTGTTTTTTGATAAACTTACTTATATGATGCGTATGAACGGTCGGGAATGGATGTACGGTGACCGGGTAGCCGGTATATCAAAGCGTGGATAACTTTATCGATGTGGCTACGGCAAACAAAGAGAATGGATTTATACGTTGTCCATGTGTTCAATGTCGGAACAACAAGGAGTACTCTTCCTCGAAAATCATTCATGCTACCGATTATGAAAGGTTTCATGCCCAACTATAATTGCTGGACCAAGCACGGGAAATAGGGGTTATGATGGAAGATGGTGAATAAGAAGATGATGATAACAACTATCATCATATGTTTCTGAATACGATGATACCGCAATGGAAGACAATGGAGAGGAAAAAGGTGAAGAACGGGCATCGATGAGCCGGTGATGAACTTGGTAGGGTCATTTCGATGCAAAGAGACTGAAACAAAATGAGAAGTTGAAGTTAGAGGGCATGTTAGAAGATCACAAGAAATTGTTGTACCCAAATTGTGAAGATGGCAGCACAAAGCTCGGTACACTAGAATTGTTGCGATGGAAGGCAGAGTGTGGTCTAACCGACTCCTCATTTGAAAAGATGCTGAAAATAATGAAGCCGAAGTTTCCAAAACATAACGAACTTCCCGAGAGTACCTACGAAGCAAAGAAGACTCTCTGTCCTCTGGGATTAGATGTGCAAAAGATACATGCATGCATTAATGATTGCATCCTCTATCATGTAAGGAGTATGAGAATTTATATAAATGCCGGTATGCAACGTTGCGGTATAAGATCGACGAGATGACCTGGTGATGTTGAGGAGAGCCCTCGGAAGAGGGTTCCTGCTAAGGTTATGTGGTATGCTCCTATAATACCAAGGTTGAAACGCATGTTCGAAACAAAGAGCATGCTAGGTTGTTGCGATGGCACAAAGAAGACCGTAAGAAAGACGGGAGTTGAGACACCCTGGCGATGGGTCACAGTGGAGAAAATCGAGAGACTTCCTGACTTTGGTGACGCAAGGAACTTATGGTTTGGTCTAAGTACGGATGGCATGAATCCTGTTGGGGAGCAGAGCTGCAGTCACATAAGCTGGCCCGTGACTCTATGTATCTACAACCTGCCTCCTTGGTTGTGCATGAAGCGTAAGTTCATTATGATGCGAGCTCATCCAAGGCCCAAGCAACCGGCAACGACATTGATGTGTACCTTAGGACATTAGTTGAAGAACTCTTACGGTTGTGGGGCAAACCAGGTGTACGTCGTGGGATGAGAACAAACAGAGCCATTTAATCTACGAGGGTTGTTATTCAGAACCATCAATGGTTGGCCTGCTCTTAGTAACCTTTCAGATGCATAAACAAAGGATATAAGGCATGCACCCTGTTTAGATAAGACCGAAGGTACATATTTGCATAAATGCAAGAAGGTTGTGTACCTAGCGAATCGACGATTTCTTCCGACCAATCATCCCGTAAGAAAGAAAGGCAAGCATTTTAAAGGTGAGGCGGATCACCGAAGAAGCTTTGAACTCCCCGCTGGTGATGATGTATTTGGTATGGTCAAGGACATAGAAGTAATCTTTGAAAGGGTACCGTGGTCAATCAGTTCAACGACGTCGCTACAGGACACGCACCCATGTGGAAGAAGAAATCTATATTTTGGGAGCTGCCATATTGGAAAGTCCTGCGTGTCCGCTCTTCAATCGACGCGTGATGCACGTGGCGAAGAATCTCTGCGTGAACCTGCTAGGATTCCTAGGCGTATGGTAAGACAAAAGATACACCAACGGAGGACCAACAAATTATGAAAGACCCAAAGAACATGCATACAGATAACAAGACGGATAAAGGGCGTCACTTAAGTCGTACATTTATGCTCTTACCAAAGCAGAGAGAAGGAAATCTTTTTGAAGTCCTTTAAGATCAAGGTGCCGGGCTTCTCATCTATTATAAAGGGATAATAAATATGGCAGAGAAAGTTCCAAAACCGAAGTCTCATGATCACACGTGATTATGACGCAGATTGCTTCCGATTGCATTGAGGGGCTTCTACCGAAAATGTTCGAGTACCCATTGTGAAGTCATGTGCATTCCTCAATGCAATATCTCGAAGGTAATCAATCCATATTCCGCCAAGGTTACTGAAGGATGTGGTACAATGTCTTGTTAGTTTTGAATTGGTGTTCCCACCATCCTTCTTCAATATTATGACGCATCTCTGGTTCATCTAGTGGAAGAGATTGCCATTCTCGGTCCGTATTGCACAATATGTTCCCTTTGAGAGGTTCATGGAGTCTTAAAGAAATATGTTCATAACTGCTAGACCGAAGGAAGCATCTCCAAGGGATATGGAACAGATGAGGTCATTGAGTTTTGTGTTGACTTTATTCGACCTTAAGCCGATTGGTGTTTCGACTCAGGCATGAGGGAAGACTAAGTGGAAAAGGCACGTTGGGAAAGAAAGCAATGATATGTAGGGACGGGATTCTTTCACTAAAGCACACTACAGTTCTACATAATTCCACCTTGGCTCCAGATATCGAGGAACACAAGAATATTGTACGCTCCAAAAACCCGGGGAAGCCTAAATCATGGATTACGGATGAACACATGAAGTCTTTCGGTGGTTGGATGCGGACACATGTGTTGGATGAGACCACTTTTGGAGATCAGCTATACTTGTTGGCGTCACCATCTTCTACTTGTATTGAATTTCCAAGGGTACGAAATAAATGGGAATACATTCTACACGATCGCCCAAGATAAAGAGCACCAACCAAAATAGTGGTGTCCGCTTTGATGCAATAGACGAGAATGGACAAAAGGACACATATTATGGTTACATAGAGGAGATATGGGAACTAGACTATGAAGTCTCTTTTAAGGTCCCTTTGTTTCGCTGCAAATGGGTCAACCTGAATGGGGAAGAGGTAAAGATAGACCAGTTATGGAATGACAACAAAGGATCTCAACAATCTTGGTTATAGAGATGAACCATTCGTCCTAGCCAATGATGTGTCTCAGTTTTCTATGTGAAGGACATGTCCTCCAGAAAAAAAAGAAAAAATATGCAAACGAATATATCATATGATGAGCCAAAGGCCACATAGTTCTTTCGGGGAAAAGAAACATCGTGGGAATCGAGGACAAGATGGACATGTCAAGATTATAATAAGTTTGATGAAATTCCGCCCTTCACAAAGGAAAACCACCCAAGCATTCCGTTAAGTAAAGAAGATGCTCCATGGTTACGTCTGAAGCGGTCATAAGGAATGACATATGCCAAGAAGTTCATGCTCATATTATGTAACTCTAGTTCATGTCTTTCGCGGTTTGTGGCTTGACCAAGGATATCTTTCATGCGGTTTGTGGCCTTTAGTCCCGGTTTTGTAGTCTCAGTTTTTAATTTTAATAAATGTCTTGAGTGTTAGTCCCATTTTGTGGCTGGACCGGGAGTGCCTCTATGACCAGTTTCTTGGAGATGCCGGAGGCCTGGGCTCTGTCGGCATCTCCAAACTGGTCGAGTGGTGGCCCCGCTCGAAAACCATCTTGCAGCTTGTAACTTCACTAACTAGATCAATACGCCTCGAGCTAACTAATTTCACATATTAGGAGTGCCTCTATGACCAGTTTCTCGAGATGCCGGAGGATCGGGCTCACGTCGGCATCTCCTCGAACTGGCCGCATGGTGTCCTCGCTCGAAAACCATCTTGCAGCTTATAACTTCACTAACTAGATCAATACGCCTGAGCTAACTAATTTCACATATTAGGAGTGCCTCTATGACCAGTTTCGGAGATGCCGAGGACTGGGCTCGTCGGCCTCTTCAAACTGGACAGTGGTGTCCCTGCTCTCGAAAACCATCTTGCAGCTTGTAACTTCACTAACTAGATAAATACGCCTGAGCTAACTAATTTCACATATTAGAGTGCCTATGACAGTTTCGGAGATGCCGAGGACTGGGCTCCGGCATCTCCCAAATGGCTGCCGTAGTGGTGTCCTCGCTCTAAAACCATCTTGGAGATGCCTCAAACCGGCCGGAGGACTGACTCACAAGGATGCATATTTATAGTACAAGCAGCTCGGCATAATGTCGACACTCACGACATAATGTCGACACTCACCCCTATTATTAGTCTTGACTCATCTTTAGTCTCGGTTGGTGTCTCCAACCGACTAAAGGTTCATCTTTAGTCGGTTGGTGACACCATCCGGGACAAGGTATAAGCCGCACGACATAATGTCGACACTCACCCCTATTATTAGTGTTGTCGCCCACTTCATCAATCCCTTTAGTCCCGGTTTGTGACTACATCCGACTAAATGTCTTAACAATGATCATGTTTGAAAAAACCTTCACAAAATGACCTATCATGTTCCGTGTTTCATGGCTTTGGTCCAAATGACCGATGTTATGTGCTTAATCACGGCATAGTTTGTGATGTTGTGCCCATATTATGCATGTGTGGACATTGGTATGTAGAACAATGTTGCAGGAGGAAGTTTTCCTTTTGTCGCATGAAAATCCTTTTCCATTTCCCGAGCGCAAAAAACGGGTCGTTTTGTGAAGTAACCACCAAAATGCCGTTTCAGAATGCTACCGTCCTATTTTCCTAAAATACTAGACCACCTTACATGGACTATATCCCAACCGGTACATCTCAAACCTTTTCGTCCATCCCTGGTAAAAAGGACAAATGTCTACCGAATCGGTAGGAAGTGGGTCCGTTTGTACTATGTACATGATCTATCGCCGTGATTTTTGAAAAATCATTTTAGACTCGCAATATGTGGTTTCTTCAGAGATCCAATGCAAGTTCTAACGATGCCCGTCCCCTATCTTCATGCACACCGGTTCGACCATAGTTAGAAATTCAGATAATTCAAAACGGGCATAATAAATAAATAAAAAATCCGAACAATGAAAATCCTTCGCGTGGTGTCATATTATGTTACATAGTTGAAAGGAAAAATACCAGACTTGGTATATTGATCATGTTTCGAAAAAACCTTCACAAAATGACCTATCATGTTCGAGGTTTCATGGCTTTCGGTCCAAATGACCGATGTTATGTGCTGAATCACGGCATAGTTTGTGATGTTGTGCCCATATTATGCATGTGTGTGGACATTGGTATGTAGAACAATGTTGCAGGAGGAAGTTTTCCTTTTTGTCGCACGGAAAATCCCTTTTCCATTTTCCGAGCGCAAAAAACGGGTCGTTTTGTGTGGCATCCCGCAAAACCACTACTAGAAAATCGCGTTGAATTTGTGCATTGCATCGTCATCATCATGCATTGTTTGCCAAAACTATTTTCGAAAACCCCGATTTGTTTTCCAAACGCCCCATTCTTATTCAAACGCCGAAAACCGGGTCCCCGGAATATTTTGTTTTGGCCGCTATTGGTTTGCACACGGCCCGTTTAGAATAAATAAAAATTTAAATTATTTTAATAGGGGCAGTCGAACGGGCCGATTGACCCGAACGACCGCCCCAGAAATAAAATCGGTCCATCCCACCTGCCCCTCTAATTCCTAAACCTACCCAAACTTCTACCCTCTCTCACCTCCACCTCACTCCCCCCAATCACATCATGCCACCTCACCTCCCCAACTCCCTCAACCAACCACACACCCCCACGTGGCCCCAGCCCCCACTCATCTCTCCCAGTCTCCACCCACGCCAGCTACACCCACTCCATCCTCTCACACGCGCCACAGCCTCCCAGTCACCACCTCCCCCACCTCCCCCAGTCACCACCTCCCCCACCCGGCCCCGCGGCCCCCACCTGTCAGCTCTCCTCTCTCTCCCCATGTTCCTCTTCTTCCTCTATCCTTCCCCACGCGCGCACCCTGCCTTCTCCCTCCTCTCTCTCGCGCGAGGCACGCCGCGTCCAACCCTCCTCGCCGCTCCGCCCCGCTTGCTGACGCCTCCGCCCCGCCTGCTCGCCTGGCCTCAACCCTCTGGCCGCCAACCGCTTCCACCGACGCGCCCGAGCTCGCCTCCGCCCACGACAACCGCACGCGACGCTGCCCCGAGCCCCGCAAGCCCGGCCCACTGCTCGGCCCGACCCGACCACCTCGACCGCGCCTCCCCGCCAGCGCCCGGCCGCCGCCCGAGCTGCCGCCCCTCCGCCTGGTGCGGCCGTCGTCCCCGCTGGTCTTCCTCCACCACGCCTGGACGCTGGCGCCGCCCCAGCTTCCAGCGGCAGCATCCTTCCGTTCTCGCCGAGCCGCGCCCTCGCGCTCACCTCCGCTGCGCCCAACCCCGAGCCGTCCCTCGCTGGCCGGCGCCAAGCTCGCCTCCGGCCGCCCCACCTCGCTCGGCTGGCCGGGCCTCAAGCAACGCCCCGGCCGCTGAGCCTGGCCGCGTCCGCCCACCCTCCTCCTCGATGCAGTCCACTACAGCGTGGCAAGACGTCCCCTGTTCGCTCAGCGGTGATGTTTGGTACCAGCGAACGAGGCGCATATGGATGGCATGGCTTGGCTTACGCCACTCAAGGCCCGCACCGACAACAAGAACGGCACCGACCCCAAAGTCCGAAGACCGTTTCGAACCAAGGGGACCGTCGACAAGAGCTTCCTCGGAGCACCAAGAACCCGTTC
Source organism: Avena longiglumis (assembly GCA_030063025.1). Lineage (NCBI taxonomy): Eukaryota > Viridiplantae > Streptophyta > Magnoliopsida > Poales > Poaceae > Avena > Avena longiglumis. The sequence continues at coordinate 45,395,120 of CP125974.1, read as the reverse complement.
ATGGGTCCGTAGGCCGAACCCTCGAACGACATGAACTATCCCCGGAAACCCGAGTTCACCCTCGCCAAGATCTTCGTCGAACCGGTGACCTCCTACATGGACTGAACGAACCCAAGGCCACCGACGGCGAACCTCGAGGCCCTCGACGACGATGCTCGCTTCCAAGATCTCCGGGTTGGATCGAAAGTTCTCAAGACCGATCCCGATGTATCAAGACCGGACCTCGACACGCCAGATCTACCTTGACGCCAAGACCAACCGAAGACGCAAAGATCGCGCGAGAACGACAAGCACTTCACCTGCCGAGACGATCCCGCGCAAGCCGAGAACCCGACAAGACCTCAGAACGACAAGATCTGACGACGACAAGAGCGGCAGCAACGGGCGAAGTCCGAGACCGGCGCGACAGGTGCTTCATCCCGAACAACAAGAACGACACCGGACCAAGTCCTGCTCCCGGAACGCCAAGATCTACCTCTTTAATCCGAGAACGTCCCGCCGAGGCCGAACCCGTCGAACCCTGGACCCTGAGACCAACCCCGAACCCTGGAATCCCAAGATCGTCGAGACCCCCTCTAATGTGTGAACCTTTCTCCCGAACCCTATTTTTATAACATAACAACTTGTTGCATATTGAATTGTCATACTCGCATGCATATCTGTGGTTTGGGGGCCTTATGCCGTTTCACCTAATAATTAAATATGGGGCCCATATGCGGGCAAATCTAGCCTTATATTGGCCTCATTTAAACTTGTGTAGCGAACCGGTATCTAATCTTGCCTTGTTATAACAACATTTAATTGGCGGGGAATCTAAACAACTTGAACCACCTAACTAATTGTCGGACCCCGGTTCCACTTAATATGACCTAATTGCATCGCACCTTGGCCATGTCATCCATCATGCATGCATCATGCCGATTTTCTGCCGTGTATTAAATATTGCATCCGGTGTTTTCTTCTAGTGTTTTGGTTCTTCGCGGATAAGGCCGTTGAGTTGATGTGAGTTTCGCCCCGAACTTCGGATGAACCTTCGACAATGTTTTCAGGCGAGCATCTCCCTCTTTCTACCTATCTTACTTTTATAGTCTTTATTCCCTACTGTTGATCTTTTGCTATCCGTGTTGCGATGCTTTAGTTTCCGTACCCGTGATATTTTTCCCTGCAGCCTCATATTGCCTTGGACACACCCTATTACCTGTTGTTGGTAGATAGTTGGACTTGCGCGTCGTAGTTGCTTGCTTAAGTGCTGATGTGTGTCGTCATATGCCACAGTTGTTGATGTAACGCCGCATGTTGATGTTGGAGATGATTCTAGCTTTACTTATCGTCACTTTACTTTCTGTTTAACAACTAAAATTGAATAAGCAGAGGCATCGGTGGGTGATAGATAATATTTGGTTTCCGAACGCCCACTTGTGTCCCGTAAGACCCCGAGTACTTGATACCTGTTCCTTGATTTGCGCGCTATCCACATCCGGGAGGTATATGGGACCCCCAGCGAGCTTGATTCATTCTTATTTCTTGGGGCCACAAACTAGTTTGAGGTTTTATTTACGATCTGTACTTATGCCATGTTTTACCGCTTTATTTACGACAGCGAGGTCGCACACTGCATGTTAGGATCGGACCACGATTCCGCGGTGTCGACAAGCCCGCTTGGGGTTCCCATCGTTCGGCCGTCTAGCCAAACCTTGAGGCCGTCTGAGCTTGCTTACCCGCTATGGATTCTACTCTAAGGTGGCCCCCTGAAATATTTCTGAATCCTGTGATTGTTCAGCCGTGAAAGCCTCGTTGGGTTTTGATTTGGTTTTTCCGAGGTTGATCGAGCGTGTGTTGCTATTGGTGCACCCCGGTTGGGTAAAACTTTCTGAAAGCCGTGTCCGCGGATATGGACGACTTGGAGCATGATATCTCGATCATAGACAAGCATAACTAAAGTTTATCGTTATAAATTTGACTTATAATGACTAGTAATCAGCTTTACTATAATGGAATGGCTAATTAATACTGCACAATTGCTTGTTTGGTTGTCGCTACAAATGTATCTCGACTAGTAAGTATTGCAACTACAACGAATTGGCTGAATAAAAGTACCAACAAGCCGGGTTTTATGGGATATCTCATGCTATTCATATCGATTAGTAATTGTTGCAACTATAACGGAATGGTTAAGTAAAAGTGCCCACTTGCTTACTTTATCGTGATTATCTATACCGACTAGTAAGTGCCGCAACTATAATCGAATAAGTAAAATTGCCAACCGTGTGAGTTCCTCGGTTGACTTCCTCGTTGGTCTCGAGGGGAAATGCCAGATGGGTTTGTTTGATGATAGTATCGTTGGATCCGAAATAGGTCTCTCTCACCCTCTCGATTGACGCGGATGTATCGAGTCTCTATAGGTTGTTTATTGCATCTTTGCCACGCCGATCCACCATACCTATGTAGGCGAGGACCGAATTCTAGCCTCGCTGCTTGGCCTCGATCGACGCTCCTTCTTTTCCTTTGCCCTTTGTCGGCACCCCTTTTGTTTAAGCAGGTTTTGAGATCGACGTCGTTAGCAGGGTTACCCTTCCGCTTGGCTCAGGGTTATGGACGCCATTGGTTATTCTTCAGGGCTCTTAGCCCCATTTGCATCTTGTCCGTAGCTGGACGCTCTATCTTTTCAAGGTGATTTGGATCTTTGTACATTATATCTGTATTCTTGACTCTCTGAGTCGCCGTTATATGTATCTGTTCTGTGGGTCCCATCGAGGACTGTTGTGTAATGTTATTACTTCGTTTTCCACCATGCGAAAGTGCTGGTGGGCACCTTTGAATCGCTTCTATGCGTTTGGTGAATTTTGCCCAAACTTGCATAGGTCCGATTCTGAGGGTGTTACAGTGGTATCGAGCACGCAGCTATGCACCCACAAGTCCAAATTTGGGATAACCTAGCTAACGGCAAGTAGAGTGTCAAAACTATTTTGAAAATCGGTTGGATAGTTCGATTAGGTCTGATTTTACTCCTTACCCCTCGCTGCTCTCCTCTTACCTCTACGCGTTTTTGAATCCACCTCTTATCTTTTCTTGAGTCCAGGATTTCGTGGTTGGGTTTCCGTCGTACCTTCGTGGTTTCGCTTCTTCGATAACGGTGATGCTACATGTGGTCTTCATGCTATCCGGGGAATCCTTCGTCTGTGGTGCCGTCCTTTGTTCTTTGTTTGTGCCTTCGGTGTTTTCCAACGCGACGACCTCATCTATGCCAGATCCGATGCAGAGTCTGCATCACCCCTTTGTTCCGAACCTCGCTTTCGAGATCTTGATCTTTCGAGAATGGTTGCACTCTTTGCCACCGATTGTGCGAGTAATAGTTTGGGTGCGTGATGGATTGGCCCCATGCCGACTACCCTTTCTATTCGCTTTTGTACATTGAAGTGGACGAGAATGCATCGGTTCCCCTCTTCCATCGGAGCTAGAGGTGGCTTTATTTGTTGATACCTCTACCTTCGACCTTTTGTCCCCGGAGTGTCTCCCGACGATCAGGAGCAACGACCCTTTGTTGGTGGTGTCGCCGTTTACCAGATGAAGAAGAAACCATTGTTAGTGGTGTCGCGAGGATCTACACAAAGCCAAGGATCGCACCGACCATCCTTTCCGGTACCATGAGGCGGATCTCGAGGTAGATCCATTGTTAGTGGTGTCGAATTGTGGCATCCCGCAAAACCACTACTAGAAAATCGCGTTGAATTTGTGCATTGCATCGTCATCATCATGCATTGTTTGCCAAAACTATTTTCGAAAACCCCGATTTGTTTTCCAAACGCCCCATTCTTATTCAAACGCCGAAAACCGGGTCCCCGGAATATTTTGTTTTGGCCGCTATTGGTTTGCACACGGCCCGTTTAGAATAAATAAAAATTTAAATTATTTTAATAGGGGCAGTCGAACGGGCCGATTGACCCGAACGACCGCCCCAGAAATAAAATCGGTCCATCCCACCTGCCCCTCTAATTCCTAAACCTACCCAAACTTCTACCCTCTCTCACCTCCACCTCACTCCCCCCAATCACATCATGCCACCTCACCTCCCCAACTCCCTCAACCAACCACACACCCCCACGTGGCCCCAGCCCCCACCCATCTCTCCCCGCCCCCCCCCCCCCCAGCCACACCCACTCCATCCTCACACGCCACAGCCTCCCACCACCTCCCCACCTCCCAGTCACCACCTCCCCCACCCGGCCCCGCGGCCCCCACCTGTCAGCTCCCCTCTCTCTCCCCCTGTTCCTCTTCTTCCTCTATCCTTCCCCACGCGCGCACCCTGCCTTCTCCCTCCTCTCTCTCGCGCGAGGCACGCCGCGTCCAACCCTCCCTGGCCGCCTCCGCTCCGCCGCCGCGGACGCCGGCGCTGCCTCCGGCCCCGCCTGGCCTGCTCCGCCTCCGCTCAACCCTCTGGCCGCTCCGCCCTCGCCAACCGCTTCCACCGACGCGCCCCGAGCTCGCCTCCGCCTCCACGACAACCGCACGCGACGCTGCCTCGAGCCCCGGCCCAGCCCGTGCTCGGCCCGACCCGACCACCTCGACCCGCCCGCCTCCCCAGCGCCAGCGGCCGCCTGCCGAGCAAGCGCCTCCGCCCTGGTGTGCCGGGCTGCGTCCCTCGGTCTTCCTCCACCACGCCGCGGCGCTGGCCAAGGCCCCGCAGCGCCCCAGCGGCAGCATCCTTCCGTCGTTCCGCTGCCGAGCCCTCGCGCTCACCTCCGCTGCGCCCAACCCCGAGCCGACCCGTCCTCGGCGCGAAGCGCCAGCTCGCCTCTCCGGCCGCCCCTAACTCGCTCTCGCCGCGCCCGAGGCCTGCAGCACGCCGCCGCTCGAGCCTGGCCGCCAAGGCCCACCTGCTCCTCGGCGTGTCCACTACAGCAGCGTGGCCGCGCACGTCCCTGTTCCGGTTCAGCGCGGTGATGTTTGGTACCAGCGAACGGAGGCGCATATGGATGGCATGGCTTGGCTTGGCGCCACTCGAAGGCCCGGCACCGACAACAAGAACGGCACCGACCCCCCAAAGTCCGAAGACCGTTTCGAACCAAGGGGACCGTCGACAAGAGCTTCCTCGGAGCACCAAGAACCCGTTCATGGGTCCGTAGGCCGAACCCTCGAACGACATGAACTATCCCCGGAAACCCAAGTTCACCCTCGCCAAGATCTTCGTCGAACCCGGTGACCTCCTACATGGACCTGTGAACGAACCCGAAGGCCACCGACGGCGAACCCTGAGGCCCTCGACGCGACGATGCCTGCTTCCAAGATCTCCGGGTTGGATCGGAAAGTTCCCCGAAGACCGATCCCGATGTACCGAAGACCGGACCCTCGACACGCCAGGATCTACCCTTGGACGCCAAGACCCGAACCGGGAAGACGCAAAGATCGCCGCGAGAACGACAAGCACTTCACCCCGAAGCCGAGACCGATCCCGGCGCCCGAAGCCGAGAACCCCGACAAGACCCTCGCAACGACAAGATCTGCACGACGACAAGAGCGGCAGCAACCAGGGCGAGTCCGAGACCCCGGCGCGACAAGTGCTTCATCCCGAACAACAAGAACGACACCGGACCAAGTCCTGCTTCCGGAACGCCAAGATCTACCTCTTTAATCCGAGAACGTCCCGCCGAGGCCGAACCCGTCGAACCCTGGACCCTGAGACCAACCCCGAACCCTGGAATCCCAAGATCGTCGAGACCCCCTCTAATGTGTGAACCTTTCTCCCGAACCCTATTTTTATAACATAACAACTTGTTGCATATTGAATTGTCATACTCGCATGCATATCTGTGGTTTGGGGGCCTTATGCCGTTTCACCTAATAATTAAATATGGGGCCCATATGCGGGCAAATCTAGCCTTATATTGGCCTCATTTAAACTTGTGTAGCGAACCGGTATCTAATCTTGCCTTGTTATAACAACATTTAATTGGCGGGGAATCTAAACAACTTGAACCACCTAACTAATTGTCGGACCCCGGTTCCACTTAATATGACCTAATTGCATCGCACCTTGGCCATGTCATCCATCATGCATGCATCATGCCGATTTTCTGCCGTGTATTAAATATTGCATCCGGTGTTTTCTTCTAGTGTTTTGGTTCTTCGCGGATAAGGCCGTTGAGTTGATGTGAGTTTCGCCCCGAACTTCGGATGAACCTTCGACAATGTTTTCAGGCGAGCATCTCCCTCTTTCTACCTATCTTACTTTTATAGTCTTTATTCCCTACTGTTGATCTTTTGCTATCCGTGTTGCGATGCTTTAGTTTCGTGCAGTGATATTTTTCCCTGCAGCCTCATATTGCCTTGGACACACCCTATTACCCGTTGTTGGTAGATAGTTGGACTTGCGTCGTAGTTGCTTGCTTATGTGATGTGTCGTCATATGCCACAGATTGTTGATGTAACGCCGCATGTTGATGTTGGAGATGATTCTAGCTTTACTTATCGTCACTTTACTTTCTGCTTAACAACTAAAATTGAATAAGCAGAGGCATCGGGGTGATAGATAATATTTGGTTTCGAACGCCCACTTGTGTCCCGTAAGACCAGTACTTGATACCTGTTCCTTGATTTGCGCTATCCACATCCGGAGGTATATGGGACCCCCGAGCGAGCTTGATTCATTCTTATTTCTTGGGGCCACAAACTAGTTTGAGGTTTTATTTACGATCCTGTACTTATGCCATGTTTTACCGCTTTATTTACGATTGTGCGAGGTCGCACTATCACTGCTTAGGATCGGACCACGATTCCGGTGTCGACAAGCCCCGTTTGGGGTTCGATCGTTCACAGCCGTCTAGCCAAACCTTGAGGCCGTCTCGAGCTTGCTTACTGCTGCGGATTCTACTCTAAGGGTGGCCCCTGAAATATTTGAATCTGTGATTGTTCAGTGAAAGCCTCGTTGGGTTTTGATTTGGTTTTCGAGGTTGATCGGCGTGTGTTGCTATTGGTGCACCCGGCCGGTAAAACTTTCGAAAGCCGTGTCCGCGGATATGGACGACTTGGAGCATGATCTCGATCATAGACAAGCATAACTAAAGTTTACTGTTATAAATTTGACTTATAATGACTAGTAATCAGCTTTACTATAATGGACTGGCTAATTAATACTGCCCACAGTAGATTGTTTGGTTGTCGCTTGCGTCAGCTGTAGCTGGCTAGTAAGTATTGCAACTACAACGAATTGGCTGAATAAAAGTACCAACAACTGCTGGGTTTTATGGGATATCTCATGCTATTCATATCTGATTAGTAATTGTTGCAACTATAACGGAATGGTTAAGTAAAAGTGCCCACTGTTTACTTTATCAGGACGATTATCTATACCTGACTAGTAAGTGCCGCAACTATAACTGAATAAGTAAAATTGCCAACCGTGTGAGTTCCTCGGTTGACTTCCTCGTTGGTCTCGAGGGGGAAATGCCAGGATGGGTTTGTTTGATGATAGTATCAGGTTGGAACCGAAATAGGTCTCTCTCACCCCTCTCTGATTGACGCCAGATGTATCGAGTCTCTATAGGTTGTTTATTGCATGCTGCCGCTGCCGCTCAGTCCACCATACCTATGTAGGCGAGGACCGCCGAATTCTAGCCTCGCCGTGTCCGCCTCGATCGACGCTCCTTCTTTTTCCTTTGCCCTTTGTCGGCACCCCTTTTGTTTAAGCAGGTTTTGAGATCGACGTCGTTAGCAGGGTTACCCTTCCGGCTTGGCCTGGGCAGGGTTATGGACGCCATTGGTTATTCTTCAGGGCTCTTAGCCCCATTTGCATCTTGTCCGTAGCTGGACGCTCTATCTTTTCAAGGTGATTTGGATCTTTGTACATTATATCTGTATTCTTGACTCTCTGAGTCGCCGTTATATGTATCTGTTCTGTGGGTCCCATCGAGGACTGTTGTGTAATGTTATTACTTCGTTTTCCACCCGCACGAAAGTGCCTGGTGGGCACCTTTGAATCGTTTCTATGCGGGTTTGGTGAATTTTGCCCAAACTTGCATAGGTCCGATTCTGAGGGTGTTACATTTTGTGAAGTAACCACCAAAATGCCGTTTCAGAATGCTACCGTCCTATTTTCCTAAAATACTAGACCACCTTACATGGACTATATCCCAACCGGTACATCTCAAACCTTTTCGTCCATCCCGGGTAAAAAGGACAAATGTCTGCCGAATCGGTAGGAAGTGGGTCCGGTTTGTACTACAGGTACATGATCTATCGCCCATGATTTTTTGATCAAATCATTTTTAGACTCGCAATATGTGGTTTCTTCAGAGATCCAATGCAAGTTCTAACGATGCCCGTCCCCTATCTTCATGCACACTGGTTCGACCATAGTTAGAAATTCAGATAATTCAAAACGGGCATAATAAATTCAAAAAAAATCCGAACAATGAAAATCCTTCGCGTGGTTTCATATTATGTTACATAGTTGAAAGGAAAAATACCAGCCTTGGTATATTGATCATGTTTCGAAAAAACCTTCACAAAATGACCTATCATGTTCGAGGTTTCATGGCTTTCGGTCCAAATGACCGATGTTATGTGCTGAATCACGGCATAGTTTGTGATGTTGTGCCCATATTATGCATGTGTGTGGACATTGGTATGTAGAACAATGTTGCACGAGGAAGTTTTCCTTTTTGTCGCACGGAAAATCCCTTTTCCATTTTCGGCGCAAAAACGGGTAGTTTTGTGAAGTAACCACCAAAATGCCGTTTCAGAATGCTACCGTCCTATTTTCCTAAAATACTAGACCACCTTACATGGACTATATCCCAACCGGTACATCTCAAACCTTTTCGTCCATCCCGGGTAAAAAGGACAAATGTCTGCCGAATCGGTAGGAAGTGGGTCCGGTTTGTACTACAGGTACATGATCTATCGCCCGTGATTTTTTGAAAAAATCATTTTTAGACTCGCAATATGTGGTTTCTTTAGAGATCCAATGCAAGTTCTAACGATGCCCGTCCCCTATCTTCATGCACACCGGTTCAACCATAGTTAGAAATTCAGATAATTCAAAACGGGCATAATAAATTCAAAAAAAATCCGAACAATGAAAATCCTTCGCGTGGTGTCATATTATGTTACATAGTTGAAAGGAAAAATACCAGACTTGGTATATTGATCATGTTTCGAAAAAACCTTCACAAAATGACCTATCATGTTCGAGGTTTCATGGCTTTCGGTCCAAATGACCGATGTTATGTGCTGAATCACGGCATAGTTTGTGATGTTGTGCCCATATTATGCATGTGTGTGGATATTTGTATGTAGAACAATGTTACAGGAGGAAGTTTTCCTTTTTGTCCCACGGAAAATCCCTTTTCCATTTTCCGAGCGCAAAAAACGGGTCGTTTTGTGAAGTAACCACCAAAATGCCGTTTCAGAATGCTACCGTCCTATTTTCCTAAAATACTAGACCACCTTACATGGACTATATCCCAACCGGTACATCTCAAACCTTTCGTCCATCCCGGGTAAAAAGGACAAATGTCTCGCGAATCGGTAGGAAGTGGGTCCGTTTGTACTACTGTACATGATCTATCGCCCATGATTTTTGATCAAATCATTTTAGACTCGCAATATGTGGTTTCTTCAGAGATCCAATGCAAGTTCTAACGATGCCGTCGTCCCTATCTTCATGCACACTTGGTTCGACCATAGTTAGAAATTGATAATTCAAACGGGCATAATAAATTCAAAAAAAATCCGAACAATGAAAATCCTTCGCGTGGTTTCATATTATGTTACATAGTTGAAAGGAAAAATACCAGCCTTGGTATATTGATCATGTTTCGAAAAAACCTTCACAAAATGACCTATCATGTTCGAGGTTTCATGGCTTTCGGTCCAAATGACCGATGTTATGTGCTGAATCACGGCATAGTTTGTGATGTTGTGCCCATATTATGCATGTGTGTGGACATTGGTATGTAGAACAATGTTGCAGGAGGAAGTTTTCCTTTTTGTCGCACGGAAAATCCCTTTTCCATTTTTCGAGCGCAAAAAACGGGTAGTTTTGTGAAGTAACCACCAAAATGCCGTTTCAGAATGCTACCGTCCTATTTTCCTAAAATACTAGACCACCTTACATGGACTATATCCCAACCGGTACATCTCAAACCTTTTCGTCCATCCCTGGTAAAAAGGACAAATGTCTGCCGAATCGGTAGGAAGTGGGTCCGGTTTGTACTACAGGTACATGATCTATCGCCCGTGATTTTTTGAAAAAATCATTTTTAGACTCGCAATATGTGGTTTCTTCAGAGATCCAATGCAAGTTCTAACAATGCCCGTCCCCTATCTTCATGCACACCGGTTCGACCATAGTTAGAAATTCAGATAATTCAAAACGGGCATAATAAATTCAAAAAATCCGAACAATGAAAATCCTTCGCGTGGTGTCATATTATGTTACATAGTTGAAAGGAAAAATACCAGACTTGGTATATTGATCATGTTTCGAAAAAACCTTCACAAAATGACCTATCATGTTCGAGGTTTCATGGCTTTCGGTCCAAATGACCGATGTTATGTGCTGAATCACGGCATAGTTTGTGATGTTGTGCCCATATTATGCATGTGTGTGGACATTTGTATGTAGAACAATGTTAGAGGAGGAAGTTTTCCTTTTTGTCCCACGGAAAATCCCTTTTCCATTTTCCGAGCGCAAAAAACGGGTCGTTTTGTGAAGTAATAACCACCAAAATGCCGTTTCAGAATGCTACCGTCCTATCCTATATAACTAAGAGGATCATCCCCACTAAGTTTATTTCTCTTGACATGCAAGCTATACACATCAGCAAGCTTCTAATTGGTCCAAGTCATTTAGCCAGGTTTTGTCAACCTTTTCCGATTAAATTTTTCTATATTTTGTGGAGCGACCTAAAGAAATTATCATTACCTTCCCCCAACGGAGGTGTTTTCTCCTATTCGCCTTCTAATCCCAAGCATCACCGTCTATTCATCTCCTCCATTACACCGATTCCTCTTCGTCTTCTCAATTATTTCAGGTTTCTCCTCTCTTTCTCCTACCCCGCCACCATTCTTCACCCTCCTCACAGACCTCAGACTCTCCCCATGGTTTTTATCCTCCGCCGATGTACGTGGTCTGGCAATCCGTTTTCGTCCTCAGTGAGTTGCTTTCCCCTCCCCATCACACTCCTTACCATGAGAGCCCTCACTATTTTACTGCCACTGCACCCCAAACTAACCCATATCCATCTTGGTCTGCAGTTGCGACAAGGGTCACTGTAGCTCTCAGCGAGGCCCGCGCTTCTCCTTCTCCTTCTCCAGGTCCGTGAGATGCCGTTGTACTGTTGTGGGACACATGACTGATAGGAAACACCGACGGCCTATCTCCACATATCAACGAGGAGAAGCAGGGCCTGAACAAAGCAGGTTCCATTCCACGATCCAATTAACATCCTTCAGTTTTGTTTGTTCTTTTTTTACAGAGTTTCATTTGTTCTTGCTTTGGCTTTGCTTGCAATCATATCTTTCCAGTTTTTGTCTCTGTTTCTGTTATGCAAATGTAGGCATGCTTAGATTTCTAATTTATGCAGTACGCAACCAAACCTAGATGAACTCATCTTCCTGGATTGTTGAAATGCTGACATGTTCCTGGACTGCTATACAAGAGATGGGTAAAGCATTACTACTATTCGTTGTTTAGCTCATTTCTATTGTAGTTGATTCTTCATATATTCTTGCAGGCGCCTGGCATGCCACACGGTAAATTTCCTTTCTTGACTCACATTTACACTATCTCTGTCAATTTTAAGCACTATTACTATTCAGTGTTTAGCTCATTTCTATTGCAGTTGATTTTTCATATATTCTTGCAGGTGCCTCATATGTCACAAGGTATAATTTCTTTCTTCACTCATATATACACTATCTTCTAAATTACCTGTCGATTTTGTGACAATAACCACCTTTGAAATTGATTTAAGTATCAAAATATTACATTTCAAATTTTGGTACAGAAACTTCATAACAATAACGTGCTAATTGTATTTTATCTGCCATTCTCCATTTTTTGTTTCTGCTTTTGTATGAGCTATATCTTTTCGGTATATAACAATTATCTTTTCCATTGATATTCCTTCAAATGAGGAAGTGTGATATGTATTGGTGATGCAATTTTTCACGAAGTTTCTTCAGATCAGTAAATTGTCTTTACATTTTTCAATCAGTCTGTAGTGCATTCCCCTAGCTTCTGATGTATGCCAATGCAGATTTTTCTGTTTATACGGACAAGTTGTTCGATGGAAATCAAAGAAGAATGCCGATGAAAATGGATCTAGGTAATCTTTATGCTCCACTGTCTATTCAGTATGTTTTCTAAAACTTTTCTGCAGTCAGTGGTGAGTTCAGTAGTTCATATTTCTTTTCTTACTTCACTTATCATGAACGATTCTTTTTTTACTTTATCAATTCTGAAAATCACTTTGATTATTGATGAAGTTTCAGCTTGGTCGTGAAACAGTAGCTGTCAGAAATTTGGATTGACTCAAGAATCATCCCAACTTAAGGAACGAATTTGGAAAAAAATGAGCAGCCAGCTTCTCCTTTATAAACTGACGGTCTGTTGTTGTCTGTCATCTGTATCGGCACAACAACCAAGATCCAAACCACCATGCCGGTCTCAGATATTCGCTCCCTCTTCTTAACCATTAAAATCTTTCTATCTCCAAGGTTAATTAACTTTGGAATTTTCCAGGTTCTGACGGCTGATGGAAAAGGTTATGGAAGATTAATTTGGCGAGGACGTCTAACATGTGATGTCTAATTTTAGAATTCATTTGTCATACAAGCATCCTCCTCCGATGCCTCCATGTACTCCACCTTATGGAACTCCTCTGTCTGCAAGTTCCATACACGAGTGGTTCACCACTTGCTGTTTGGTTTGCAAATATTTATGTGCCTTTTCAGTAAGGGAGGGAGGATTAGACTAAGATGAAGTGCAAGATTTACTGAATGTAGTTGAAAAAGTGGAAGCATAATTTTTTTATGACACCATATTACTTTTTATATCATGTGTCGTCTAAGCGTTCAGGGAGTTAGGTTTCCCTCTTTTAATTTCCTCAATCATCTATGTGGTTCATTCTTAATGCTGTCTTTGGAATTTAAGAACTCCACTCTGCATGAGATTAGTTCTTTCAAGCTCTTAATCAACTTTACGTGGTAAATTATTTATTTGTGAATAAAGGAAGTAGTAAATTTCAGTATATGATTTTCATATCTCTCCATTTTCTTATTTAGTAAATTACTTAGAATGTACGCAACATGTAGCCTTTTGCCTCTGAATATAAATGGGTATGAAAATTTAAATGTAGTGTAACTTTTCATAAATGACCATTTACATAATTTGTTTTGTATGGAACATGGAGAAAAATTCTTTGTGTTTCATTCTACATGATTTAATTCACTTCTTAACCAGTTTCAATCTACAAATTATTATAACATCTCAACAAAATTATTTTGGAACATACGTTTCAATATTGTGTAGCAAATATTTACCACTGCAACGCGCGGGGTATCATCTAGTTTTCCTAAAATACTAGACCACCTTACATGGACTATATCCCAACCGGTACATTTCAAACCTTTGAGTCCATCCCGGGTAAAAAGGACAAATGTCTGCCGAATCGGCAGGAAGTGGGTCCGGTTTGTACTACAGGTACATGATCTATCGCCCGTGATTTTTTGAAAAAATCATTTTTAGACTCGCAATATGTGGTTTCTTCAGAGATCCAATGCAAGTTCTAACGATGCCCGTCCCCTATCTTCATGCACACCGGTTCAACCATAGTTAGAAATTCAGATAATTCAAAACGGGCATAATAAATTCAAAAAAAATCCGAACAATGAAAATCCTTCGCGTGGTGTCATATTATGTTACATAGTTGAAAGGAAAAATCCCAGACTTGGTATATTGATCATGTTTCGAAAAAACCTTCACAAAATGACCTATCATGTTCCAGGTTTCATGGCTTTCGGTCCAAATGACCGATGTTATGTGCTGAATCACGGCATAGTTTGTGATGTTGTGCCCATATTATGCATGTGTGTGTACATTGGTATGTAGAACAATGTTGCAGGAGGAAGTTTTCCTTTTTGTCGCACGGAAAATCCCTTTTCCATTTTCCGAGCGCAAAAAATGGGTCGTTTTGTGAAGTAACCACCAAAATGCCGTTTCAGAATGCTACCGTCCTATTTTCCTAAAATACTAGACCACCTTACATGGACTATATCCCAACCGGTACATCTCAAATCGATACACTTTTATGTTTAAAGTTTTTCTAAATTCCAAATTGATATTAAAAATATATAAGTTAATTCATTTTTAATTGTAAATGGTTCATATTTTAAATGGTTACATTAATTATTTTTTAAAACAGAAAATGTTTTTGAATTATTTATTTAAATCCAAACACTTTTTATGTTTAATTTTTTTCTAAATTCCAAATTAATATTCAAAAATATAAGTTAATTAATTTTAAATGGTTTCATTAATTATTTTTTTAAAATAGAAAATGGTTTTGGATTATTTATTCAAATCCATACACTTCTTATGTTTAAAGTTTTTCTAAATTCCAAATTAATATTTAAAAAATATAAGTTATTTCATTATTAATTTTAAATGGTTTGTAGTTTAAATGGTTACATTAATTATTTTTCAAAACAGAAAATGGTTTCGAATTAGTTATTCAAATGCAAACACTTTTTATGTTTAAAGTTTTTCTAAATTCCAAAGTAATTATCATTTAAAAAACATTACAAATTTAAACCCCAAAATAAAAATAAGGGAACATAGAGAAAATAACTGAAAAATTTGAAAGCAGAATACGTCGGTTGGAGCCACCAACCGACGGAAGAGCCTCTTGTGCCTTCATGCTTGAAAATTGGACTATAGGTCCCGGTTGGTGGCTCCAACCGGGACGTATGCACCTTTAGTCCCGGTTGGAGCCACGAACTGGGACTAAAGGCCCTTTAGTTATAACGGTGCCTCCTCTTCTTCTTCCCTTCCCAATCACTTCTCCGCCTCGCCTCTGCCGCCTCGACGACGACGCCGCCAGTGCCCCGCGCCACCGCGGCCTCAGTAGCGGCTCCGTCGTCAACGCCTCCGCCCCGGCCGCCACCCGCGTCTCTCAGGTTGCCGATCAGCGCCGCTGCGTCTCCTTCCCGACGACCGCCCGCCCGGCGTCTGCTTCCGCCCACGACCTGCGTCCCCACCGCCGGCCGTGCACGGCGCCGCCTCCTCTCTGTCCTCCCTCCCTCTCGCACTGGTGGTGCGGCGGCTTCGATCGGGTGGTGCATCGTCGCGCCGTTTCCTCCATCGCGTCTTCCTTGTCCACGCCCCACCTTTGCCCCCTCTGTTTCCCCTTTGCTTATGGGCTGAGGTGGCTCGGGCCCCAAACCACCACTATGGCTAGTTGTTACTATGGTGCAAAAGGTTTAAACATTTGATTTAATAATTTCAGAATTTGAATAAAACTTGTAAATTCAATAACTTTTAATCTGTAATACAGAAAAATACAAATAATATACCAAAATGTTCAGAAAAATGAGAACTATCTATCTATGCTATAATCATGCATTGTTCAACAACTTAAATGACAAGTTTAATTAGAACACCCTAGTAACCCTAACAGGTGATTCCGGAGTTCCTTGAGTTAGGGTTTGCGCCCCTCGGAACCCCGATTAACTTGTCGAGCATGCTTTAGGGTTACATTCCAATGCACATTAACTTGTCGTATCATCATCATTGCTTGAGCATTGCATCGATTCCATGTGTTGATTGTTTCCCTTTCTTTCCGGTGATTTGGTTCTTCTCGGTAGAATACGATATCGAGATCGAGATCGAAGATCGAGATCAAGACCATAGATAGATCTAATTAAATGACAAGTTTAATTAGAACACCTAGTAACCCTAACGGTGATTAGGAGTTCCTTGAGTTAGGGTTTGCCCCTCGGAACCCGATTAACTTGTCGAGCATGCTTTAGGGTTACATTCGAATGCACATTAACTTGTCGTATCATCATCATTGCTTGAGCATTGCATCGATGCCATGTGTTGATTGTTTCCCTTTCTTTCCGGTGATTTGGTTCTTCTCGGTAGAATACGATATCGAGATCGAGATCGAAGACCGAGATCACGACCATAGATAGATCGAAGACCTTTTGTAGCCTTATACTCATGTTCCCCTCTCATAGCCTTAGGGTTTAGGGTTTCTCTTCATTTTTATTATTGTGTATGTATATATTAGGGTTTCACCTTGATCCGGAAATATTCGGAAAATATTAGTTGCTTTGACTTATTCTTAACTTTCTCCTTTAGCCGCTTTGACTTATTCGTTTTCCACCTATCAGAAAATATGGACCCACACGTCGAGACGAAGAAAGGAAGAGTTGATCCAAGGTGTGATCCGTGGGAAGATAATTTAGGCGTATCAACGTTTACGAACAACTCGGTGAGGTGATCCTCTTTTGGAGTAGACAACTTGTTTGAGGTTGAAGGTGTTGCCTTCCGAGGAAAGCGATGCCTTGTGTGTCGAGAAGACGACCGCTCGGCCGGTGCATGTAATATAAATCAATTCATTAATTAATCATCTGCTATCTATATAGAAATAGTAACGACGATCTTTCTTCTTTTAGCCCTCGGATCGAAGGAATCTCTTGAAAAAAGAGCGAGGCCCAACCAAAAGTTGCAAGACCATGAGAGGTTTAGGATCGAAGATGTCTGAAGGCGGCAGAACAGTGACTCCGAAGTTGTCGCAACCAAATTTGTGGCACAATGCGAATGTCGTTAGGGACTTAATCCGATCACCATTAGAAATTGGAATAGGCCTGCTAAAGCGGATGAAGAGGGAACATGTTTATTTGTCCCTAACCACGCCAAAGATTTCTTGTGGAAGAGGCTCATGGTTAATTTCAAACTACGAAGATAGAGCTGGATCCAAATGCGGAGGATCCAGTGAGGACGCTTCTACAACATGGGAGAGCCATGGAGGCTAAGGTCGGGAGTGGGCTTTGAAGAAGATGGCCAGTGTTTCCTGGCTGGAAGAAAAGATTTCACCTTGACTATGTCATGAAAGAAGACTCGATTTCAAGAATATTCAGTTTGAGAAGATAAAACCATTCGGGATGAGTTTGTGGAATACAAGAAATCGAAAAAGCTAAGAAAATATGCAAGCGAATAAGCTGAATGCTGCTAAGAAGTATCACCATACTATGGGGCAAGGTGGCTACAAGGTTGGCATTCCTAAGTGGGAGAAACTTGAGCAGGAGCTGCGTGATAAAAATATCACCCGAGGCAGGGCGATTGGGTAGAACGTGCAAGGAATTGGTTTTACGGGCATGGGGCACGTTGGACTCGGAAGGAGGTGTATATATAACATCGACATAAAGAAGACCCTTGCCAATCGAGAGGATGAGAAAGCGATAAAGGCTGTTAAAGATGGGGACTTCATTCGATAGAGAATGATGAGCTCACACTGCCCTTGGAAATAAGGAACATGATGGGCGAACACGAGGCACAATAGGCTCCCAATCATGGAGGACCTGGGTTTCGAAGAGAGGAAGAAATATCCTGATAGAAGCCGTCGAGGAGTAAGGACAGGCGGCGGTTGAAGCGAAGTCGGAAAGAAGCGAATGCGTTTAATTGAAACGATTAAAGCAACAACAAGATGAAATTAACTCACTTAAAGAGCAAGTACTACGGCCCATCTCAGCCTGCGCATTCGATGCTACCAGCCTATCGAATAATCGAAAAGCAGCGTGGCTTCCACGAGGTCCCTAGTGATGACAATGGCGATGCCGATGATGCACCGATGATGGCTCTGTTGGCTACCCATAGATGATATCACAGAGATGACTGCTGCGAGCTACATGTCAAAGTTGTGAACATATCAATGAAGGTGGCGGCTATGCCTTACCAATTGGACCCACACCAACTTACCACGGTCGTCGGTTCGGAGGGATCTGTTGTCGGCGTGGATGAAATCATGCCCACCTTTGAGGTTTTGGATCTTCACTACCCTTTGGTGAAGGGATGATGTCTGGGTGGCGCAAAAAGCGTCACCATTCTATGGCGAAGGATTGTATCGTGCTTCAAATCACACGCCAGGCCATCTTCGCCGCCTCACCCGTCTCCAGCGAAATTAAATCGCCGCCTTGGCGGCGTCTTCGTCGCCTCACCCGGCTCCGTCGCCTCACCAATCTCCGGCGCAGCCATCGACGCGGGAGCCATCGCCGGCGCCTCAGGATAAAAAGCGTACCGCTACTGTGCGTCGTAAGCGATCGCCGAAACGTAAACAAGAGCCTCTTCCAAAAGTACCAGGTTCCTCCCAAGAGAGCTTATGATTGTCTGAAGAGGAGGCTGGCGATCGTTGATCGGAAGCAGCGTTTTTTCGCTGAAAAGCGGTATTTGAAAGAGCGAGTTCCCAGACCAAAGAAGAAAAAAGCCAAAGTGTTGAAAATGCTAAAGACTCTTCATCAACCCGAGCCAAAGCTGTCATCGGACTATGAGCGTTCTATCCTCAAGTCACATGCAGCACAAAAGCCTCGAAGAGCGATCTTGATGCTGGAAATCTGTTGCCCAGCTCGGAGAACAAGCAAAAGCAGACTTGCGCCCTCTCAAGGTGATTTCTCAAACCAAAGTGGGGTCGAGCAAATATGGGGCGAAGCGTATGATCGGTAGTTACTGTCTGGAGAAGTCGCTGCTCAAGGTATGAGTATTGCCCAGTACTTATCCCGATTAGAGTTCTTCCCGTGAGTGAAGTAGCATACCAAAACAGTACGGAAAACCTCTCGTCAAACCTGAGGAGGTAAACAATCTTCCAACAAAAATCGAAGATTGCATGGTACATGCCACAAGGGCGGCTAACTGGATAGTCTTGAGGGTTACAAAAAGCATCATGGGAAAGATAAGGATGACCACGATATCCATTGAATTTGATGAACTATTTCAATTATTCAATCAAGGCGCCTTGGACAAATCGATCATGAGTGCCTATTGTGCGTAAGTACTAATTCTGTAATTAATTTAGTCTCCATCTATATTATTTTGTTTATTGCATGTATATAATCATACTTTAATATGCGAATGAAGATTCTCGAATGCAGCAGAGGACAAATCTATGACATTGGCTTCATTGACCCATATTGGGTTCATGAAGCTAATCTCAAAATAAGCCCCAGGATACGGAGGATAATATAGTACCGCAGCGTTAAGGTTTCAAGAAACCAAAGGAAATACTATTTCCTTACAACTTCGATGAGTGTTATTGTCTTGTATACACTTTCTATTTCGCTTACTCGATGTTAAGTATATAATTGATTAGTTCTGCATTCGCAGGTACCACTATATTCTGTTAATCATTCAACTTGACAAAGGGCATGTACTAGTCATGGACTCGAAACATAAACCCCTTGAGACGTGGAAGGACATGCAGATACTTCTCCAGCGGTAATTCTAATCATTACGACACTATATCGGCAACGTTCGTGAATTTTATGATATCAAGTACTTAATAACTTATTTTATTCGTTTTCTCGCCGGGCAGCGCTGGAAGCAGTTCACCAAGAAGGCTAGGGGTGTTTGGAAAGGAGCTTACATTTCAACCACTAGATATAAGCACCACTAGCTATATCCGGCGCATCTCTTTGATTCTAGTTTTGATACAGTTATTATCATGCTTGATTATTATTTTGATTGAACTCTGTTGTCGTAAAGTGCACAGCCTTGAGGACAGGTAACAATCTATGTGGATACTATGTATGCGAGTTCATCCGGCAGGCGTGCGATGAGAAGGGCAGAAATTTAGAGCAACTCCACGTCGTAAACAATTTCTATAGTTTTAATTACAATCAAATTGTGTTTAGTTTCATATTCATATAGGCTGACTCCTTTTTAAATCAGATCGAGCGTCTGGGACGGTCTTACATGAGATCGCATCTGAGCAATACAGGAGGAATTGGCGGGATTCTTGGATGCGAAGTCCTAAACACACAAGGGAATACTACTCGGCTGTGTATAGACAATAGGAATTGTAAAAATAGCAACTTTCAAGAAATTGGCCGGTAGCATCGAATAGCAACTTTTGTATGTAGTGCATGAACTCGATCTGTGTATTGAATGTAATGTTGTCATGATGATCTTGTGTAATATAAGGTTCCTTCATTGATAAGTGCAAAACACTAAATAAACAATAAAACAACCTAACTGAATTCTCTGCCGCGGCACAAAAAGTGGCGAAAATGCTGCCGCGGCAACAAAATGTGCCAAAATAAATTCTCTGCCGCGGCAGAGAAATGGGCCAAATCTCTGCCGCGGCAGCAGGTTATTAGTCCCGGTTCGTAACACGTGTGTGGCCTTTTGTCCCGGTTGGTGGGGCAACCGGGACTAAAGGTTCGGGCTTTAGTCCCGATTGCCCGGTCCCGGTTGGGCAACCGGGACTAATGCCCCTTACCAACCGGGACCTATAGGGCGTTTTCTACCAGTGATGGCTTCAGTTGCAATAGGTTGTAGAATGACAATGCTAGAGTATTTCTCTCAACACTATTGTCGAGTGTCTTACGTATGCATGGTTATGGTTAATTGTTATGCATAGAAAATGATGGTTTTATATATGTCCACTAAAATCATGAGATTCTGAGTAAAGCACTCTATCTCAAATTCAGCATAGATCATCAATGTAGTATTTTATATGAAACAAACATGTGAATATTTGCATCCTAGCTCGTTGAGTTGCCAGTCGTGCTACTTGAGAAGTAACAGTGGATGATAGTTCATTGAGTCGTGATGCTATGCGTCACAATATAAACTAATTTAAGTATACAACAAATCCGCATTTGTTAAATTACTAAAAAATTCTCTTAGGTAGATGCACGATTACAAATTTGAACTTAGTCTTTTCTATAAGCGGTCACGACTCCGGTGCCTGCGATATCCTCCTCAATTCACTCATGGGTAGGTTTTTTTTTTCAAAATGTGTAGTTAAGCTAATTCACTCATATGCACTGGCGGCTACTGCTCCAAATATATGACTCCTACAACACTGAGTCAAAGTTCTCAAGCGAAATGGAGGGTCGCCTAGTGCCTAACGAAGCTTTCATGTTAGATTGGCCCATGCTTTCTTGCTGCATTCTTCTTTATAGATGCAGTACTATGATACCGCAGAACAAATCGAGCTGCATATAGACGAGCGGCCATCGTAGTTCTATGCACTAATATCCCACACAGTCAGACTTTGTTCCTGATTCCTCTAATTTCTACGAACAAAATTCCAAATTTGGTTTATCTTCTCCTAGTTGCACTCTCTTTTCTATTTCTTATTGCTGCAGTCATGTATGGATAGGTAAAGTAAGTGATGGAAGCACTACTGCAGAACGGCCCATGCGTCCCGGTTGGTAAGAGCCATTAGTCCCGGTTGCCCAACCGGGACGGGGCAATCGGGACTAAAGCTCTAACCATTAGTCCCGGTTGCCCCACCAGGACAAATGGGTGCCACGCAGCAGCAAAGCGAGGGGTGGAGCATTAGTCCGGTTCGTAACACGAACGGGACTAATTCTGCTGCCGGCAGAGATTTGACTCATTCTCTGCCGCTGCATAGAATTCATTTTTGCACATTTTGTTGCCGCGGCAGCATTTTCGCCACTTTTTGTGCCACGGCAGAGAATTCATTTAGGTTGTTTTATTGTTTATTTAGTGTTTTGCACTTATCAATGAAGGAACCTTGTATTACAAGATCATCATGACAATATTACATTCAATACGGATCGAGTTCATGCACTACATACAAAAGTATTCCCTTGTCTATACACGGATCGAGTTGCTATTTTACAACAATCCCTATTGTCTATACACAGCAGAATAGTATTCCCCTTCGGTTTAGGACTTCTGCATCCAAGAATCACGAAAATTACTACTGAATTGCTAGTACGCGATCCTTTGGCAGAAGACCGTCCCGTAGACGTTCGATCTGATTTAAAAAAGGAGTCAGTCTATATGAATGAAACTAAACACAATTTGTTTGAAAATAAAACTATAGAAATTGTTTACATACGTGGAGTTGCTCTAAATTTCTGCCCTTCTCATCACACGTCTGCCGGATGAACTCGCATACATAGTATCCACATAGATTGTTACCTGGTCCCTGCGTCAGGCACTTTACGAGAACATAGTTCAATCAAAATAATAATCAAGCATGATAATAACTGTATCAAAACTAGAATCAAAGAGATGCGCGGATATAGCTAGTGGTGCTTACATCTAGTGGTTGAAATGTAAGCTCCTCTTTCCAAACACCCCTAGCCTTGTTGGTGAACCGTTCAGCGCTGCCGCGAAGAAAAGCGAATAAAAGAAGTTATTAAGTACTTGATATCATAAAATTCTAACGTTGCCGATATAGTGTCGTAATGATTAGAATTACCGCTGGAGAAGTATCCGCATGTCCTTCCGTCTCAAGGGGTTTATGTTTCGAGTACATGACTAGTACACGCCCTTTGTCAAGTTGAATGATTAACAGAATATAGTGGAAGCTGCGAATGCATAAATAATCAATTATATACTTAACATCGAGTAAGCAAAATAGAAAGTGTATACAAGACAATAACACTCACTCGAAGTTGTAAGGAAAAGTATTTCCCTTTTGGTTTCTTGAAACCTTAACGCTGCGGTACTATATTATCCTCCGTATCCTCGGGGCTTATTTTGAGATTAGCTTCATGAACCCAATATGGGTCAATGAAGCCAATATCATAGATTTGTCCTCTGCGCATTCGAGAATCTTCATTACGCATATTAAGGTATGATTATATACATGCAATAAACAAAGTGAGATAGTGGAGACTAAGTTAATTACAATTAGTACTACAGGACAATAGGCAGCGACCGATTTGTCCAAGGCGTCTTGATTGAATAATTGAAATAGCTCAATAAATTCAATGGATATCATGTCATCAGTTTCTTTCCATGATGCTTTTTTGTAACCCTCAAAGACTATCCGATTAGCCCGGCCCTTGTGCGTGCATGTACCAGATTATGCAATCTTCGCATTTTTGTTGAAAGATTATTTACCTCCTCAGGTTTGACGAGAGGTTTGTCGTCGGTATTTGTATGCTACTTCACTCACGGGAAGAACTCTAATGGGATAAATCTGGCAATACTCATACCTTGAGCAGCGGCGACTTCTCCGTGTGTGCAAGCACCTGGATCATCTTGCACTTCGCCCCATATTTGCTCGACCCCACATTGGTTTGGGAAATCACCTTGAGAGGCGCAAGTCTTTTGCTTGTTCTCCGAGCTGGGCAATAGATTTCGCTTGCATCAAGATTGCTCTTCGAGGCTTTTGTGCCGCATGTGACTTGAGAATAGAACGCTCATAGTCCGATGACAGCTTTGGCTCGGGTTGATGAAGAGTCTTTAGCATTTTGAACACTTTGGCTTTTTCTTCTTTGGTCTGGGAACTCGCTCTTTCGGCCGCCTTAGCTTAAAACGCTGTCGTTTCATCAACCCGAGCGCGGTCTCCTCTTCAAGAGTCATAAGCTCTCTTGGGAGGAACCGTTGGTACTTTTGGAAGAGGCTCTTGTTTACGTTCGGCGATCGCTACGACGCCAGATGCGATACGCTTACGCTTTTTATCCCGAGGCGCGGCGATGGCTCCGCGCGATGGCTGCACCGAGACGGGTGAGGCGGCGGAGCCGGTGAGGCGACAAAGACCGGTTGCTGCGGCGACGATTTCGGCCGGAGACGGGTGAGACGGCGGCGAAGATGGCCTTGGCGTGTGATTTCAAGCACGATACAATCCTTGCCATAGAATGGTGACGTTTTTCGTCACCAAAGATACCACATCCCTTCACCAGCAGGTAGTGAAGATCCAAAACCTCAAAGGTGGGCATGATTTCATCCACGCCGACAACCAGTAGCCCTCCGGAACCGGACGACTGTGGTAAGTTGGTGTGGGTCCAATTGGTAAGGCATAGCCACCGCCACCTTCATTGATATGTTCACAACTTTGACATGTAGCTCGCGATGTGTCATCTCCGTGATATCATCCACTGGTAATAGCAGGAGCCATCGTGGTGCATCATCGGCATCGTCATTGTCATCACCGGGACCTCGGTGGAAGCCACCTCGCTTTTCGATTATTCGATAGGCCGGTAGCATCGAATGCAATGTGCTGCTGAGATGGGGCGCCGGTAGTACTTTGCTCTTTAAGTGAGTTAATTTCATCTTGTTGTTGCTTTAATCGTTCTTCAATTAAACGCATTCGCTCTTCGACTTTCGCTTCACCGCCACCGCCTTACTCTCCGGCTTCTATCAGATATTTCTTCCTCTCTTGAAACCCAGTCCTCCATGATTGGGAGCCTATTGTGCCTCGTGTTCGTCCATCATGTTCTTATTTCCAAGCGAGTGTGAGCTCATCATTCTCTCTATCGGAATGAACTCCCCATCTTTAACAGCCTTCTTACCGCTTTTCTCATCCTCTCGATTGGCAAGGGTCTTCTTTATGTCGTATGGTATATATACACCTCCCTTCGAGTCCAACGTGCCCCATGCCCGTAAAACCAATTCCTTGCGTTCTACCCAATGCGTCTGCGGGGTGATATTTTTATCACGCAGTTCTGCTCAAGTTTCTCCCACTTAGGAATGCCATACGTTAGCCACCTTGCCCCATAGTATGGTGATACTTCTTGTTAGCATTCACTTATTCTTTGAGACATTTCTTAGCTTTTTTCGATGTCTTGTATTCCACAAACTCAGCCCGAATGGTTTTATCTTCAACCGAGTCTTCTTGAAATCGAGTCTTCTCTTTCACGACATAGTCAAGGTGCAATCTTTTCTTCCAGTTGGTGAAACCTTTGGGCCATCTTCTTCAAAGCCCACTCCCTGACCTTAGCCTCCATGGCTCTCCCATGTTGTAAGGCGTCCTCAACTGGATCCTCCGCATTTGGATCCAGCTCTATCTTCGGTAGTTTGAAATTAACCATGAGCCTCTTCCACAGTAAATCTTTGGGCGTGGTTAGGGACAAATAAACATGTTCCCTCTTCATCCGCATTAGCAGGCCTATTCCAATTTCTAATGGTGATCGATTAAGTCCCTAACGATTACTCCGCATTGTGCCACAAATTTGGTTGCGACAACTTGGGAGCTGTCGATTGCCGTCTCACGACATCTTGATCTGAACCTCTCATGGTCTTCCAACTTTTGGTTGGGCCTCGTCCGCTCATTTCAGAGATTCCTTCGATCCGGGCTAAAAGAAGAAAGATCGTCGTTACTATTTCTATATAGATAGCAGATGATTAATTAATGAATTGATTTATATTACATGCACCTCGCGGAAGCGTCTTCTCGGTTACACAAGGCATCGCCTTCTCCCTCGGAAGGCAACACCTTCAACCTCAAACAAGTTGTCTACTCCGGTAAAGAGGATCACCCTCACGGAGTTGTTGAAACGTTGATACGTCTAAATTATCTTCCCCACGGATCACACCGGATCAACTCTTCCTTTTCTTCGTCTCGACGTGTGGGTCCATATTTTACGCATAGGTGGAAAACGAATAAGTCAAAGCGGCTAAAGGAGAAAGTTACGAATAAGTCAAAGCGGCTATGAATATTTTCCGGATCGAAGGTGAAACCCTAATATATACATACACAATAATAAAAATGAAGAGAAACCCTAAACCCTAAGGCTATGAGAGGGGAACATGAGTATCAGGCTACAAAAGGTCTTCGATCTATCTATGGTCTTGATCTCGGTCTTCGATCTCAATCTCGATATCGTATTCTACCGAGAAGAACCAAATCACCGGAAAGAAAGGGAAACAATCAACACATGGCATCGATGCAATGCTCAAGCAATGATGATGATACGACAAGTTAATGTTCATTGTGTTGGAGATATGCCCAAGAGGCAATAATAAAGTGAGTTATTATCATATCTTCACACTTATGATAAATGTTTACATACCATGCTATAATTGTATTAACCGGAAACATTAATACTTGTGTGATTTGTAAACTAAAATAAGAGTCCCTAGTAAAGCCTCTTGTTAAACTAGCTTGTTGGTTAATATATGATCATGGTTTCCTGATCATGAACATAGAGATGTTATTAACAACAGGATCATATCATTAGGAGAATGATGTGATGGACATACTCCTATAGATAAGCGTAGCATAAAGATCAAGTCATTTCAATAGTTCAATTGCTATATGCTTTCGATACATAGTAACCTAATTCCTTCGACCATGAGATCATGCATATCACCTTTACGGATGGATGCTTTGATGTCATCAAACACCACCGTAACAGAGGTGGCTATAAAAGTGGCATTGAGTGTTCGGAAAGTATTGGTTGAAACACATGGATCAAGAGTGGGATTTGTCCATCCTCATGACGGATAGATATACTTCGGGCCCTCTCGGTGGAATGTCAGCCAATTAGCTTGCAAGCATGTGACTTGGTCACAAGGGATCACATATCACGGGAACTAGAAAAGATTACTTATCAGTAACAAGGTTGAACTAGGTATGCAGAGATACGATCATAACCTCGGATAAGTAACATATCGTGAGACAAAGGGAAATTGGTATCGTATGTAAGTGGTTCATTCGATCGCAAAGTAATCGTAGAAATATGTGGGAGCCATATGAATTTCCAGATTCCTCTATTGGTTATTGTTAGAAGTGTCTCGATCATGTACGCATAATTCACGAACCGTAGGAGACACATAAGGATTGACGTTGTTTGAGTAGTTATGGTATTATGAGAAAGACCGAATGTTGTTCGGTCTCGGATGGGATCCGGGATATCACGAGGTGATCCGGAATGGTCCGAGAATAAGATTCATATAAGGAAAGTCCGTTTGAGTTCGGAAATGATTAGGTGTTTTCATCGGGAATGTTCTAGAAGGTTCGGATTGTCCAAGCACTCAGGGAAGGGTACATGAATGTGTCATTGATCATTGAATGATTGCATCATGTACTAAGTGTTATTGCTGTCCCAAATAAAGGATTAAATTGAATCCTAAAACAGAAAAGTCAAATGTCGGTTTGAAAGTCAAACCGCCAAAACAAGCTGTGGGAAACAAGCAAGAGGAGTTGGAACCAACTTTGGAGGAGGTAGGACTCCTCGGTGGCCGCCCAGCCCAAGGCCGACTTGGGAGGGACTCCCTCCCTCCTGGCGAGAGACCTCCCTCCCATAAAAGGAGGGCGGGCTCCTCCATAGACGCTTTACTTTCTACTCTAGATCTCGGTTTAGAGCATTTTGGTTTAGAGCTTCTAATTGCTTTAGCCAACAGTTTAGAGCCTTCTAATTGGTTTAGAGCCCTCTAATTGGTGTGTCTAATTACTAGGCCACTAATCCTCTCTCATAAGCTCCACCATACTGCACCGGCTTAGGCGAAGCCTGCAGGATCTCCCTCTACTTGGTACCGCGTTGTCTTTGCCGGAATCGCGAGGAGAGTGCTACAACCTCCGCTGCTGGAACAAGGAGAGGAAGGTCTTCGCCGAGTACGAACGTGTGACCGATCATGCGAGCGCTTGGGAACGTGGCGCTGGAAGGATCGTCTACACGATCTTGAGATCGGGAATGCGACTACATCACCCACGAATCCGCTCTCGTTAACCACTTTGGAATCTTCGAGGGTGAGTTCCTCTATCGACTCGTTGCTACAATCTAGTAGATAGATCTTGGCTTGTTTGTTTGTATGCGATAGAAAATTTTGTTTTCCATGCTACGAACCCCTGATGGTATCGAGCCGTGTCTATATGTAGATCTGTTGCAGTAGAACACAATGGTCATTGTGGGCGTTGATGCTTTTATTGTAGATTGCTTTTGTGTACTTTGCATCTTGCGGTATGTTGGGATGAAGGCCGGGCTAACCTTACATGACATCGTTCATGAGACTTGCTCCACGCTTGACATGTAACTTGTATTGCATAAGTGGCTTTATGGGTGCATGTTTCTCCTAGCATAGTTAAGATCCAATTTACAACGGGTGATCAACAATGCTAGTATCAATGTTGTGGTTCTTGTTCGTAAGTTAGAGCGACACTTATTGAAAGCCCCAAACCACGTAAAATATGCAAAGAAAGTAGAAGCGTCTAACTTTGTTTTGCAGGGGTGTCTTGATGTGATATGGCCATGACTGTGATTATATTTGATGTATGCAATGTTCCTTATTGTAAGTCGACAACGGCAGGAATATATGGTTGTTTTTAATTATGTTAAGACCCGTGTCTATTCAAAGTAGTTGTAATAGTTGAAGCGGTGGGCGACAACCATGGAGAAGCGTCATTGACCTTGATGCAATGCGGATGATGGAGATCATGTTCGTGCTTGAAGATGGAGATCGGAGGCACGAAGAAGAAAGGCCATATCATATCACATATATATTGAATTGCATGTGATGTTAATCCTTTATGCATCTTGTATTGCTTAGTAGGCGGTAGCATTATAAGATGATCCCTCATGCACATGAATTTCAAATCATAAAGTGTTCACCCTTAGTTGGCACCGTTGCTAAAGCTTGTTGTTTCGAAACACCACGTGATGATCGGGTGTGCTAGATTCTGCAAGTGTATACAACGTGAGCAAGCCAGATTTGCTCATGCAGAAACTAAGGTTTGATCTTGACGAGCCTAGCATGTACAGACATGGCCTCAGGAACACGGATTACCGAAAGGTAGAGCATGAGTCATATAGTAGATATGATGAACAGGTTGATTGTTCGCCATTGAAGCTATATCAACTCTCGTGATGATCGGTTTTGATGTGGTGGATTTGGTTCGTGTGATCACTAAAACAATGTGAGGGATATTGTTTTGAGTGGGAGTTCACCTAGATTAATTTAATTATTAATTAGAACTCAATTTATCATAAACTAAATCAAAGTGAATTTGCATAGTTGTTGTAGTCATTGGCATCCGTTTACCACCTTGCGCTTAGTTATAATTGAGATAATAGAACTATAGAATTCTGGTTAGTTACTTTACGAACTAGTATCGTATTGTTTTGAAGTGTTAATCTAAAGTTTAAAAGTCCTATTGCAAACTTTCAGTAAGTTCCGGTTACTCGATGAAGTTTAATAATTGGTATTAAAACAAGAGTAACAATTCCAATGTTAGTATATAAGTATCATGTTTGTCTTCATGATTCTTGATATTCAAAGGATTGTCTTAATATCAAGGTTATCTAGGATCTGAAAGAGTTGTTTCAGAAACCATGATGTGTGGAAGATATTGTGATATCTGAAACGAAGTTTTGGTTACAACATGATAGAGTATAATATGACAAAAGTCATGTTCTCATATTTGATGAGAATTTGCAAAAGGTTGGAGACACTAGTTGTCCTAATCCTCCAAAAGGTTTTGGAGAACAACATTATACTCATGATTCACCATTACAAGCTAAAAGTAACTTGATCATGGACAAATCCATGATAAGGGTGAATATTTGATGTAGGTAAAATGTTTACTACACCAAGAGATTACTAGAGAAAGGAATTTGAAAGAACACCAAACATTTGATGATGGTGATCTACTTCAAAGTGCAAGTCCAAAGACATTGGTATTTAACTATACACGCTTTGGACTATGTGTCATATGTATGACTCCACTATTGATATTGATAGATTCTTTCAAACAGAAAAGGAAATACTGAAAGAGAATCTCATAAATATATGGCAGAAAAGAAAAGATTAGAATTGTTCAATTTAAGTATATAGATGATATACATGTTATGGCTATATTCTTTGCTTATTAAACAAATGTGGTTCTTAAGTATTTGATACTGAATTTGTTGGTATGAATCGTCATACGAAACAACAGAATTCATGAACTACAGTGGCCTAAGTAATTAGCAAAAGAATATGTGATGATGTTCATCGAGAACAAATAAAGGGTTATTGTGTTGCTCGTTAAACATCAAAGCTTGCCTTCAAGATTTGTTTTATCAGGTGTTATGAGAACAAAAGGGTTGTTCAAATAATTGCCGTAATCCATAAAAGATGGATGATTCGCAAATCTCGTTGGAGGAATCACATCCATAAAACTAGTGCTAAAAATGTCGAAAGACAAATTGATTGAAAGATCACTTAGGAAGTGACATCGCCGTTTAAATTATATTGGAAAGAAAACATGAAGAAACTCCATATGTATGGAATTTTGGAGTCTTTTGATTTTGATCAAATGACGCTTGTGAAACTTTCCTAGAGATAATTAAAACTTCGTTCATAGGGCAAAGGAGCGAAAGACTAGCTTATTGGAATTTGTACATATTGTTGTACGAAGTCCATTATGTGTAGTCAAGAGCGATGGATTTCAACTTCATATGCTTTCTCCGAAAATTTGAGTGAATATATGAATATTTACTTAATAAGGATGAAGTGTGAAACATTTGAAAGGTTCAAGGACTTTCAAGATGAAGTGCAAAATCATTGTAACAAAAAATATAAATAGTTTATGATAAGATCATAAAGGGAGATATTTGAGTTACAGAGTTTAGCATAATACCTAAGATTTAAGGAATTGTTCCGTGGATTTGCATTTCCCGAAACACCATAAGGGTATGGGGCGTTCGAGGTATGTAATTAAACCTTGTTTGACATGGTAAGATCAAAGGTATAATTCATAAAAACTGCCATTATATTTTAAAGATTAAAAGCTTTAGAGATTACCGTTTTTCCACTGAAAAGAGCTCCGTCATAATCCGTTGAAATGACACCATATAAAGTTATGGTTTGGGATAAAACCCAAGTCGTCATTTCTTAAACATTGGTATGCTTTGCATAAGAAAGATGTTTTGCAACCAAAGTCGGATAAACCTGTCTTTGTATGTTATTTGAATAAGCATTAAGTATTCCTCCATAACACGGAGACAAAGTGTTTGTCACTTAAAACGTCAAGTTTCTTTGAGAAGGAATTTTTTCGTGAAAAGTTAAGTGGGAGGACAATAGAACTTTGATAAGGTTGAAAGAACCTTAGCTATATGTGCAGAGTTGCGCAGCACCGAAAAGTGTTCCGGAGGCAGCAACAATGCTCATGGCTCACGTGCCTCAAAGGTTGTGATCACGGAGATCCAAGTTCCTATTGAAACAAGTAGGTCGGATAAACAATCAAATACCAAGATTTGAGGGTTGAATCATTTTTTTTGAGAATAATGAACCGACTACATGCAAAGAAGCGATGATGGGCCCTGACTCCGTCAAATGGCTTGAAGCCATAAAATCCGTGATAGTTCCATACGAGAAATCAAGTTTTGAACTTGAAGGACCCTCGAGAAAGGTGTAAGACCTTACAGTTGTGTTTGGATCTATAAATAAATAGACATGGATGTTGCACATCTATGAAATAGTCGACATGTTGGGAAAGAGTTCACAACAATGTTCAAAGGTTGACTATGACAAGATTTGATCTGTCATAGTGATATTTAGTCTAGACGGATTAATGTAGCAACCACTACATATAATTTGTTATATGGTAGTTGAATAAACAAAACAAGTTCTTCTAATAGAATCGTTACCTAGGACATGTGCATAACACGGTCCATAGGGTTTTGTTAATTCAAAGGATGCTAAAAGCATATGCAAACTTCAATGGTTAAAGTGAGCATCGCGGAGTTGGAATCTTCACTATGATGAAACTGTTAAAAGAGTTTAATTTCATCAGAGACAATGAAGATGCTTGCGTTTGCAAGAAATTAAGTGGGAGCGCTAAGACATATTTCTAATACATTATGTGGAGGACATATTGTTGATTAGAAAAGATGTATCTTTATTAACACATATTAAGAATTTCATCCCGATGAAAGACTTAGGCAAAACCAAATATTAGGCATCAATAGATGCTAATATGGTTGTGCCAAGTACATAGACGAGATATTGAATGAGTTCAATATAGAAACTACAAGAGAGGTTCTTGTCGCACAGAAAGGATTGAATAAGTTCAATGTTGATAATATATTCAAGTGTATTGACATTTGGTAAAGTGAAATAAATAATCAAGTATAGATTGATACTTGATGTATGAAATCACAAAGAGTATTTATATCAATCATACTGTGATATGTACAAATCCAGATATGTCCTATGCTCTAAATGTTGTGAGCATATACCAGAATGATTTGTAAGATGATCATTGGACAATAGTAAGGATATTCTTATGATCTTTTGGAAGAACTAAGAGTATATTATTTGTAAAAGTGACAAATAGATAGTTAGTTCATTGTAAGAGTACTACATTGATACTAGCTTTGTCAAAAGTACAAATTAAGTTTATCTCAATCTAAACTAAGGGTGGCACAATATAATGGAAAGTGAGTTCCATAATGGATTTGGATGAGTTCCAAAGTTAAGACATTGTGACAGATACTACAACAAAAGGCTAAGTATATGACTGCTATTATAGCGGCAAAAGAGGGCATTTGTGTCAAGTAGTTTGTTATCAAACTAGGTGTAGTTCACAGAGGGATAATACTATGAAGATATATTGTGCGACAATATTATCAACATGTTTTAACCCCAAAGAACTAAAGGTCACCGAAAAGACCAAATTTATACAAAGCCATCTCATTAGAGAATGAGTGATGCGTGAAGACGCAAAGACATGCAATTACACACGGACTGGAAGTGTCGATCCGGAGATCAGCTGACCACTAGCAATCGTGGTACATACAACACCGTAAAGCCATAGGTGTTGAATACACAAAGGTTTGAAACTAGATTATTGACTCTAGTGCAAGTGGGAGACTGTTGGAGATATGCCCAAGAGGCAATAATAAAGTGAGTTATTATCATATCTTCACACTTATGATAAATGTTTACATACCATGCTATAATTGTATTAACCTAAACATTAATACTTGTGTGATTTGTAAACTAAAATAAGAGTCCCTAGTAAAGCCTCTTGTTAAACTAGCTTGTTGGTTAATATATGATCATGGTTTCGATCATGAACATAGAGATGTTATTAACAACAGGATCATATCATTAGGAGAATGATGTGATGGACATACTCCTATAGATAAGTAGCATAAAGATCAAGTCATTTCAATAGTTCAATTGCTATATGCTTTCGATACATAGTAACCTAATTCCTTCGACCATGAGATCATGCATATCACCTTTACCGGATGGATGCTTTGATGTCATCAAACACCACACCGTAACAGGTGGCTATAAAAGTGGCATTGAGTGTTCGGAAAGTATTGGTTGAAACACATGGATCAAGAGTGGATTTGTCCATCCACATGACGGATAGATATACTGGCCCTCTCGGAATGTCATCCAATTAGCTTGCAAGCATGTGACTTGGTCACAAGGGATCACATATCACGGAACGAGAAAAGAGTACTTATCAGTAACAAGGTTGAACTAGGTATGCAGAGATACCGACGATCATAACCTTGGGTAAGTAACATATCGTGAGACAAAGGGAAATTGGTATCGTATGTAAGTGGTTCATTCGATCGCAAAGTAATCATTGAAATATGTGGGAGCCATATGAATTTCCAGATTCCTCTATTGGTTATTGTTCGAGAAGTGTCTCGATGTCCGCATAATTCACGAACCGTAGGGAGACACACTTAAGGATTCACGTTGTTTGAGTAGTTATGGTATTATGAGAAAGAGACCGAATGTTGTTCGAGTCTCGGATGGGATCCGGGATATCACGAGGTGATCCGGAATGGTCCGGAGAATAAGATTCATATAAGGAAAGTCCTGCTTCGAGTTCGGAAATGATTCCGTGTTTTCATCGGGAATGTTCTAGAAGGTTCCGATTGTCCCAAGACTCGGGGGAAGGGTACATGAATGTGTCATTGATCATTGAATGATTGCATCATGTACTAAGTGTTATTGCTGTCCCAAATAAAGGATTAAATTGAATCCTAAACAGAAAAGTCAAATGTCCAGTTTGAAAGTCAAACCGCAAAACAAGAACTGGGAAACAAGCAAGAGGAGTTGGAACCAACTTTGGAGGAGGAGTAGGACTCCTCCGGGCGCCCAGCCCAAGGCCGACTTGGGAGGGACTCCTCCCTCGGGCGCGCCAGTGGACCTCCTCCCTCCCATAAAAGGAGGGGCAGGGCTCCTCCATAGACGCTTTTACTTTCTACTAGATCTCCGGGTTTAGAGCTGTTTTGGTTTAGAGCTTCTAATTGCTTTAGCCAACAGTTTAGAGCCTTCTAATTGGTTTAGAGCCCTCTAATTGGTGTGTCTAATTACTAGGCCACTAATCCTCTCTCTCATAAGCTCCACCATACTCGCACCGGCTTAAGGCGGCCTCATGATCTCCCTCTACTTCCGGTACCACAGCCGGAATCGCGAGGAGAGTGCTACAACCTCCGTCTTTGGAACAAGGAGAGGAAGGTCTTCAGAAAATGAACGCGTGTGACCGCGGAAGCGCTTTTAACGTGGCGCTGGAAGGATCGTCTACGATCTTGAGATCGGGAAGAGTACGACTACATCACCCACGAGAATCCGCTCTCGTTAACCACTTTGGAATCTTCGAGGGTGAGTTCCTCTATCGACTCGTTGCTACAATCTAGTAGATAGATCTTGGCTTGTTTGTTTGTATGCGATAGAAAATTTTTGTTTTCCATGCTACGAACCCCTACACATTGGAATGTAACCCTAAAGCATTCTCGACAAGTTAATCGGGGTTCCGAGGGGCGCAAACCCTAACTCAAGGAACTCCGGAATCACCTGTTAGGGTTACTAGGGTGTTCTAATTAAACTTGTCATTTAAGTTGTTGAACAATGCATGATTATAGCATAGATAGATAGTTCTCATTTTTCTGAACATTTTGGTATATTATTTGTATTTTTCTGTATTACAGATTAAAAGTTATTGAATTTACAAGTTTTATTCAAATTCTGAAATTATTAAATCAAATGTTTAAACCTTTTGCACCATAGTAACAACTA
This sequence comes from Avena longiglumis, assembly GCA_030063025.1. Lineage (NCBI taxonomy): Eukaryota > Viridiplantae > Streptophyta > Magnoliopsida > Poales > Poaceae > Avena > Avena longiglumis. The sequence continues at coordinate 45,360,163 of CP125974.1, read as the reverse complement.
GCCATAGTGGCTAAGGTGGGCCCGAGCCACCTCAAGAGCCACGCAAGCAAAGGGAAATGAGGATGCAGCAGGCCATGACGGCAGGCTCTTGACTGGTCGCAGCACAGGGGATCGGGGCCTCGTGGAGAGTCGGGAAGATGGGGTCTGGGAGCGCAAACAGCCGGCATGGCCTTGGACCTGGCGCTTGACTGGTGGCGACGCTTCCTATAGCGACTAGCATGAGAGGGCGAAATGACGCGAAGGAGTTGAGCGATGAAGCTTCTCATGGACTCAGGGTCGAGCGAACAGGTAAGATGGGCCAGTCCTGGGGTACACTACGGGCCAAATTTCTTTTTATCGTTATATGGTATGGTATGGGGGATTTTCGCTGCGCCCCGGGCCATGGCCCAGTTGCCACAGGCTGGATCACCCTGCTCTACCTCATCTACGCGCCTGTGGCCAGGCTCGCTTCGCCTCCTTCCTCCTCCTCGACGTCGCCGCTTGCGCTCATCGCCGTCACCGTTCCTCGTGCCCACCACAGCGTCAAGGTCGCCTCCTCCTCGACGCCGCCTTAGCTCATCGTCGCCGCCGCCACCACCACCAGAAGAGGGAGGGGACAGAGAGGGAGGCGGCGCTGCACTGACGCGCAGCGGGGGACGGGCGGTCGTCGGCGGAAGCGAGACGGCGGACGGCGGTCGTCGGGAAGGAGACGACGCAGGCGGGGTTGCCTGGAAGAGACGCGGTGGCGGCCGGAGGCGGAGGCGTTGATTTACAGCCGCCACGGGAGCGGGCGTGGCAAGTGGCAGCGTCGCTGCCGGCGAGGGCACGGGCAAGAGGCAGAGGCAGAGAAGTGGGGAAGGAAGAAGAAGAGGAGGCACGGTTATAACTAAAGGGCCTTTAGTCGGTCGTGGCTCCAACCGGACTAGCAGGATACGTCCGGTTGGAGCCACCAACCGACCTATAGTCAATTTTCAGCGGTGAAGGGCGCTAGGGACTCTTCCGTCGGTTGGTGGCTCCAAGGACGTATTCTCGCTTTCAAATTTTTCAGTTATTTTCTCTCTGCCTTTTTTTATTTTGGGGCTTAAATTTGTAATGTTTTTTAAATGATAATTAATTTTGAATTTAGAAAAACTTTAAACATAAAAAGTGTTTGGATTTGAATAAATAATTGAAACCATTTTCTGCTTTGAAAAATAATTAATGTAACCATTTAAAATATGAACCATTTACAATTAAAATGAATTAACTTATATTTTTTAATATCAATTTGGAATTTAGAAAAACTTTAAATATAAGAAGTGTATGGATTTGAATAAATAATTCAAAAACATATTCTATTTTTAAAAATAATTAATGTAACCTTTTAAAATGAATTAACTTATATTTTGAATATTAATTTGGAATTTAGAAAAACTTTAAATATAAGAAGTGTATGGATTTGAATAAATAATTCAAAAACATATTCTATTTTAAAAATAATTAATGTAACCTTTTAAAATGAATTAACTTATATTTTGAATATTAATTTGGAATTTAGAAAACTTTAAATATAAGAAGTGTATGGATTTGAATAAATAATTCAAAAACATATTCTATTTTTAAAAATAATTAATGTAACCTTTAAAATGAATTAACTTATATTTTGAATATTAATTTGGAATTTAGAAAAACTTTAAATATAAGAAGTGTATGGATTTGAATAAATAATTCAAAAACATATTCTATTTTAAAAATAATTAATGTAACCTTTTAAAATGAATTAACTTATATTTTGAATATTAATTTGGAATTTAGAAAAATTTAAACATAAAAGTGTTTGGATTTAAATAAATAATTCAAAAACATTTTCTTTTAAAAAATAATTTATGTAACCATTTAAAATATGAACCATTTACAATTAAAATGAATTAACTTATATTTTTTAATATCAATTTGGAATTTAGAAAACTTTAAACATAAGAAGTGTTTGGATTTTGAACTAATATGCTTTTTTTTTGAATTTATTATGCCTGCTTCAATTATTTGAATTTCTAACTATGGTCGAACCGTGTGTGCATGAAGATAGGGGACGCATCGTTAGAACTTGCATTGGATCTCTCAAGAAACCACATATTGCGAGTCTAAAATGATTTTTCAAAAATCACGGGCGATAGATCATGTACTGTAGTACAAACCGGACCCACTTCCTACCGATTCGCAGACATTTGTTCTTTTTACGGATGGACGAAAAGGTTTGAGATGTGCGGTTGGGATATAGTCCATGTAAGGTGGTCTAGTATTTTAGGAAAATAGGACGGTAGCATTCAAACGGCATTTTGGTGGTTACTTCACAAACCAGCTTTTTTGCGCTCGGGAAATGGAAAAGGGCTTTTCCGATGCGACAAAAAGGAAAACTTCCTCTGCAACATTGTTCTCCATACCAATGTACACACACATGCATAATATGGGCACAACATCACAAACTATGCCGTGATTCAGACATAACATCGGTCATTTGGACCGAAAGCCATGAAACCTCGAACATGATAGGTCATTTTGTGAAGGTTTTTCAAACATGATCAATATACCAAGTCTGGTATTTTTCCTTTCAACTATGTAACATAATATGACACCACGCCAAGGATTTTCATTGTTCGATTTTTTTGAATTTATTATGCCCGTTTTGAATTATTTGAATTTCTAACTATGGTCGAACCGGTGTGCATGAAGATAGGGACGGGCATCGTTAGAACTTGCATTGGATCTCTGAAGAAACCACATATTGAGTCTAAAATGATTTTTTCAAAAATCAGGCGATAGATCATGTACTGTAGTACAAACCGGACCCACTTCCTACCGATTCGCAGACATTTGTCCTTTTACCCGGGATGGACGAAAAGGTTTGAGATGTACCGTTGGGATATAGTCCATGTAAGGTGGTCTAGTATTTTAGGAAAATAGGACGGTAGCATTCTAAAACGGCATTTTGGTGGTTACTTCACAAAACCCGTTTTTGCGCTCGGAGAAAATGGAAAAGGGCTTTTCCGATGCGACAAAAGGAAAACTTCCTCCTGCAACATTGTTCTACATACCAATGTCCACACACATGCATAATATGGGCACAACATCACAAACTATGCTGTGATTCAGCACATAACATCGGTCATTTGGACCGAAAGCCATGAAACCTCGAACATGATAGGTCATTTTGTGAAGGTTTTTTCGAAACATGATCAATATACCAAGTCTGGTATTTTTCCTTTCAACTATGTAACATAATATGACACCACGAAGGATTTTCATTGTTCGGATTTTTTTGAATTTATTATGCCCGCTTTGAATTATTTGAATTTCTAACTATGGTCGAACCGTGCATGAAGATAGGGGGCATCGTTAGAACTTGCATTGGATCTCTGAAGAAACCACATATTGCGAGTCTAAAATGATTTTTCAAAAATCACGCGATAGATCATGTACAGTACAAACCGACCCACTTCCCGATTCGGCGGACATTTGTCCTTTTACCGGGATGGACGAAAAGGTTTGAGATGTACCGGTTGGGATATAGTCCATGTAAGGTGGTCTAGTATTTTAGGAAAATAGGACGGTAGCATCTGAAACGGCATTTTGGTGGTTACTTCACAAACGACCCGCTTTTACGCTCGGAAAATGGAAAAGGGCTTTTCCGCATGCGACAAAATGAAAACTTCCTCCCAACATTGTTCTCCATACCAATGTCCACACACATGCATAATATGGGCACAACATCACAAACTATGCCGTGATTCAGCACATAACATCGGTCATTTGGACCGAAAGCCATGAAACCTCGAACATGATAGGTAATTTTATGAAGGTTTTTTCGAAACATGATCATTGTTAAGACACATTTAGTCCCGGATGTAGTCACAACCCTGGACTAAAAATATTTCCCGCCATTTCCCCCCTCTTCCCGCCAAGTTTTCCCGCCCTTTCCTTTCTACTAGAGCTTTTAGTCCCGGATGTAGTCACTAACCGGGACTAAAGATATTTCCGCCATTTACCAAAGCTTCACGCCAAGTTTTCCCCTTTCCTCTATATTTAGGGTGATCGTGTCATGGCTATCCACACATCCACACCTTCCTCTCTTAGAACAATGGACAACGCCTCGGGCCATTCGACCCTCGAGGAGACCGAGGCGCAGGCGCCCAACTACCCTTGTCCACTCGGGTACCCCGGCCCTTGGATCTCGAGCTGGAGGGTTCTGTCCCTCCTGTCCCTCAAGGTTCCGACGCCAAAGGCCATCACAAACCACTTCTACCACGAGCTCACGCCGAGCGGATGGATCCCAGTGGGATCCCGACAACTATGACACTGGAATGCCTTCTTCGCTAATAGGCGGAAAGGGAGCTCGCCAGTACGAGGGTGATGGCCCGCCACCGTGAACAACAACGAAGTCGGCCGTCGCCTGCGTGGTGGGAGAACCGTACTATCATCAAAGTGATGCGCTACATCGCGGGGAGACCATCCGCCACGGTGCCACGAGTCCACCCGCCACAGGCCCCACACTGTCCCGGCGGTAGCGGCATCGTCTTCCAGGAGACCCCTCTCCCACCCGCCGTGAATCCAAGGCTGGAATGGCCCCTGGTATATGCCATGGATGGGCTGAGGATCCCCGGAGTGGCAGGTGACGATGACGATGATGATGACGACGACGATGAAGACCCTGAAGCTGCGTACTATAGGACTAAGCATGATTATGACTAAAGGGGGCAGCTTTAGGCCTGAGTGTTAGCTAGTCCCGATTTGTCCCAGTTTTTAATATTAATAAATGTCTTAAGTGTTACCTAATAAATAGAGGGAAATGCCTATATAAAGAGAGGGTTCATATTTAGTCCCGATTTGTACGGTTGGGATATAGTACATGTAAGGTGGTCTAGTATTTTAGGAAAATAGGACGGTAGCATTCTGAAACGGCATTTTGGTGGTTACTTCAATAAACCCGTTTTTGCGCTCGGAAAATGGAAAAGGATTTTCCGTGCGACAAAAAGGAAAACTTCCTCCGCAACATTGTTCTACATACCAATGTCCACACACATGATCATTGTTCGGCACACATTTAGTCCGGATGTAGTCACAAACCGGGACTAAAGGGATTGGGCAGTGGGCGACAACACTAATAATAGGTGAGTGTCGACATTATGTATGCGGCTTAGTACCTTGTCCCGATGGTGTCACCAACCGACTAAAGATGAATTTAGTCCCGTTGGAGACACCAACCGACTAAAGATGAGTCACACTAATAATAGGGTGAGTGTCGACATTATGTCGTGAGTGTCGACATTATGCCGAGCTGCTTGTACTATAAATATGCATCCTTGTGAGTCCAGTCCTCCAGCCAGTTTGAGGCATCTCCAAGATGGTTTTAGAGAGCAGGACACCACTACGGCCAGTTCGGGAGATGCCGACGAGCCCAGCCTCCGCATCACCGAGAAACTGGTCATAGAGGCACTCCTAATATGTGAAATTAGTTAGCTCCGAGGCGTATTGATCTAGTTAGTGAAGTTACAAGCTGCAAGATGGTTTTCGAGCAGGGACACCATCTGCGCCAGTTCGAGGAGATGGACGGAGCCTGGTCCTCCGCATCTCCGAGAAATGTCATAGAGGCACTCCCTAATATGTGAAATTAGTTAGCTCTGAGGCGACGATCTAGTTAGTGAAGTTACAAGCTGCAAGATGGTTTTCGAGAGGACACTGCTGCGGCCAGTTTCGAGGAGATGCCGGAGCTCAGTCCTCCGGCATCTCCGAGAAACTGGTCATAGAGGCACTCCCTAATATGTGAAATTAGTTAGCTCCGAGGCGTATTGATCTAGTTAGTGAAGTTACAAGCTGCAAGATGGTTTTCGAGAGCAGGGACACCACTGCGGCCAGTTTCAGGGAGATGCCGACGGATCCCAGTCCTCCGGCATCTCCGAGAAACTGGTCATAGAGGCACTCCCGGTCCAGCCACAAAATGGGACTAACACTCAAGACATTTATTAATATTAAAAACTGAGACTACAAAACCGGGACTAAAGGCCACAAACCGCGAAAGATATCCTTCGGTCAAGACACAAACCGCGAAAGACATGAACTAGAGTTACATAATATGAGCATGAACTTCTTGGCATATGTCATTCCTTATGACCGCTTCAGACGTAACCATGGAGCATCTTCTTTACTTAACGGAATGCTTGGGTCAGTTTTCACTGTGAAGGGCGGAATTTCATCAAACTTATTATAATCTTCTGACATGTCTGTCTTGTCCTCGATTCCCACGATGTTTCTTTTCCCTGAAAGAACTATGTGACGCTTTGGATCATCATATGATGTATTCGTTTGCATATTTTTTCTTTTTTTCGGTCTAGAGGACATGTCCTTCACATAGAAAACCTGAGACACATCATTGGCTAGGACGAATGGTTCATCTCTATAACCAAGATTGTTGAGATCCACTGTTGTCATTCCGTACAACTGGTCTATCTTTACCCCTTCCCCATTCAGGTTGACCCATTTGCGTGAAACAAAGGGACCTTAAAAGAGACTCCATAGTCTAGTTCCCATATCTCCTCTATGTAACCATAATATCTGTCCTTTTGTCCATTCTCGTCTATTGCATCAAAGGACACCACTATTTTGGTTGGTGCTCTTTTATCTTGGGATCGTGTAGAATGTATTCCCATTTATTTCGCACTTTGGAAATTCAATACAAGAGAAGATGGTGACGCCAACAAGTATAGCTGATCTCCAACGTTGGTGTCATTCAAGAGATGTGTCCGCATCCAACCACCCAGACTTCATGTGTTCATCTCAGTAATCCATGATTCAGCTTCCCGGTTTTTGAGCGTACAATATTCTTGTGTTCCTCCATATACGGAGCTGCCAAGGTGGAATTATGTAGAAGCGTAGTGTGCTTTAGTGAAAGAATCCCGTCCCTACATATCGTGCTTTCTTTCCCAGGTGCCTTTTCCACTTAGTCTTCCCTCATGCCGCGAGTCGAAACACCAATCGGCTTAAGGTCGAATAAAGTCAACACAAACTCAATGACCTCCTCTGCTCCATATCCCTTGGAGATGCTTCCTTCGGTCTAGCACGGTTATGAACATATTTCTTTAAGACTCCCATGAACCTCTCAAAGGGGAACATATTGTGCAGAAATACAGGACCGAGAATGGCAATCTCTTCCACTAGGTGAACCAGGAGATGCGTCATAATATTGAAGAAGGATGGTGGGAATACCAACTCAAAACTAACAAGACATTGTACCACATCCTTCAGAACCTTGGTAATATCTGGATTGATTACCTTACGAGATATTGCATTGAGGAATGCACACAACTTCACAATGGGTACTCGAACATTTTCCGGTAGAAGCCCCCTCAATGCAATCGGAAGCAACTGCGTCATAATCAAGTAACAGTCATGAGACTTCAGGTTTTGGAACTTTTTCTCTACCATATTTATTATCCCTTTATATTAGATGAGAAGCCCGACGGCACCTTGATACTGTAAAGGACTTCAAAAAGATTTCCTTCTCGCTTTGGTAAGAGCATAGCTGCACGACTTAAGTGACGCCTTTATCCGTCTTGTTATCTGTATGCATGTTCTTTGGGTCTTTCATAATTTGTTAGTCCTCCGTGCTTCGTGTATCTTTTGTCTTCCCATACACGCCTAGGAATCCTAGCGTGTTCACGCAGATTCTTCGTCACGTGCATCACGCCGATTGAAGAGCGACACGCAGGACTTTCCAATATGGCAGCTCCCAAAATATAGATTTCTTCTTCCACTTGGGTGCGTGTCCTGTAGCGACGTGCTCGAATCGATTGACCGCGGACCCTTTCCAAAGATTACTTCTATGTCCTTGACCATACCAAATACATCATCACCACCTGGGAGTTCAGGCTTCTTCCGTGATCCGCCTCACCTTTGAAATGCTTGCCTTTCTTTCTTACGGGATGATTGGTCGGAAGAAATCGTCGATTCGCTAGGTACACAACCTTCTTGCATTTATGCAAATATGTACCTTCGGTCTTATCTAAACAGTGGGTGCATGCCTTATATCCTTTGTTTGTACGTCACGAAAGGTTACTAAGAGCAGCCAATCATTGATGGTTACGAATAACAACCCTCGAGATTAAATGGCTCTGCTTGTTCTCATCCCACGACGTACCTGGTTTGCCCCACAACTGTAAGAGTTCTTCAACTAATGGCCTAAGGTACACATCAATGTCGCGTTTGCCGGTTGCTTCGGCCTTGGATGAGCACGCATCATAATGAACTTACGCTTCATGCACAACCAAGGAGGCAGGTTGTAGATACATAGAGTCACGGGCCAGTGTCGTGGATGCAGCTCTGCTCCCAAAAGGATTCATGCCATCCGTACTTAGACCAAACCATAAGTTCCTTGCACACCGCAAAGTCCGGGAAGTCTCTCGATTTTTCTCCACTGTGACCCATCAGGTGTCTCAACTCCCGTCTTTCTTACGGTCTTCTTTGTGCCATCGCAACAACGGCATGCTCTTTGTTTACGAACATGCGTTTCAACCTTGGTATTATAGGAGCATACCACATAACCTTAGCAGAACCCTCTTAGGAGGGCTCTCCCTCAACATCACCGGGGTCATCTCGTCGATCTTATACCGCAACGTTGCATACCGGCATTTATCTAAATTCTCATACTCCTCATGTAGAGGATGCGATCATTAATGCATGCATGTATCTTTTGCACATCTAATCCCGGAGGAGAGAGTCTTCTTTGCTTCAGAGGTACTCTCGGGAAGTTCGTTATGTTTTGGAAACTTCTTCATTATTTTCAGCATCTTTTCAAATGAGGAGTCGGTTAGACCACACTCGCCTTCCATCGCAACAATTCCAATGTGGTACCGAGCTTTGTGCTGCCATCTTCACAATTTGGGTACAACAATTTCTTGTGATCTTCTAACATGCCCTCTAACTTCAACTTCTCATTTTACATTTCACAGTCTCGCTTTGCATCGAAATGACCCTACCAAGTTCATCACGGCTCATCTGATGCCCGTTCTTCACCTTTTTCCTCTCCATTGTCTTCCATAGCAGTATCACCGTATTCAGGAAACATATGATGATAGTTGTTATCATCATCTTCTTCTTCACCATCTTCCATCATAACCCCTCTTTCCCCGTGCTTGGTCCAGCAATTATAGTTGGGCATGAAACCTTTCATAATCGGTGGCATGAATGATTTTTGAGGAAGAGTACTCCTTGTTGTTCCGACATTGAACACATGGACAACGTATAAATCCATTCTCTTTGTTTGCCGTAGCCACATCGATAAATTTATCCACGCCTTTGATATACCCGGCTACCCGCCGGTCACCGTACATCCATTCCCGACCGTTCATCTGCATCATATAAGTAAGTTTATCAAAAAACAGGACATCGTAAACCGTGAAATAACCAATTCACACCGACACATGAATTGTATCAATGACCTAGAAAAGATAGGATTGCTAACCTCGATCGAGGGAAATAAAGAGGAGAAAGCTCAAGTGCGTCTCGGACACCTTCTATATTTTTGTTCTATGAGAAATTCAACTGGATTTTTCACTCAAACATTTCAACAAACACCTTCAATGCATGCATGAGAAAAAACTAGCACACACCCTCACACCTTACACCATTCGAAAAAACAGAGTGGAGGCAGAGGGGGCTGGGGCGTTGCATTTATAGAGGGCAAGGGTGCGTGCCACGCCACGTGGCTGTGGCCAAACCTTTAGTCCCGGTTGGTGGCTCCAACCGGGACGCATGCCCCCTTACCAACCGGGACCCATGCCCCCTGGCCCCGTGCCCGCTCCAACCGGGACGCGTGCCAGCATTAGTCCCGGTTGGTGGCGCAACCGGGACTAATGCTCCCAGGGGTGGCGAACGGATGGCCCTTTTTCCTCTAGTGAAGAAAAGAAGAGCAGAGCACCTCCTCGTATATAATGAATTAGTTTGTACATCATGTCGTGTCTTGCGAACATATTGTTTTGCTATGACCCACATTTAATTCAATGAAGATTTTTGCTCTGTCTACCACTCTCTATTTCTCAATAGGTATCAACTACCATTGAAATTTACTAGATCACTCTTTGCGTCCTCCTGGACATGGATGTCAGGCATAACATGTGATGACACAATCAGAAGGAGCGTAAAAAGTATAAGTAGTTCCCATCTAAGGGGTCGGATTTGAACATGAGGGGGCCAAAATATACAATACTCACTCAAGACATGCATAAATTGTCACGACATATTAAGCCTCACAGTAGAATTGATATCAAATCATAGAAAAACATATGTTCACAATATAAAAGAAAAAATCCATTTCTATTAGATTAAACCTCTGATCAAGTTAGCTTGGAAGAGAATTAACTGCCTGTTTCTAAAAGGAAAAATAGAGAATTAACTACTAATGCTCCATAACTTGTACGGAAATTATTAGTTCATATAAACAAGTTCATCATCATACATATATAGGTGATCTTTCCATCAGCAAATGTATACATATCGTGTGCGTCCCTACTTCAACATCATCATATGCTAGATTGCTACTTGTCAGATCTTGTACAATAGGATCATATCAACTAAGACTTGTGCTATTTGGATTGTACAACCAGCCTCTTTGCAATCAACCGAATGCCAACATTTTGTTGGTAGTCGTATATTTCCACAGAGAAGAACACATCGAGCTTGTTCCCTCGTACAAACAGAGAATCCAATTCCACAGCATCTACTTTGCTAAAAGCAAGCTTCTGAATGTCACCGTTGGGCTATCTCTTGTATATATCTGTTGAGTAGATCGAAGTATCGCCGCTGACAGAGCTATTCAAAATTACCATTCAGAGAAGTGTGAAAAAACCTAGTAATATATATGAAAAGAGATAACAGATCTCAGTTTAGGCAAACGGTTGGACGATTTAGATAACCATACTTCTTTATCAAAGGTCTCCACTCAGAAGCGGAACCAGACTCTTGCAAAGATCTTTGAGCAATATTATCACAAAATTCTAGAACTTCACTTAGATCTTCGGGGATATTGACGACTATGTTCAGCTTTGGCCGACCTGCATTGTCTAGAAACTTTGTACTGACTCCAAACTGGACTTTAAAACCTGCACAGCAAAGGTGTAGTGGCTTTGTGCTTGATAAATGTTCTATGAGTATGGTAGGAAGGGGTGGCATTATGATCTGGCATATGATGCATGGGGTTACTAAATTGTTTTGTGTACTCCTGAATTGTTCCTACTTGAGTGCACATTTCTTAACCTCCTAATCAAGGCCTTGTTGTAGTTTCTTCCAAAGTTTTCACACAAGAACTCACAAAACACCTCTCAACTCATAGGTTCTACCTTAGTTTCTACAGACTGAAACCACAAGGTAGCTTTCCCTGTGAAGTTCATGGTGGCTATATCCTTCTAGTACATCTCGTGTACCCTAAACCCTAGTATGTGAGATCTAGAGCCAGCCTTTGCAGTTATTGTAGATGGCATGCCCCAAAGCTTCTCTTCCCAGTTATATCCTCGAAACAGGCTTTCGCCCAGCTATATTAATATAGCAACCGTTTGAGACCGCTGTTGGGCCAGACAGCACAACGCCCAAAAGACAAAGCAAAAATAAAAAGAAAAATAAGAGAAAACAAAGCCGACAACAGTGGCTCAACGAAAACGACGATGACCCGCCACCGCTGCGCCCTCCGAAGAATTCCACCACACTCCTAGCGCTCCGAAACGTCACATACCAAGCAGCACCCCCAAGAGGGAAAGTGACGACAACGACACTGTTGCCCGGACTAGTCCTAGGGTTTCCCCCGGTACGCTACGGGAGGTGGGGAAGAGATACACCCGACACCCTTCAAGAAGGATGATGATGCCCACAGGCGTCACCGCGTCGGTGTCAAGACGACAAGGATTTCTCCCGACCCCTCAAAAAACCACACTCCCGGACGCTTCGTAAGGCTCCACCAAGCTCGCCACCCACCAGCACACGCCACCACGGTCTTGCAGTCACCATCGTCGTCTCACCGTGGCCACGATGTAAGGCTGGTATGACCGAAAAGAAGAAACTTCGGCGAGGTCGACGGTACAGTAACACGCGGGAGGGAACTACCTCCACCGCCGGGAAGCGATAGCCGACCGGATGTGGCAGCAGGGGCAAACCAGGCCCTCTCTGGCCCGGCTAAGCCCAGATGGGCTCATGAAGCCCCACTGCCACACTGCAGCAGGGGTGTCACTATCGTTGCCAACCCTAGCCTTAGTCCATACTCCTCCGTCCACCAGTGAACCCGCCGCCACGCAGATCCCCACCACCAAGCAGTAGCGCCATCGCCATCGTGGTCACCCGGGCCAACCGGACCACTGTCGGTCTGAGAAGAGGCCAGCGCCACCAGGACCCGCCAATGCACGACAGAAAACGTAACTGCGACAACCCTTTCGGACCACGGATTCAAGGAATAGCACGGGTGCCACACTCCTGCTGCCAGGGGTCGCCGGATCTAGGCCAAGCCTCAGATCACCAGGTGGTGCAACGGAGAGACTCTCGCGCAGCCAACGGCCAGGAAGGAATCGGCGCTAGGCCTGCCTAGGCCCGCCTGGCCCAGGTCAACGCCCGCCTGGCCAGATCGGGACCCGCCAAGCCCCAATCTGAGCCATGTCGCCAGCCGCCCCCCTCCACCACCGCGTAGCTTCCGTGCGCTCCTATCCTACCGCCGGCGCCGCCGGAGACCGCCGCAGCCAGCTCGCCGCTTATTGATCGAGCTCGCGAGCGACCACCGCTGCCCCACCGCCCACACGGCCGGAGCACCCAGGCCACCACCACCAGCCGAGTCGCTGCTCCGTGTCCGTCACACCGCTCCTTCCTTCCCATGGCTGCCAAGCCGAGGTTCGCCTGCAAGCCTAGATCTGGCTTGCCTTTGCGAACCTCCCGAACATCGCGCCGCCACCCGCTCGTCGCGCCCCAGCCGCCACCAGCGCGCCAGGAGGCTCCCCACGAAGCAGCGCACCTCCCCCGAGCCCTCCTAGCCCAGGACAAGGCCCGCAGGCCCAGATCGGGGCCCGCCTGGCCCCAAGATCTGGCCACGCTGTCGGCAACCACCCGTCGCCGCCGCCCAGGATAGAGCCACCGCGCCGTTCGTCGCCCGCGCCGGGAGTCGCCGCCGGGCCGAGCACCACGCCGCCTATGCCGCACCGCCGCAGGCTGCATCCGCCCTGACGGGAAAAAGAAGATCCGCGCCGCCCGCTGGCTTCGCCGTGGAGCTCTCCGGCGGGGAAAGGGGGGTTCTGTGGCGGCGATGGGGTGGGCGCGTCTCCGTCGCCCGCACGGGAGCGACGCGAGACGCCAACCTCTTCCCAGTTATATAAGTCACGGTTTCCAGTCCTCGTCTCCATATAGCGTGTATGTACCAGGCCACTCTTCGATTTCCTGGGTTGGGCTTCCTCATTCGTTTGGCCCACCTGATTTGTCACCCGACCCATCTAACTTGTTTCAGTCATCTGATTCTCCTATAGCTCTTCGGGCCGAAAGGATTGTAACAGCATTGCTCAAGATGCAGGCTAGTGTCTCTATACAGGTTCCTCAATACAGGTGCTAGTGTTTATGTACATGATAGTGTCGTACTAGGATTGTCTTCTACTAGCTTTTTTCACAATCCCTCTCATTCCGATCGAAAAAATAACTTAAAACTAGGATTGTCTTCTACTAGCTTGCTCTTTGTCTTTTATTTCTGCTAGTTGCAGTCACGCATCGATGGGCAAGGTAAATGAGGGGGTAACGCCGCAAAGCAGACCACGGCCTCCTTTTATATCAAGAGCTAGTATATGTACTACATGTTGTTTACTATTTCTATTTCTATTTTTCTAGGAGTTATTTGCTAACATTGATTATCTATCAGAAGTTCTTTTTTTGGAATAATGAAGGGGGCTTTCGTGCTACGAGCTTTTTAGATGGAAGACACGTTTTCTATTAACTAGTGTATGCTCTTTGCTCGGACGGTTTTTTTGACATAGATATACCACCTTTGCACTATCAACAACACGAGGACACATAGACAAGGTTCTATATGTGCTAGTCCATACAGCAAAAATCAAAAAAAAAAAAACAGTCTGTATAGCTTGCTGAAGTTTTATGTTTTTCACAGGTGATTCGTTTATTCGCTGACATGTCTGTTAATAGAACTAGATCAACAAATAATTATTTGAATAAAATAAAATCGTGATAATTGTGTTTTAACCAAACCTTGGGATTGGCCAAGAAAAATAACCGAACAAATGGACACCAATCTGAAGAATCGAACAAATGGACAGCAAGCTTGGTTGGCATATTTTCCTAGATTCATGCAGTACTATGATGCCCTACTACAAGTCGAGCTGCAGAAAGCTGAGCAGCGAGAGTATTTTTTTACGAGCAACTCTGTCTCAGATGTAGGCTAGAGCCTAACGAAGCCTGCCTGGTAGATTCATCCCCGCTTCGTTGCTGCACTTTCCTTCATTGATGCAGTACAATGATGCCCCAATACAAATTGAGCTACATATAGACAAGGGGCCATCGTAGTTCTGTGTACTAATATGTTGCGCAGACAACCTTTGTTCCTGGTTCCTCTCATTTTCCTTCCTGGGCGATGAGAGCCCTCTCCTTTTCCTTTGGTGCTTTCCGGCAATCAGCCTTGAAGTGACCGAGCTCGCCGCAGTTATGACACCTTACTTTCTTTATGTCAAACTTCCTCCGCGGCGGGGCGTCATCTTCATCCTCCTGCCCCACGATATACTTTTTCGCTGGGCGTTGTTTCTCCTTGCCGCTCGTGGAGCCTCCTTGCTTTTCTTTTGAAAGAGTCATCCACTGCTGCTTTGTGAGCATCAGGTGCTCAACCTGTTCTGGATCACCGAAGCTGATCCGGATTCTCTCATCGTGTGCCTTGAATCTTCCGACGAGATCCTCAACCGTCAATGTATTAAGGTCGAGACATTGTTCGATCGATGTAACGATCTGCATGTAGCGCGCCGGCGCCGCACGCAGGAACCTTCTGACGTTCTTGATCTCATCCAATTTCTCGCCATATCCCCTGATTGCGTTGACAAGGGTAACGAAACGGGCGGCAAACTGATCAACCGTCTCGCTCTCCTCCATCTTCAGATCTTCATAGCTTTTTGTCAAAGTTTGAAGATGCGCTTCCTTCACGCGGGCATGACCTTGGTGCAAGATCTTGATCGTCTCCCATGCATCCTTCGCCGATTTCTTTCCGACGAGGTGCTGCATCACGTCCTTCGGCACGACGGAATAGAGCGCCGTTAACGCTTGGCGATCCTTCCGGTACTTCGCGCCTCCCTTGACGTACTCGTCGCCTCCTGGATCGACGGCCTCCCAAACCTCCTGAGCCTCCATGGCCACCTCCATGTTGAGTGCCCATAGCCCGTAGTCCTTGCGATCGAGGCGCGGATACAAAGCCGCCCCCACCGTCTCTGTCACCGGTGCCGATGCCGAGTTGTCGCCAAACTTCACCATCGCCATGACCTCCTAGTACTTTCAGCAGATCACGGACGACGACCTTGGCTCTGATACCAATTGTTAGAATTGTCCGACTTGTACGCTTCAATACATCGAGTGCTTTCCGACAGTATACGCACGTACAAGCAAATCTCCGACGAGACGATTTCCGGCGAGACGGACAAGTGCACACGTACGTAGCTAGCCTAGCTAGATTACTTTTCTAGCTGACATCTCACGCAACACCTAATCGTTGAACGCACAGAATCAATTAGATAGCTAAACGCACATATCGTGTCTTCTTTCTTTATTTCTCTGATAGCTCAAGGTGGTGTTTTTACAGAGGCCTTACACACGTATATATAGCAGATTTAGTATAGCTAACCTAGTAGGATTAGGACATCTAATTCCTACTCTATTCGGCTACCCGTGTCTACTCGGATACGTACCCCGTAATACGACGTGCTTATTCCTAACAGGTAGCACGCAGAGGTGAAAGATTCAGACAGGTGCTGGAGACGAGGTCATGGGTGGGGTGGAGGCTAACTACCTGATAGTGGCTAGCCACAACCTCCATGGACGCCCAAGGTAGCACCTTTCTCTCCAAGGTGGAAGCTTCGGTGGCCACAGGGATTACTCGAGGGCGTGGCGGCTAGGAAGGGAGCGGTGGAGAATGACGCAGATGACAGCAGGGCATGGACCGCGTGCAAAGTGACGTCAAGCGGCTGATGCTAAAGAAAATAAAACTGAGGGCTTTCAGCAAGGAGAGGAGATTGGGCAAATGAGGATTGTCAGCTACTCCCTCTGTTCAGAAATATAAAACATTTTATCTTTGTGAAATAAATGTATCTAGACATCTTTTGATATATAGGTTCACTCCAAACCTTTACAAACCTATACACTAAAAAATATCTAGATATATTCGACTTACGACTCTAAAACGTATTATATTTCTAAACGGAGGGAGTAGTTGTTTAAGCTACAAGGAATCAAGGCCGCATTGCTCGTCACAAAATCTGAAGGTCCCTTCTCCTTTCTTTGCTCAGCGTTGGTTGTGTCGTCCTCGTCATCCTAATCGCATGTTTTGATTGCCCTGAACGAAGATGACATGCTCCCATCTGGTTGTTTGCATCGCTTGTCACCAAATCTGGATGATTTCGAGTTTTGTTTCTTTGAGATCTCTTTCTTTTTTCTATGATACAGCTTCCTTAATTTACACGAATCATATAAATTGTAAATTGGAAAATTCGAACTATTTTGCATGTTGAAATAAAAAGTGTTGTGTGCATCTTTCGATGCAGAGGCCAGGCTATGTTCCTCATTTCGATTTTTTTGTAAATTGGAGTATTTAACATGTTGGAGTTGTGTACCTCAACTTCCATTGAAAACTGTGTACGTGAATGTGGCCGATTTCTCTAATTAAATCCAAACCAGTTTGAATGTGTACGTGAGCTACCGTCTTCTTGTTGGAAACTGTGTAATGAAACTAATATGGCCAATTTCTCTTATTAAATCCAAACCATAAATTACAGATCTAACGTTTAAAATAATTCAGATGTGTGTATCAACTAGGCACTTCTGTTAAACATCTGTATACTGTTTTTAGTATATAACAGATAGATAGATAGATAGATAGATAGATAGATAGATAGATAGATAGATACTATGCATATTGCACTGAAAAATGATTTCTAATTAGCATAGGATACTAGTTACCGTGGGAGTAACATGAGCACAACGAATATAGTGTTTGCTTCAAGATGTTACCTCTAAATATAATACTAGGTCTAGAATGCAAGTTTGGTTGGGGGCTATGCTGGATTTTTCGAGTCCCGAGCC
The DNA here is from genome assembly GCA_030063025.1 of Avena longiglumis. Lineage (NCBI taxonomy): Eukaryota > Viridiplantae > Streptophyta > Magnoliopsida > Poales > Poaceae > Avena > Avena longiglumis. The sequence continues at coordinate 45,342,856 of CP125974.1, read as the reverse complement.
GTATTTAAACTAGTAGAAGAACTTGTGTGCACTCCGAAATAAAAGTTGTTAGAACACAACTAGTGAAATAGGTTATCCCTTAGAAAACAAGGGTAAGAATTGAAGTTCTTCCGGATTAACCAAAGCAGCAAGGTCTAATACAGTACGAACACATTGAGCTACACCGCAAATTTCGCAGATGTTAGAGCTCCTGACAATACCGTAGCTTGTGCCCATGGGGATGAAATGGCCTGAGACAGCAGGGCGCCACCGCCCGTCACCTGGCTGTAGGTCCCGCGCGCAGAACATTCGTCTTCTGTCATGCCAGCCACTTGCCACGTTCCTCTATGTCGCAGAACTGACGCCAACAGAACTGGGATTTACAAGGTAACCACTATCCTAGTCTGCGGGGTAGATCGTGGTTCTCTCTTTCATTGAAGAAATGAGAGGCGTTTAAAGGCCACATCTGAGCATCATGAGAGGAAGCACAAGGCTAATCAGCATGACGTGGAATGCTGTGTTTGTGATGCTAATATGTTTGTTTGCATCTGCAGAGTCCTAAAACTCTTCAGGGAGTATGTTAGCGCGAACATACTGCACAGTCAACCTCTATTTCTGATATCTCTCAATCCTAACTAGTTATGAGACACTGAACTTCTATTCTCTTCTTTCTCACTTGTATTTCTAGTGGCTGTAGTGTCATCATGTATGGATGGATATGTATGAGAAGTGATTGGGGGAAGCTGGGAATTCTACCTCCTATTATATCATCAGATTCCGAGTAAGTAAAGATGGTAATAATATGCAAAGAAAAAAGTTGGGTGACGCTAATTCAATGCAAATGAGAAGCGTTCGAACATCCGCACGGTCCAGATTTTTATTACCATTACGATTGAAACTAGCAGAGTGGCCCTACCATAATCTTTATTGTATGCAAAGTAGTAATAATTAAATATTTTCATCTTATGCATATATCTATTTCTCCTATTTACCCTGTTTATTCTAACTTAGTCTTGATTTGGTCATTACACATGGATACATTTTTGAAGGCGTACTATGAAGTTCGATTTGCTTGATTATCTTGATGTGTCATCTCTTGACAACCCATATTCTCTTGATGCGGTCTGTGTATTTCTCTTATGTGTCATCTGTTTCATTGTCATTGATCTACGCACACTTTTTTTTGCATGTTGAGATTCTATTGTTGTTGGCTTCTTGTGCTATGATCTTTTGTGACATGATGTTCTTATGTCCGTCTCTCGGTCTGTATCGATGTCTTCTTCGATCAACTGTGGCTTGACTCAACATGTATTTGAAGACTCTTCATGCTACGGCGACACTTTCAAGACGTGGAATTGAGGTTATCATTTTCTTTTCTAGTTTTGCACTTCTTCAAATCCAATGCTATTTTTTTATATGAAATCCAATGCTATTGCATACACTTTGCATTTGAAGGGGGGTGTTAAGGAGTATTCATATTGGTTTAGGAGTCCATATTTGTCTAGATTTTCCTTCTTGTATCCCAAGTCATATGTACTATATATTCTGGCTTTTAGCTCCATGGTAATACAAGTTGATTATTTCTATCAATTTTCATCGATATCACGTCTAACGTCTTCCTTTGGGTCCACTTGAGGCAGCTTGTTGAAATGTACCAGTTTACAACAATTTTTCATTTTTCATCATTTCAGACTATTTGTTATTGGTTACACAATTATAAAGCCACAATAAGGACAGCGCTCATTGGAAACAACAGCGTTATGATCCATGGATAAACGAACTTGCACTTGGCCTACAAGGCTCTCTCGATACGGGACACGCACTGTTGTCCACGTAAAAAGTTTAGCTTCTATTGCCAATAAGTTGCCAAGGTTGTTTCTATATGCCCGTTTTCTGAAAGTGCCTCTATTGAAACAATTGTTCGCTTGACTCCTGTATTTAATGTCCCATAACCCTCCGAGAAAACCCTACCTCTCACTCTCTCCCCACATATGGAGGCGACGGCGCTGCCTCCATCCTCCCCTTAGGTACTCAAGAGAGAGTATCTGCCGTGTCAAGGCACGGCGTGGCTGCTCATCGTCCACTTTTGTATGTCCAGATATTGTCAGGCCGGGTAGGAGGTTCCCTGGAAAGTGTCATCAAAGAAGAAGTCTGCGGATGTGGTGTCCGGTCGGAGTTAGGCGCATCCGTCCCGGATCTAGCATCTTCGGTCCAGATTGTGGGCATCCTAACATCTGGCGTGCACCAACTTTCCTTGCTCGTCCCTGCGCTCTTTCCATCTTACTCGACTCCATTACGTTTCTCACTCTAGCAAAGGTCTCGATGGTGTCGGAAATATGGACAAACCAAAGGGGATAGAAATCACCCTGCTCACACGTGTGGTAGAGGCTGATGTGAATGTACGAATATTTTTGTTACCAGCCGTCATGCTAAGCTGGGCCCGCACTTAGCGGATTACAGGTACCGTGATTCCTATGGATACGAAAATTTCGACAAAATACTTCATTTGAAAAAATCTAGGTCTTTTTGAGTTTGCAAATGTCCCTAAAACTCAAAAATACGAAAAGGAGTTTTTCTGCGTTATAGGGTTAAAACCAAAATAAAAAGGATCTTTTGAAAAATCCCCGACATTAATGTATAATATGCTTCTAACAGTAAATAAAATACAAATATGTTAAAATATAACCCAATAAACTGTAAAAAAATAGATGACTTTTACACACATCGAGTGTACATTTCTTAACCTCCCGATCAAGTCCTCGTACATGCCTCCGAACTCATAGGTTCTATCTTAGTTTCTACAAACTGAAACAACAAGGTAGTATGTCATGTGTACTCTACTCATTTTAAAATTCTACAGCTATGTTTCTACCACTAACCCCATCGAAACAAGGAATTTCACTACGATTAGCTGAATTCATGAACTTCCCACACTAGTCTTAGCGGTGTAAATCTTAATTCCTGAGCCACAACCCCATTAGTAATAGGAGTGGTACTGTTCATACCATTGCCCGAGGTCCATGAGTAGACCCGGGTAGTCGATTGCAAGAGATGCCCATTTGGGCATGTTGCACCCGATATGCTACCATTGATGCGTGGTTGCAGCCCGACAGCAACAGCGGTTGCACTTTAGTGAAATTGACCACTCCAAGGTCAACTCACGCGGCCACAACAGTGGTGGTAGTGGTGCCATGGCCTGGTCGAGCGATGGTTGTGATCACTTGTCGATCGATTCCCTCCACTCATTCCTTCAGGTCGATGATGCTGGAGAGATCTCCTGGCGCCTGATCCACCCCGGGCTTCCACGATTCCGCTAACTCCTCATGCGAGATCTGGATCGCAGCTGAGCTTCTCACTCAATACCGCGCCATCAGATTTCCTTTCTTCTCCGCCGCCATCGCGAAGTCAAACAACTGTTTCATGGTCACCTCCCCTTCTCCTCCTTCATGCAGCATGTCCAAAATATTTCATGGTGTTCCTCACTTGATTCGGATACACCGAAGTGTTTCGCGCGAAATCTAGAAGGTCTAACACCCTTCACCAAGCTTTACAGGATCACCCACAATTTCCCAAGTCTCACAGATACCACTTATTAGGATCCCACTTACTCCTATTATCGATTCAACAACAGTGATTACAATTCGAGTCTCACTTCTCAAGGTCTCATATGGTTCCAAGGGGAATAGGGGTTGAGATCGAGAGAGAAACACGAGGTGAGATACAGAAGCAGAGTAGGTGAGATCTCTAGCCAGCCTTCGTTGTTATCGTAGATGTCATGCCCAAGCTTCTCTTCCCCATTATATATGTCACTTTTTCCAGTCCTCCAGTGTATCCCTGGATGTAATCAGACCTCTCTTTGTTAACCTGCGGTGGCGCTTGCTTCTTTGTTTGGCCCACCTGACTTGTTCCCAGCACATCTCACTAGGTTCAGTCATCTGCTTTGCCGAAAGGATTGTAACAGCTAGGTTGTTGTACATTCTAGTGTCGTACAGGGTCAGCATTTTTCATGATCCCTCTTATTCCAATCGAAAAATAACTTAAAACTAGGATCGTATTCTACTAGCTTGCTCTTTGTCTTTTATTTCTGATAGCTGCAGTCATGCATGGATGGGCAAGGTATGTGACGGGGGTAACGTCGTAGAGCAGACCACCTCTTTTTATATCAAGAGCTAGTATATGTACTGCATGTTGTCATGTGAATAAAAATTATCAATTAATGACGTTAGCTCAGACGTTAATATTTTTGCTATGTCTATCACTTCTATTTCTATTTTTCTAAGTGTTATTTGCTAACATTGATTATCTATCAGAAATTCATTTTTTTGGAATAGTGAATGGATTTTGTAACGTGGAAGACCTTTATGGTCACGGGCCCTATATACAAGCATTTTAGATGGAAGCCACTTTTTCTATTTACTAGTGTATGCTTTTCGCTCGGATGTTTTTTTTACATAGATATACCACATTTGCACTATCAACAACACGAGGACACATAAAGAATGTTGTATATGTGCTAGTCCATACAACGAACATCAAAAAACTGTCTGTATAGCTTGCTGGAGTTTAATGTTTTTCACCGGTGATTCGTTTATTCGCTCCCATGTCTGTTAATAGAACTGGATCAACAAATAATTTGTTGAATAAAATAAAATCGTGCTAATTGAGTTTTAACCTAATCTTGGGATTGGCCAAGAAAAATAACCGAACAAATGGACACCAATCTGAAGAACCGAACAAATGGACAGCAAGCTTGGTTGGCGTATTTTGCAAGATTCATGCAGTACTATGATGCCCTACTACAAGTCGAGCTGCAGAAAGCTGAGTAGCGAGAGTAGTTTTTACGAGCAACTCTGTCTCAGATGTAGGCTAGAGCCTAACGAAGCCTGCCTGGTAGATTCATCCCTGCTTCGTTGCTGCACTTTCCTTCATTGATGCAGTACAATGATGCCCCAATACAAATTGAGCTACATATAGACAAGGGGCCATCGTAGTTCTATGTACTAATATGCTGCGCAGACAACCTTTGTTCCTGGTTCCTCTCATTTCGGTGAACAAAATTATAAACTTGGTTTATCTTCTCCTAGTTGCACTTTCTCTTTTATTTCTCATTGTTGCAGTGAGGTATGGATATGTGAAGTAAGTGACGGGAGAAAAGCAGAGCAGACCACCTCCTCCAATATAATGAATTACTAGTTTGTACCTCCTCTTACGAGAAGTGATTGGGGGATGCTGGCAATTCTACCTCCTCTTATATCATCAGATTCCGAGTAAGTGAACATGGTAATAACATGCAAAAAAAAGTTGGGTGACGCTAATTCAATGCAAATAAGAAGCATTTGAAAGGCCGCATTCCAGATTTTATTACCATTATCATTGAAAACTAGGGTGGCCCTGACATAATCTTTATTGTATGCAAAGAAGTACTAAGTAGTTATTTTCATCTTATGCATATATCTATTTCTCTTGTTTACCATGTTTATTCTAAATTATTCTTGATTGGGTCAATACACATAGTTATATTTTTGTGGGCTTATCTTTGAATTTTGATTTGCTTGATTATCTTGATGTTTCCTCTCTCATGACAACCCATCTTATCTTGATGTGGTCTGCGTCTTTCTCTGGTGCGCCATCTATTGCATTGTCATTGATCTACGCATGTTTTTGGCCTGTTGAGCTTCTATTGTTGTTGGCTTCTTGTGTTATGATATTTTGTGACATGATGTTCTTCTAGTTGCCTCTCGGTCCATGTCAATCTCTTCTTTGATCGAGTGTGGCTTGACTCAATAGGTTTTTGAAGACTCATGCTACGACAACACTTTCATGACATGTATTATCATTTTCTTTCGTAGTTTTGCACTTCTTCAAATCCAATGGTATTGCATATGCTTTGCATTTGAGGGGATGTTAAGGATTATTAGTATTGGTTCAGAAGTCTAGATTTGTCTAGATTTGCCTTCCTGTATATGAAGTCATTGTATCATATATTGTGGCCATTAGCCCCTGGTAATACAAGTTGCGTTTTCCTATCAATTTTCACCGATCTCATGTCTAACATCTTCCTCTACGTCCCACCTGAGGCAGTTTGTTAAAATGTATTAGTTTACAAGAATTTTTCGTTTTTCATCATTTCATACTATTTGTTAAATTGATTACACTACTACAAAGCGAAGCTAAGGATATCTCCCATCGAAAATGGAAGCATTATGGTCCACGGATAAACAAAAATTCACGTAGACGATGAGGCCCTCCCGATACAGGACGCACATTGTAGCCACAGAGAAATTGGCCTCTGTTATCGATAAGTTTCCAACGGTTGTTTTTGTAGGCCCGTTTTCGAAAGTGCCTCCGATAAAGAAATGGTTTGCTCAGACCATTACCGATGCGCTCGGCCGCTCTATTTAATGCCCTATAACCCCCCAAGAAAAACCCTATCTCTCATTCGAGTCTGCAGGGTAGATCGTGGTCCTCTCTTTCATTGAAGAAATGAGAGGCGTTTAAAGGCCGCACCTGAGGATCATAAGAGGAAGCACAAGACTAACCTGCATGACATGGAATGCTGTAGGGTGTTTGTGAGGCTAATATGTTCGTTGGTATCTGCGGGGTCGTATAATGTGGTTGCGGGGTCATAGAACTCTTCAAGGACTATCTTAGTGAGACCATCTTGCAGTCAACCTCTATTTCGATATCTCTCAATCCTAGCTAGTTATGAGACCTGAACTTCTATTCTCTTCTTTCTCACTTATATTTCTACTGGTTGTAGTATCATGTATGGATGGATATGTACTACAAGTGATATCGGGAAGCTGGAAATTCTACCTCCTCTTATACCATCAGATTCCGAGTAAGTAAAGATGGTAATAACACGCAAAGAAAAAAGTTGGGTGATGCTAATTCAATGCAAATGAGAAGCGTTTGAATGACCGCGTTCCACACTTTACTACCATTACCATTGAAGCTAGTAGGGTGGCCCTCGCATAATCTTTATTGAATGCAAAATAGTACTAAGTAATTATTTTCATATTATGCATATATCAATTTCTCTTATTTACCATGTTTATTCTAACTTAGTCTTGATTTGGTCATTACACATGGATACATTTTTTAAGGAGTACTATGAACTTTGGTTTTCTTGATTATCGTCATATGTGTCATCCCTTGATAACCCATTTTCACTTGATGTGGTCTATGTATTTCTCTTATGGGCCATCTGTTGCATTGTCATTGATCTAAGCACGCTTTTTTTTTGCCTCTTGAGCTTCTATTGTTGTTGGATTCTTGTGCTATAATCTTTTGTGACATGATGTTATTTTCACCGTCTCGGTCGTGTCGATCTCTTATTCGGTCATTGTAGCTTGACTCAACATGTATTTGAAGACTCCTCATACTACTGACACTTTCAAGACATGGGTTCAGATTATCATTTTATTTTCTAGTTTTGCACTTCTTCAAATTGAATGCTATTGCACGCTTTTCATTTGAAAGGGGTATTAAGGAGTATTAATATTGGTTTAGGAGTCTGTATTTGCCTAGATTTGCCTTCTTGTATCCCAAGTCAAATGTACTATATATTGTGGCCTTTAGCTCCATGGGAATACAAGTTTCTTATTGTTGGATATATGCCCTAGAGGCAATAATAAATGTAGTTATTATTATATCTTTGTGTTTATGATAAATGTTTACATTCATGCTATAACAGTATTAACAAGGAAACATTAATACTTGTGTGATTTGTAAACTAAATTAGAGTCCCTAGTAAAGCCTCTTCATAATACTAGCTTGTTGGTTAATAAATGATTGTGGTTTCCCTATCATGAACATTGAGATGTTATTAACAACAAGATCATATCGTTAGGAGAATGGTATGATGGACATACTCCTATAGATAAGCGTAGCATAAAGATCAAGTCATTTTAAATAGTTCAATTGCTATATGCTTTCTGATACATAGTAACCTAATTCCTTCGACCATGAGATCATGCTTATCACCATCACGGAAGGATGCTTTGATGACATCAAACACCACACCATAACGGGTGGTTATAAAGGTGGCATTGAGTGTTCGAAAGTATGGGTTGAGACACATGGATCAAGAATGGGATTTGTCCATCCATATGATGATAGATATACTCCGGGCCTCTCGGTGGAATGTCATCTAATTAGCTTGCAAGCATGTGACTGGATCACAAGGGATCACATATCACGGAGCGAGAAAAGAGTACTTATCGATGTGAGGTTGAACTAGGTATGCAGAGATACCGACGATCAAAACCTCGGATAAGTAAACTATCGTGAGACAAAGGGAAATTGGTATCGTATGTAAGTGGTTCATTCGATTGCAAAGTAATCGTAGAAATATGTGGGAGCCATATGAATTTCCAGATTCCTCTATTGGTTATTGTTCCGAGAAGTGTCTCGATCATGTCCGCATAATTCACGAACCGTAGGGAGACACACTTAAGGATTCGGTGTTGTTGAGTAGTTATGGAATGATGAGTAAGAGACCAAATGTTGTTCGGAGTCTCGTATGGGATCCGGGATATCACGAGGAGATCCGGAATGGTCCAGAGAATAAGATTCATATAAGGAAAGTCCTATTTCGGAGTTGGAGAATGATTCTGGTGTTTTCATCGGGAATGTTCTAGAAGGGTCCGGAAGGTCCGGCACTCGGAGGGGAAGGGTACATGAATGTGTCATAACAAGTTGGAATGGTTGCATCATGTACTAGGTGTCATTGCTGAGCCAAATAAAGGGATAAATCAAATCCTAGTTTGAAAAGTCAAACGCCAATTTGAAAAGTCAAACGGCAAGTTTGCTTGGTGGAGGGAGAGTAGGAAACCTACTTGGGAGGAGTTACTCTCCTCCACCCGCCAAGGAGGCCGAGTTGGGGAGGACTCTCCTCCTGGCGCCTCTCCCACCTATATAAGGAGGGGCAGGGATTCCCCTCTAGATCTACACCTCTCTCCTCTAAACCCTAGCCCTAGCCGCCGGCCTCCACCAAGTCGCCGCCGCCCCTAGGGTTTGCCTAGCCGCTGAGTTGGGGCCTTCCCCTTGCCCTAGCCGCCGGCCTAGCCCTCTTCCCTTGGTGCCTCTAAACCCTAGATCGCCAAGGCCTCTCTCACAGTCCACCATACTCGCTCCGGCTTAAGGCGAAGCCCTGCGAGATCTCCCCTCTACTTCCGGTACCACGCCGTCGTGCTGCCAGGATCGCGAGGAGAGTGCTACAACCTCCGCTGCCTGCTGGAACAAGGGAGAGGAAGGTCTTCATTGAGTACCGAACGTGTGACCGACTACGGAAGCGCTGCCGGGAGCGGCTTGAAGGATCGTCTACGATCTTGAGATCGGCAAAATGACTACATCACCCACGAGAATCCGCTCTCGTTAAACACTTTGAAATCTTCGAGGGTGAGTTATTCTATCGACTCGTTGCTACAATCTAGTAGATAGATCTTGGCTTGTTTATTTGTATGCGGTAGAAATTTTTTTTTTCCATGCTACGAACCCCTACACTTATTACTATCAATTTTCATCTATCTTATGTCTAACGTCTTCCTCTGCGTCCACCTGAGGCATCTTGTTAAAATGTATTAGTTTACAAGAATTTTTATTTTTCATCATTTTAGACTCTTTGTTAAATTGGTTACACAACTAAAAAGCGACGCTAAGGACACCGCCCATTAGAAACATCGATGTTACGATCCATGGATCAACAAACTTGCACGTGGCCGACAAGGCGCTCCCGATACGGGACACACATTGTAGTCCACGAAAAAAGTTTAGCTTCTATTGCCACGGTTATTTCTATATGCATGTTTCTGGAAGTGCCTCTACTGAAAGAATTGTTCGCTCAGCCCATTGCTGATCTGCTCGGCCCCTCTATTTAATGCCCCATAACCCTCCAAGAAAACCCTACCTCCCACTCTCTCCCCACATCTGGATGCGACGGCGTCGCCTCCATCCTCCCCTTAGGTACTCAAGAGAGAGTATCTGCCTTGTCAAGGCATGGCGTGGCTCCTCATCCTCCACTTTTGTTTGTCCAGATATTGTCATGCCCGGTAGGAGGTTCCCTGGCAAGCGACATCGAAGAAGAATCCTGCCGGATGTGGTGTCCGATCAATGTTTGGTTCATCCGGACCAGATCAAGCGTGTTTGGACTAGATTGTGCGCATCCTGCCAACTCGGGTGTGCACCAACTTGCCTTGCTCATCCCCACGCTCTGTGCATCTTACTCGAATCCGTTATGTTGCTCACTCCAGGAGAGGCCTCGATGGTGTCACAAATATGGACAAAGCAAAGGGGTAGAAATCACCCTCCTCACATGTGTGGTAGAGGCCGACACCGATGCGAATGTACGAATATTTCTGTTACCAGCCGTCATGTTGATGAACTTGGGTTTCTTCATATATAGTTAGGATTATTGATTTTAATCGGTCTAGGTTATATTGTCATTGTTGTGTTTAGTTTTTTAATCTGTGTTATATTTAGGTTTTTATGATTATTATGTTTAGAATTCTTATTATATTTAGGGTATTCATAGTTTCTTTGTCCACATAATTTGGTTTATGTTATAGTGAATGTGTTTTTGTGTTATTCTTAATGTTCTATTAAAATGATTGCTACTATTTTGGTAGAATTATCAAGTGGATTAAGTAGCTCATTTGTTCTAATATAGGAGTCCTCTTGTGTTACGCTGCATAAAATTTACTAGAAACAAACACTGCCCATCCAGAATAGATATCTAGAGAAGTTAGAGCAATTATGGACGCGTAGTTGTTGCAAGTAAAGGAGAAAGCAACCACCACTCGATTTATCTAGTGTTGTTGTCTACCAACTTAGCAACAAGGTTGCATGAACGTATTTTTTTCTGAGGTCTAATTATCTTGTTAACACAATTACCATAGAATTAACTGGATTCTTTATTTCCATATGACAAATATATCATGTTTTTCCCATTCAAGAAGCTACATAAACACCCGGTGATGTTTCGTAAAACTAAGTAAAATTCTATTTTTGAGTAAGTGTTTTATGCAGTGTTACCGAAGTATCACATCGACGACATATTAGATAAGATTTCGGGGACACTACGTAAACATGCCAAATTAGTTCTTTCCTTCCATGGAAACAAATGTTGATGTCAAGACGTGGATCGGCTGCTCACGTTCCTCGTCCAGAGCCAGCTCAACACTTGGATAAGTAGCCAATCTGATATTTCTAGATTCAGTTGTTCAGACTGAAGCATATATTCACTTACTATTGTAATCTTTCTACATTCAAGTTGTCTATATCCCCACATGTTTGCGTTGTCCTTCGTGTGGTGTAGCCGGCTCGTGATTAGATAGCTGTTGCAGCATCCCAGACATGGGACCTGCTGCACACGAGCCTTGGTGGACATTGGCTCTTTATTGATCGCTTTTGTTTTAGAGACCGTGCTGGGCAGCCAGCTCATGCCCCGAGGGCATATGCCCCATGCCGCGGGAAGGATACGTCACTTCTTGCATATCCTTCCCGCTGACAGAAACAACAAGGTACCGTTATCTGTGTAATTTACTCATTTTAAAATATTTCCACACTTCGTTTCTACCACTATCCTCATTGAAACAAGGAATTTCACTATGATTAGCTGAATTCATGAAACTTCCCGCACAAGTCTAAACGGCGCCGAAATATAATTCCCAAGCCACAACCCCAATAGTAATAGGAGTAGTAGTGTACATACCATTGCCCGGGGGTCCATCAGTAGACCCCCGGTAGTCGATTGCAAGCAATGCCCATTTAGGCATGTTGCTCCCAATATGCTACCGTTGATGTGTGGTTACGGCCCCCGAGAGCAATGGTGGTTGTGGTTGAGTGAAATTGACCACTCCAATGTCAACTCACACGGCTGCAACAGTTGCGGTAGCAGTGTCTTGGCCTGGTCGAGCGATGGTTGTGATCACCTGTCGATCGATTCGCTCCAGTCATTCCTTCAAGTCGACGGAGCAGGAGAGATCTGTTAGATGTATATATCTGTATATTGTATTTCCCCCATATGTTAGGGGGCTTCCGGCATATTTGTCTTGTACATGTACTATATATTGTGGCCTTTGGCCCCCAGAGGAATATAACTTTGTCTATTCCTAACATGGTATCAGAGCATAAGATCTCGAGTTCGAGTCCTGACTTTCGCAATTTATCCTAAAATTGTCGTTGACCTCTCTATGTCCACGTATAGGCCTCTTGAGTCATACTTGAGTTTCGCGCGTCGTCGCTCTCTTCTGGTTGCACGTGTTGACTTCTTCCCGTCACACGTGAGAGGGGGTGTTGAAGTGTATAAGTGGATTGCACTAGCCCTTTCCATCAGTAGATCTGATCTGATCTGCAAAAAAAAGGAAAAGAAAAATAAAAAGAAAAAGAGAGAGATATGTCTTCTTCATCGGGTTATGTTGCGATTCCTCGCTGCCCGGTGATCTTTGATGGCGCGAATTATCCTGATTTCGCTGCCTTTATGCGCGTTCACATGCGCGGTCTCCGTCTTTGGGGTGTGCTCTCCGGCGAGGTATCTTGTCCGCCGTGCCCCCTGCTCCTGTGGCTCCTCTTCCGCCGACACCGGTTGTTCTCGGTGCTGATGCTTCTCAGGAGGCCAAGGATGTTGCTCAGAGTGCTGATGATAGTGTTGTTGCTGCTTATGATCTGAAGTTCAAGCAGTACTCTTCTGATCTCGAGGCCTATCGACACGCTCTGACTGCTTATACTCAGTGGGTTGATGAGGACGCTCGTGCTGCTGCTGTTCTCACCTCCAGTGTTTTGCCCCAGTATGCTGCTGATTTCATGAGTCTCCCTACTGTTGCCGCTCAGTGGGCCCATCTTCGTCAGCGCTATCAGCCGTCTGGGATGCTATTTACCTGTCTGTGGTTCGCCAGGAGCATGCTCTCCAGCAGGGTGATTCCACTATTGATGAGTTCTATACTCAGAGTGCTGCTATCTGGCGTCAGCTTGATTCTCTTCGTACTGCTGTTTGTGGCACATGCTCGTGCTGCCAGATTGTGCGCTCGGATTTGGAGTTTCACCGCATCTATGAGTTTCTGTCTCGGCTTCGCCAGGAGTTTGAGCCCCGGTGTGCTCAGCTGAATGCTCATGGTCGTGTTCCGCTTTCTGAGGTGTTGTCTGAGCTTCGGGCTGAGGAGACCTGTCTCCGTGGTGCTGGTATTCTTGCGGTTCCATCTGTGCTTGCTACTCGTGGTCCTCCTATGTCGTCTGCTCCCTTGACTCAGCCACGGTTCTCTGTGCCGCCGCTGATACTACCCACTCCTCCAAGTCAGGGTCAGAGTTAGCAGCAGCAGTTTCAGTCGAGTCGGCAGCGGCTTCAGGCGTGAGTCGGCACCGGCAGTTCGGCAGGGTCGCCGTGGTTCTCTTCGTCACTGTTCTTACTGTAACAAGGATGGACACACTTGGGCCACTTGTTATACACGGGATCCCAGTTTACGTCAGCAGCACCAGGCTCGTGGGCAGTCGGCTCCTTCTGGATCTTCAGCAGTTGCTCTCTCCGATCAGGACATTATCAGGAGTTTTCGCGGTCTGCTTGCTGCTGAGCTCTTCTTCGACGAGCCTGCTGGTTACATGCACGATTCTTCGAACTGCCACGACCACCACCTTCTACATAGTCAGGTACATCCCCATGGTATCTGGATTCTGGAGCTTCCTTTCATATGACCTCTGAGTCTTATTTTCTGTCTGCTCTTCATTCTCTCCCTTCTCCTGTCCGTGTTTTTACAACTGATGGTACCTCTCTTCCTGTTTCTAGTCGGGGCACTCTTTCTACTTCTTCTTTTTCTGTTCCTGATATCTCTCATGTCCCTCTTCTTAAGATGAATCTGTTCTCTGCTAGCCAGCTTACTGACTGGTTGTAGCGTCATTCTTGATGCTGATTCTTGTGTTGTCCAGGACCGTCGCACGCAGGACCTGGTTGGAGCTGGCCCTCGTAGCCGTGACTCTTCGGGACTTTGGGAGTTAGACTGGCTTCGTGTACCCTCCGCTGCCACTTCCTCTGCCAGTTCTTCTCCGGTCGTCGCCTCTGCTACCAGCTCCTTTCGGTAGTGGCATCATCGTCTTGGTCACCTTTGTGACTCGCGTCTGTCGTCTTTAGTTCATCGTGGTCTTCTGGGTCTGTCTCAGGAGATGGGTCTTTACATTGTCAGGGCTGTAGGTTGGGTAAACAAATTCAGCTTCCATATCCTACTAGCGCGTCTGTATCTCAGCGACCTTTTGATTTAGTTCATTCATATGTTTGGGGTCCGGCTCCTTTCGCTTCGAAAGAGGGTCATCGCTACTATATTTTATTCATCAATGATTTCTCTCGGTACACTTGGTTGTATTTTATGCGCTCTCGTAGTGAAGTGCTCTCCATATGTCAGCGTTTTGCGGCCATGGTCCGTACTCAATATTCTACCCCCATTCGTGTGTTTCGTGCTGATTCTGCTGGTGAGTATATCTCCCAGATGTTGCGAGTTGTTCTTGCTGAGCAGGTCACCCTTGCTCAGTTCTCCTGTCCTGGTGCAGATGCTCAGAATGGCGTTGCTGAGCGTAAGCATCGTCATCTTCTTGAGACCACTCGGGCCATGATAATTGTTTCTTCTCTTCCGCCACATTTCTGGGCTGAGGCTGTCGCTACGTCGGCTTACCTCATCAATATTCAGCCTTCTGCCGCTCTGCAGGGTGACATCCTTCTTGAGCGCCTATCTGGACAGTCTCCAGACTATTCTTTGCTTCGCTTGTTTGGTTGTGTTTGCTATGTTCTCCTTGATCCTTGCGAATGCACCAAACTGACCACTCAGTCTGTTGAGTGTGTTTTCCTTGGATACAGTGATGAGCATAAGGGATATCGCTGTTGGGACACCGTTGGTCGTCGGATGCGTATCTCTCGTGATGTTACTTTTGATGAGACGTGTCCTTTCTATCCTCGTCCCACCGCGGGTACCTACCCGGTGGAGGATATCTCGTTTCTTCTCTTTCCTGACACACCCCCTCTGTCTCCTCCTTCTACTCCTATTGTGTCTTCTTAAGGATCTCCTCCCCTGATGTCTCTTCTTCTACACCGTCCTCCTCTGTTCCGTCTAGTTCTCCTCGTTCTCCGGAGTCTTCCTCTTCTATTCCTTCTTCTTCATCGTCGTTTCCTGAGTCGTCTTCCTCTGACGAGCTTCCCTCTACTCGTCCTGTTCGTCAGCGTCGTGCCCCCGCTCGTTACTCTCCTAGTCAGTATGGTCTTTCTGTTGCCTCCGAGCCGACTTCTTATCGGGATGCTGAGCATCATCCTGAATGGCAGCTGGCCATGGCTGAGGAGATTGCTGCACTTGAGCGCACTGGAACCTGGGATCTTGTTTCTCCCCCTCCCGGTGTTCGTCCTATCACGTGTAAGTGGGTCTAGAAGATTAATACCCGCTCTGGTGGATCTCTTGAGCGCTATAAAGCGCGTCTTGTGGCTAGTGGTTTTCAGCAGGAGCATGGTCGTGACTATGATGAGACCTTTGCTCATGTGGCTCATATGGCCACTGTGCGTACTCTTCTTGTTGTTGCTTCTGTTCGTCACTGGTATGTGTCCCAGCTTGATGTTCATAACGCCTTTCTCAATGGTGAATTGAGTGAGGAGGTTTATATGCAGCCTCCTCCTGGGTATTCTGTTCCCGAGGGGATGGTTTGTCGTCTTCGACGGTCTCTTTATGGCCTCAAACAGGCACCTCGTGCCTGGTTTGAGCGCTTTGCTTCTATAGTGACTGCTGCTGGTTTCTCCCCTAGTGCTCATGATCCAGCGTTGTTTGTTCACACTTTTCCTCGTGGACGCACTCTTCTTCTTCTTCTTCTTCTTCTTCTTCTCTATGTTGATGATATGATCATTACTGGTGATGATCCTGAGTATATCGCCTTTGTTAAGGCTCGTCTTCGTGATCAGTTTCTTATGACTGATCTTGGTCCTCTTCAATACTTTCTTGGGATTGAGGTTTCCTCCACTTTTGATGGATTTTACATCTCTCAGGAAAAGTATATTCAGGATCTTCTTACTCGTGCTGCTCTTGGGGATGAGCGTACTGTTGAGACCCCTATGGAGCTTAATGTTAAGCTTCAACCTACTGATGGTGATCTTCTTTCTGATCCGACGCGTTATCGTCATCTTGTTGGGAGTCTTGTTTATCTTGTTGTCACTCGTCCTGACATCTCATATCCTGTTCATATTCTGAGTCAGTTTGTTTCTGCTCCTACCACTGTTCACTATAGTCATCTTCTCTGTGTTCTTCGTTATCTTCGTGGTACGATCACTCGTCGCATTTTCTTTCCTCGTTCCAGCTCCCTCCAGCTCCAGTGCTATTCGGACGCTACGTGGGCGAGTGATCCTTCGGATCGTCGTTCACTTTCTGCTTACTGTGTGTTTCTTGGTGGTTCGCTCATTGCTTGGAAGACGAAGAAACAGATAGCGGTTTCCCGTTCGAGTGTTGAGGCTGAGTTGCGTGTTATGGCCTTGTTGACTGCTGAGGTGACCTGGTTACGATGGTTACTTGCGGATTTTGGGGTCTCTATTAC
The DNA here is from genome assembly GCA_030063025.1 of Avena longiglumis. NCBI lineage: Eukaryota > Viridiplantae > Streptophyta > Magnoliopsida > Poales > Poaceae > Avena > Avena longiglumis. The sequence continues at coordinate 45,326,332 of CP125974.1, read as the reverse complement.
CACACCCACTCTGGTTTTGTCTGACAGTAAGGTGCTATTAGTGTTTCACGTGATCCGGTCAAGCTTGAGCTTACCAAGCATATTGGTGTTGATGCTTTCTATACACGTGCTCAGGTGCAGGCTCAGGTTGTTGTGCTTCAGTATGTGCCTTCAGATTTACAGTTGGCAGATTTCTTTACGAAGGCACAGACCCGAGCGCAGCATGATTTCTTACTCTCCAAACTTAGTGTTGTGGATCCACCATGAGTTTGAGGGGGGGGGTGTTAGATGTATATATCTGTATATTGTATTTCCCCCATTGTTAGGGGGCTTCCTGCATATTTTCCTTGTACCTGTACTATATATTGTGGTTTGGCCCCCGGATGAATATAACTTTGTCTATTCCTAACAAGATCTTCCAACACCTGATCCACCTTAGGCTTTCACGTTTCCGCTAACTCCGCTTGCAAGATCTAGATCGCAACCGAGCTTCTCACTCAATACCACAACATCAAATTTCCTTTCCTCTCCGCCACCATCGTGAAGTCAAACAACTATTTCATGGACATCTGCCCTTCTCATGCTTCATCCAGCTCGTCCAAAAGATTTCATGGTGTTACTCACTTTATTTGGGTACACCGAAAAGTGTTTTGCGCGAAATATAGAAGATCTCACACCCTTCACCAAGCTTTACAGGATCAACGGCAAATTCCCAAGCCTCGTGTAACACCCTCAGAATCGGACCTATGCAAGTTTGAACAAAATTCGCCAAACCCGCATAGAAACGATTCAAAGGTGCCCACCAGGCACTTTCGTGCGGGTGGAAAACGAAGTAATAACATTACACAACAGTCCTCGATGGGACCCACAGAACAGATATATAACAGCGACTCAAAGAGTCAAGAATACAGATATAATATACAAAGATCCAAATCACCTTGAGAATGATAGAGCGTCCGACTACGGACAAGATGCAAATGGGGCTAAGAGCCACGAAGAATAACCAATGGCGTCCATAACCCTGCCAAGCCGGAAGGGTAACCACGCTAACGACGTCGATCTCAAACCTGCTCAAACAAAAGGGGTGCCGAAAGGGCAAAGGAAAAGAAGGAGCGTCGATCTTGAGGCCAAGTGCAGCGAGGCTAGAATTCGGCGGTCCTCGCCTACATAGGTATGGTGGACTGAAGCGGCAGCGGCAGCATGCACTAAACAACCTATAGAGACTCGATACAACTGGCGTCAATCAGAGAGGGGTAAGATAGACCTATCCGGATCCAACCTGAAGCTATCACCAAACAAACCCATCCTGGTGTTTCCCCCTCGAGACCAAACGAGGAAGTCAACCGAGGAACTCACACAGTTGGCAGTTTTACTTATTCAGTTATAGTTGCGGCACTTTACTAGTCAGGTTTAGATAATCGTTCTGATAAGGTAAACAGTGGGCACTTTTATTTAACCATTCCGTGATAGTTGCAACAATTACTAATCAGGTACAGATAGCATGAGATAAACCCAAAACCCAGCAGTTGTTGGTACTTTTATTCAGCCAATTCGTTGTAGTTGCAATACTTACTAGTCAGATACAATTGTCGCGAGCGACCACCAAACAAGCAATTGTGGGCAGTATTAATTAGCCATTCCATTATAGTGGAGCTGATTACTAGTCATTATAAGTCAAATTTATAGCCGTAAACTTTAGTTATGCTTGTCTATGATCGAGATACTGTGCTCCAAGTCGTCCATAACCGCGGACACGGCTTTCAGAAAGTTTTACCCGGCCGGGGTGCACCAATAGCAACACACACTCGATCAACCTCGGAAAAACCAAATCAAAACCCAACGAGGCTTTCACGACTGAACAATCACAGGATTCAGAAATATTTCAGGGGGCCACCCCTTTGAGTAGAATCCGCAACGGAGTAAGCAAGCTCCGAGGCGGCCTCAAGGTTGCGACAATGGTCATGGCGGGAACCCGAAAGTGTGGCTGGGCTTGTCGATACAGCGTAAACATTCGAACCTAAGCGATGGTGTGCGACCTGCACAATCGTAAATAAAGCGTAAAAAAAACATGGCATAAGTACAGGATCGTAAATAAAACCTCAAACTAGTTGTGGCCCCAAGAAATAAGACTGAATCAAGCTCGCTCGGGGGGTCCCATATACCTCCGGATGTGGATAGCGCAAAAATCAAGGAACAGGTATCAAGTACTCGGGTCTTACGGGACACAAGTGGGCGTTGAAACCAAATATTATCTATCACCCACCGATGCCTCTCGCTTATTTCAATTTTAGTTGTTAAACAGAAATTAAAGTGACGATAAGTAAAACTAGAATCATCTCCAACATCAACATGCGGCAATACATCAAGAATCGTGGCATATGACGACGCATTAGCACTTGAGCAAGCAACTACGACGCGCAAGTCCAACTATCTACCAAACAACAGGTAATAGGATGTGTCCAAGGCAATATAGGGCTGCACGGTATATCACAGGTACGGAAACTAAAGCATCGCAACACAGATAGCAAAAGATCAACAGGAGGGAAGTAAATACTATAAAAGTAAGATAGGTAGAAAGGGGGAGATGCTCGCCTGAAAACATTGTCGAAGGTTTTCCCCGAAGATCGGGGCGATGCTCACATCAACTCAACGGCCTTATCCGCGAAGAAGCAAAACACTAGAATAAACACCGGATGCGATATTTAATAAAACGGCAGAAGATCGGCATGATGCATGTATGATGGATGGCATGGCAAAGGTGCGATGCAATTAGGTCATATTAAGCGGAACCGGGGTCCCGGCAATTAGTTAGGTGGTGCATGTTGTTTAGCTACCCCGCAATTTAAATGTTGTTATATCAAGGCGAGATGAGATACCGGTTCGCTACACAAGTTTAAATGAGGCCAATATAAGGCTAGATTTGCCCGCATATGGGCCCCATATTTAATTATTAGGTGAATCGGCATAAGGCCCCCAAACCAATGCTATGCATGCGTGAATGACAATTTAATGTGCAACAAATTGATATTATGTTATAAAATAGGGTTCGAGGAAAGGGTTCACACATTGAGGGGTTCGGCGAACTTGGGGTTCCGGGGGGTTCAGGGTTCGGTCTTCAAAGAGGAAGGAGAACGCGTCGGGGTTCAATCTTGAGGCTCCGAGATCGGTCGTGGACAACTGAAGTCGATCTTGTCGCCACGGAGGTCTTGGTTCGGGGTGTTCGGGTTCGGGTCTCCAACTCCGGGATCGGTCTTCGGTCCAGTCTACGGGGTTCAGCTTCTCGCGTCGGTCTTCAGAGCAGTCCAACACAACACTGCAATATCACCCAACGCCAAGCATCAAACTAGAGTTACACATGCATCTAGGAAAACCAGATGCTCTAGATTGAAGCTGAGGTTGCCACCGCCGCATACGACTCGCGGACCTTGTTCTGAGAACATGAGCCGAGGAGAAGCTCTCAGGATCAAAAACTCCTGCATGCATACAAGGACACAGGTACAGCGAGCGAGAGAACAAGGGACAAAACCCGCACCAAAACATGGCGGATAAGCGATGGCCTTGTGCTGGCCGAGCAGGGAGCGGCCGTGCCCAGAGAAGAGGACCACGCAGAGGTGTGTGACGACGGTGGAGACTAGGCACCGCGGGGGGGGGGGGGGCTTCACGGCGACGGAGGTGGGCAGGGCCCGCGTGCAGGTTAGAGAAGGGCCGCCGGCCTGACGCGGAACGGAGGAAGGCCGGCGCTAGGAGGAGGTCGCCATGTGGCGGCGCATCGGGAGGCGACGGGAGGCGGAGTGGGAGGCGGCCAGCGAGAGCGGAGGCAGCGCGGAGGCAGTGGGCGGAGGTCGGCTCGGAGGGTCGTCGCGATGGCGAGCTCCGCGAAGGGGGTCATTGGTGGCAGTGAGCGCGGAGGGCGCGGCGAGCGGGCGAGGCGAGGCGGGGTTGCGGCGGACGGAGGCGGCTCAGCGGCAGCGGCGGCAGCTGCAGGCGGGCGCGGTCGGCCGCTGAGGCGCCTGATGATGCGGTGCGGCGGGGCTCGTCTTGGCGGAGGAGGGCACCGGCGAGCTTCGCTGGCGGCCCTGGGAGGCGGGCGAGGAGACAGGCGGCGGGCGCCGTCGAGGACGCTGGCCTTGGGAGTCATGGCGGAGACAGGCCTTGGCAGGGTGGTTGGGCGGGAGCCTGGGGAAGCGGCGCTAGGGGAAGGCGGCGGTTGAGGGAGAGGGTCGAGAAGGAGAGGAGGAGGACAGGGGGCGGGGGGGGCGGGGGGTGAGGAGGGGGATGAGCGGGGGGGAGAGGGCGGGCCAGGGTGGGGCCTGCAGGGGCGGGTCCCAGGGGCAGCTGGCGGTGCGTGTGTGGGTGGAGGAGGAGGGACTGACAGGTGGACCAAGGGGAGGTAGGGGCCACGGTCAGAGAGAGAGGTAGGCGGTGGAGGAGGAGAGGTGGCGGTTGGTGGGATCGGGATCAGCTGGGGGAGGCGGCTGTGTTGTGTGCGTGTGTTGTGTGATTGGGTGGGGTGGGATTAGGAGAGAGAGAGGGACAGGCTAGGTGGCAGTTGCTATTGGTTAGAGGGGGAAGAAAGGTGAGGTGGCACTAGGGGATTGGGTGGGGTGATGTGGCCAAAGGGTGGGGGGAGACTAGTTGGTGAGTTTAGGATTTAGGGGCGGGACAGGTTGGGCCGATTAATATTTCTGGGGCGGTCGTTCGGTCGCTTCGGCCCGTTCGACTGCCCCACTAAAATAATTTAATATATTTATTTGTTTCCAAATAACTTTTATAAATAGTTTTCGACAAACCAAATATCCGGAACTTCCGGGGGTTTGGCGTTTGAATAAAAGTTGGGGCGTTTTAGAAAATAAAACGGGCTTTGCGAAAATAGTTTTGGCAAACAATGCATGATGATGACGATGCAATGCACAAATTCGACGCGATTTTCTAGTAGTGGTTTTGCGGGATGCCACAATTCGACACCACTAACAAGGGATCTCGCCCTCGAGATCCGCCTCATGGTACCGGAAGGAAGGTCGGCGTTCTCCGTCTTCGCGCTTTGTGTAGATCCTCGCGACACCACTAACAAGAGTTCGTTGTCCGTGATCGTCGAGGGAACACTCCGGAACAAAAGGTCAAAGGTAGAGGCATCAACAAATAAAGCCACCTCTAACTCCGGTGGAAAAGGGGAACCGATGCATTCTCATCCACTTCAATGTACAAAAGCGAATAGAAGGGGTAGTCGGCATGGGGGCCAATCCATCACGCACCCAAACTATTACTCCGCACAATCAGTGGAAAAGCTTGCAACCGTTCTCGGAATCAGACTGAAGATCTCGGCAAGCGAGGTTCGGAAACAAAGGAGCGATGCAACTCTGCATGGGACCTGGCATGGATGATGGCGTCGCGTCGGAAACAGCGGATAGCACAAACAGGGAACAAAGAATGATAACACCGTAGACGGATTCATCAAGCAGCTTGAACACCGGATGATAGATCACCGTTAGCAGAGGAGGAAGCGAAACCCTGAAGGTACGACGGAAACCCAACCACGAGAATTCCTGGACTCGAAGAACGAGAAGAGAGCGGATTCAAAACACGTAGGGGTAAGAGGGGAACAGCAGAGGGGTAAGGAGTAAAATCAGACCTAATCAGAACTATCCAACCGATTTTGCGAAAATAGTTTTGACACTCTACTTCGGCCGTTAGCTAGGTTATCCTACAAATTTGGACTTGTGGGGTATCGCAACCGCTGAGCTCGATACCACTCTGTAACACCCTCGAGAATCGGACCTATGCAAGTTTGAACAAAATTCCAAACCCGCATAGAAACGATTCAAAAGGTGCCACCAGCACTTTCGTGCGGGTGGAAAGCAGTAATAACATTACACAACAGTCCTCGATGGGACCCACGAGCAGATATATATGACTCAAAGAGTCAAGAATACGATATAATATACAAAGATCCAAATCACCTTGAGAATGATAGAGCGTCCGACTACGGACAAGATGCAAATGGGGCTAAGAGCCGAAGAATAACCAATGGCGTCCATAACCTGCCTGGCCAAGCCGGAAGGGTAACCCTGCTAACGACGTCGATCTCAAACCTGCTCAAACAAAAGGGGTGCCGACAAAGGGCAAAGGAAAAAGAAGGAGCGTCAGTACTGAGGCCAGTACACGGCGAGGCTAGAATTCGGCGGTCCTCGCCTACATAGGTATGGTGGACTGAAGCGGCAGCGGCAGCATGCACTAAACAACCTATAGAGACTCGATACAACTGGCGTCAATTAGAGCGGGGTAAGATAGACCTATCCGGATCCAACCTGAAGCTATCACCAAACAAACCCATCCTGGTGTTTCCCCCTCGAGACCAAACGAGGAAGTCAACCGAGGAACTCACACAGTTGGCAGTTTTACTTATTCAGTTATAGTTGCGGCACTTTACTAGTCAGGTTTAGATAATCGTTCTGATAAGGTAAACAGTGGGCACTTTTATTTAACCATTCCGTGATAGTTGCAACAATTACTAATCAGGTACAGATAGCATGAGATAAACCCAAAACCCAGCAGTTGTTGGTACTTTTATTCAGCCAATTCGTTGTAGTTGCAATACTTACTAGTCAGATACAATTGTCATGGCGACCACCAAACAAGCAATTGTGGGCAGTATTAATTATCCATTCCATTATAGTGGAGCTGATTACTAGTCATTATAAGTCAAATTTATAGCCGTAAACTTTAGTTATGCTTGTCTATGATCGAGATACTGTGCTCCAAGTCGTCCATAACCGCGGACACGGCTTTCAGAAAGTTTTACCCGGCCGGGGTGCACCAATAGCAACACACACTCGATCAACCTCGGAAAAACCAAATCAAAACCCAACGAGGCTTTCACGACTGAACAATCACAGGATTCAGAAATATTTCAGGGGGCCACCCCTTTGAGTAGAATCCGCAACGGAGTAAGAAAGCTCCGAGGCGGCCTCAAGGTTGCGACAATGGCTGTAAGCGACTGGGAACCCGAAAGTGTGGCTGGGCTTGTCGATACCGCGTAAACATTCCGAACCTAAGCGATGCGATTGTGCTACCTCACAATCGTAAATAAAGCAGTTAACATGGCATAAGTACAGGATCGTAAATAAAACCTCAAACTAGTTGTGGCCCCAAGAAATAAGACTGAATCAAGCTCTGGCTCAGGGGGGTCCCATATACCTCCCGGATGTGGATAGCGCGCAAAATCAAGGAACAGGTATCAAGTACTCGGGGTCTTACGGGACACAAGTGGGCGTTCGGAAACCAAATATTATCTATCACCCACCGATGCCTCTGCTTATTTCAATTTTAGTTGTTAAACAGAAATTAAAGTGACGATAAGTAAAACTAGAATCATCTCCAACATCAACATGCGGCAATACATCAGCAACTGTGGCATATGACGACGCACATTAGCACTTGAGCTAGCAACTACGACGCGCAAGTCCAACTATCTACCAAACAACAGGTAATAGGATGTGTCCAAGGCAATATAGGGCTGCACGGTATATCACAGGTACGGAAACTAAAGCATCGCAACACAGATAGCAAAAGATCAACAGGAGGGAAGTAAATACTATAAAAGTAAGATAGGTAGAAAGGGGGAGATGCTCGCCTGAAAACATTGTCGAAGGTTTTCCCCGAAGATCGGGGCGATGCTCACATCAACTCAACGGCCTTATCCGCGAAGAAGCAAAACACTAGAATAAACACCGGATGCGATATTTAATAAAACGGCAGAAGATCGGCATGATGCATGTATGATGGATGGCATGGCAAAGGTGCGATGCAATTAGGTCATATTAAGCGGAACCGGGGTCCCGGCAATTAGTTAGGTGGTGCATGTTGTTTAGCTACCCCGCAATTTAAATGTTGTTATATCAAGGCGAGATGAGATACCGGTTCGCTACACAAGTTTAAATGAGGCCAATATAAGGCTAGATTTGCCCGCATATGGGCCCCATATTTAATTATTAGGTGAATCGGCATAAGGCCCCCAAACCAATGCTATGCATGCGTGAATGACAATTTAATGTGCAACAAATTGATATTATGTTATAAAATAGGGTTCGAGGAAAGGGTTCACACATTGAGGGGTTCGGCGAACTTGGGGTTCCGGGGGGTTCAGGGTTCGGTCTTCAAAGAGGAAGGAGAACGCGTCGGGGTTCAATCTTGAGGCTCCGAGATCGGTCGTGGACAACTGAAGTCGATCTTGTCGCCACGGAGGTCTTGGTTCGGGGTGTTCGGGTTCGGGTCTCCAACTCCGGGATCGGTCTTCGGTCCAGTCTACGGGGTTCAGCTTCTCGCGTCGGTCTTCAGAGCAGTCCAACACAATACTGCAATATCACCCAACGCCAAGCATCAAACTAGAGTTACACATGCATCTAGGAAAACCAGATGCTCTAGATTGAAGCTGAGGTTGCCACCGCCGCATACGACTCGCGGACCTTGTTCTGAGAACATGAGCCGAGGAGAAGCTCTCAGGATCAAAAACTCCTGCATGCATACAAGGACACAGGTACAGCGAGCGAGAGAACAAGGGACAAAACCCGCACCAAAACATGGCGGATAAGCGATGGCCTTGTGCTGGCCGAGCAGGGAGCGGCCGTGCCCAGAGAAGAGGACCACGCAGAGGTGTGTGACGACGGTGGAGACTAGGCACCGCGGGGAGGGGGGGGGCTTCACGGCGACGGAGGTGGGCAGGGCCCGCGTGCAGGTTAGAGAAGGGCCGCCGGCCTGACGCGGAACGGAGGAAGGCCGGCGCTAGGAGGAGGTCGCTCGCGGTGGCGGCGCACTGGGAGACGACGGGGAGGCGGAGTGGGAGGCGGCCCGACGGCGAGGAGAAGGAGGCCGGCGAGGGGGCGCGGGACGGCGCCGGAGACGGTGGACGGGGTCGGCTCGACGGAGGGGGTCGTCGCGATGGCAGGCTCCGGCGAAGGGGGTCGTCGCGGTGGCAGAGGCGCAGGAGGGCGGTGGAGCGGCGAGGGGCGCGGGAGGCGAGGCCGGGGTTGCCGCGGACGGAGGCGGCTCCAGCGGCGGCGACTGCAAAGTGAGCGGGCGGCGAGGTCGGAGGCGCGCTGGAGGCGCGGTGATGCGGCCGGGCTCAGGCTGGAGGAGGGCACCGGGCGAGCTCGCCTGAGCGGCCCTGGCGCGGGAGGCGGGGCGGAGGAGACGGCGGGGCGGAGGGGGCGCCGTCGAGGACGCGCGGAGAGGAGCACGCGGCGCGGGTCATGGCGGGACGGAGGCGCGGCGGCGGCAGGGGTGGTTGGAGGCGGGGGAGCTCTGGGGGGAAGCGCGGCGCTAGGGGAAGGCGGCGGCGGTTGAGGGAGAGGGTCGAGGAAGGAGAGAGGAAGAGGACACGGGGCGGGGAGGGCTGAGCGTGAGGAAGAGGATGAACAGGGGAGAGAGAGCGGGCCAGGGTGGGGCCTGCAGGGGCGGGTCCCAGGGCAGGCAAGTGCGTGTGTGGGTGGAGGAGGAGGGACTGACAGGTGGACCAAGGGGAGGTAGGGGCCACGGTCAGAGAGAGAGGGTAGGGGCGGCTGGGTGGAGGAGAGGTGGCCAGGCGCGGTTGGTGGGATCGGGATCAGCTGGGGGAGGCGGCTGTGTTGCGTGCGTGTGTTGTGTGATTGGGTGGGGTGGGATTAGGAGAGAGAGAGGGACAGGCTAGGTGGCAGTTTGCTATTGGTTAGAGGGGGAAGAAAGGTGAGGTGGCACTAGGGGATTGGGTGGGGTGATGTGGCCAAAGGGTGGGGGTAGACTAGTTGGTGAGTTTAGGATTTAGGGGCGGGACAGGTTGGGCCGATTAATATTTCTGGGGCGGTCGTTCGGTCGCTTCGGCCCGTTCGACTGCCCCACTAAAATAATTTAATATATTTATTTGTTTCCAAATAACTTTTATAAATAGTTTTCGACAAACCAAATATCCGGAACTTCCGGGGGTTTGGCGTTTGAATAAAAGTTGGGGCGTTTTAGAAAATAAAACGGGCTTTGCGAAAATAGTTTTGGCAAACAATGCATGATGATGACGATGCAATGCACAAATTCGACGCGATTTTCTAGTAGTGGTTTTGCGGGATGCCACACCTCGCAACAGATACCACTTATTATGATACCACTTACTCCTATTATCGATTTAACAATAGTGATTACAATTTGAGTCTCACTTCTTAGGGTCTCATATGGTTACAAGGGGAATTGCAGTTATCGTAGATGTCATTCCCCGAAGCTTCTCTTCCCAGTTATATAGGTCACTGTGTCCAGTCCTCGTCGGCATATATTGTGCATGTAACCACGCCTCTCTTCGGTTTCCTTGGTTGGGCTTGCTCATTCGTTTGGTGCACCTCCCATCTCACTACGTTCGGTGATCTGCTTCTCCTCTACCTCTTCAGGCCTTGTCGACAGGACCGTAACAACTGTTAAGCTTCATGCACTAGCCAACGCAACCAAAAGTCCGAACTGATGGAAAGGGCTAGTACAATCCACTTATACACTTCAACACCCCCTCTCACGTGTGACGGGGAGAAGTCAACACGTGCAACCGGAAGAGAGCGACGGCGCGCGAAACTCACATATGACTCAAAAGGCTTATACGTGGACACAGAGGGGTCAACAGCAATTTTAGGATAAATTGCGAAAGCCAGGACTCGAACTCGGAAACCTTAGGCTCTGATACCATGTTAAGCTTCATGCACTAGCCAACGCAACCAAAAGTCCGAACTGATGGAAAGGGCTAGTACAATCCACTTATACATTTCAACAACAACTAGGTTGCTGGATTCAGGCCAATCATCCGGACCCGTAACAGCATTGACCAAGATGCTAGTGTTGCTGTACATGCTAGTGTCGTACTAGGATTGTCTTCTACTAGCTTTTTTCCCAATCCCTCTCATTCCGATTGAGAAAATAACTTAAAACTAGGATTGTATTCTACTAGCTTGCTCTTTGTCTTTTATTTCTGATAGCTGCAGTCATGCATGGATGGGCAAGGTATGTGACAGGGGTAACGCCGTAGAGCAGACCACCTCCTTTTTATATGAAGAGCTAGTATATGTACTGCATGTTATCTTGTGAATAAAAAATAACAATTAATGGCGTTAGCTCAGACGTTAATATTTCTGCTATGTCTACCACTTCTATTTCTATTTTTATAGGAGTTATTTGCTAACATTGATTATCTATCAGAAGTTCTTTTTTTTTAATGGTGAAGGACTTTGGTACCAGAACTTTATAGTCATGGGCCCTAGCTACGAGCTTTTTTTATGGAAGGCACTTTTGCTCTTCGCTCGGACGATTTTCTTAACATAGATATACCACCTTTGCACTATCAACAACACGAGGACACACATAAACAAGATTGTATATGTGCTATTCCATACAGTGAAAATAAAAAAAAGGGTCTATATAGCTAGTTGATGTTTTATGTTTTTGACGGGTGATTCGTTCATTCCCTGCCTTCTCTATTAATAGAACTGGATCAGGAAATCATTTGTTGAATTAAAGAAAATTGTGCCAATTGTGTTAAACCCAAACCTGGGACTGGCCAAGGAAGAATAACAGAATTGTGCTAATTGTGTTAAACCCAAATCAGGAAATCGTTTGCGGAGCTGGTTCAAGCAAAGTGGAGCGCAGCGTCTTTGGCAGTTCAGAGGGCACGCACTGCGGTGGATGTTTGGCACCCCTGTGCTCAGCTGGCCCGCCAGTTCATGCGTGGGTGGGGAGCTAACCTGGGTGCCGAGCTGCGGCGCAGAAAAGGTGAGCTCCTCACGTCCATCCAGGACTTAGATAGGGCTACAGACACGGTAGGCCTCTCTAAGGAGGAATGGCTCCAGCAATATGCGTTGGAGGATTCTCTCATGGATATTTTTCGCGGGGAGGAGACTTTCTGGCTGCAGCAGAGCCGCCAAAACTGGCTCCTCAAAGGGAACGCGAACACTGCCTACTTCCATGCCATTGCTAATGGCAGGCATAGGAAGTGTTCCATCCCCTGCTTGTGGGATGATGGACGTCTCTTGGATGAGGCCAACGATGTCACCACCCATATTTACTCCTTCTACAAGGAGCTTTTCTCTGCTGGCCCCCGGTCCGGGGTAGCGTTAGCCGGAGAATTCTGGCTAGAGGGGGCCAGGGTATCCGACACGGAGAACCTGGAGCTCACGCTCCCGTTCTTGCCAGCTAAGGTTGAGAAGGCCATCATGGAAATGAAGGCTAACTCGGCCCCGGGCCCGAATGGCCTTCCTGTAGTGTTTTTCCAGAAATTCTGGGAGTGTATACAGGGGGTCGTTATGCCCATGTTTCAGGAGCTATATGTCGGTACCCTCATTATGTCGCGTCTAAACTTTGGCGTGATTACCCTGATTCCCAAGGTGGTGGGAGCCACGGATATTCGGCAGTTTAGGCCGATCACAGTAATCAATGTAATCCAACGGATTATGTCCAAGGTTTGTGCGTGTAGGTTGGCACCTATTATGGAGCGCCTGACGCACCCATACCAGTTTGCCTTTCTTAAAGGCAGATACATCCATGATGGGATCCTGGAGCTCCATGAGATTATTCACGAGGTGAAGGTGAGACGCCAGCGGGGCGTTTTCTTGAAGCTGGACTTCCAGAAGATGTATGATAGGCTAGATTGGGCCTTTCTTCGCCAAGTCCTCCAGCGTAGGGGCCTTGATGACCGCATGACAGGGTGGATCATGCAGATCGTCATGAGTGGAAACACGACAATAAACATAAACGGGGAGGTCGGCCCCTTCAAACCCATGTGTGGGGTGCGATAAGGGGACCCGATCTCTCCAATCTTGTTTAATGCTGCGGTGGATGCCCTTGCGGAAATCATGGAGAGAGCCAAGATTTCCGGCCACATTTCAGGTGTGGTGGGGCATCTTATCCCGCGAGGGGGAGTTACCCACCTCCAATATGCGAATGACACCATGCTTATGGTGGAGGGGCCGGAACAGGATATTATTAACCTGAAATTCCTGATCATTTGCTTTGAGGCCATGTCTGGCCTCAAAATTAACTTTGACAAGAGCGAGGTGATGGTTCTTGGATACCCTTTGGAATCACAATAGAGGATTGCGGACAACCTAAAATTCTGTCTGGCAACCTTCCCCATGAATTATCTAGGGATGCCAGTCAGGGACACCAGGATTCTCTCTAGAGACTTGGAGCCCCTTATGGATCGGGTTAAGGCGAAATCCAAACCATGGCAAGGCAGGTTTACCTCCAAAGGGAGCAAGACCATCCTCATTGACGCCTGCCTCTCTAGCCTTCCCATATATATCATGGGGATGTATATCCTTCAGGAAGGCGTGCACGCCAACTTTGACAAGGAACTCTCTCGGTTCTTTTGGATGGCGAATGACGGCCACCAAAAGTTCCATATGGTTAAGTGGGAAGACATCTGCACCCCCAAGGAGCTGGGGGCATTGGGATCATTTCCTCTCGCCATATGAATGTGGCGCTGATGTTACGGTAGGTCTGGCGGATCCTGATCGATGGTGGTGGCTTGTGGATGCAGCTGATCAAAGCGAAATACCTATGTGGGCTCCCATTTCTGGCGTGTGATCGCCGGGAGGGATCTCAGTTTTGGAGATCTATCTAGGACATGAAGCCGGCGATCCGGAAGGGGCTTTCTTTTTCCATTGGAGATGGAAGAAGCACCATCTTCTGGCTTGACCCTTGGGTGGGTGGGCGCATCTTGCACCCTGAGGCACCTGATCTGTTCGCGATCTGCACGGATCCCCTGCTCTTGGTGGCTGACGCCTTCCAGGACGGGGTCTGGCAAGTCGCGCTCCGCAGGAACCTTGGGGCCGCCGAACGAGCTGTTTGGGAGGGACTTCGGGACAGCCTACCGCTATCTCTGTCCCAATCCCTAGATAGTTTGTCTTGGCACCTTTCGCCCTCGGGCATGTTTTCGGTGGGGTCCATGTATCGGGCCCTGTTTAGTGGTCCGTCCATCCCCTGGATGTCCCCCCTTTGGAAGGCCCCCCTTCCCTTGAAGATAAATATCTTCCTATGGCAACTGCTGCGCGATCGGCTTCACTCGGGGGTGGAGGTAGCCAAGCGTCATGTCCCTGGCGATGGCCTTTGCCCTCTTTGTCCGGTCCCGGAGACGGGGCACCACATTTTCTTCTCCTGTCCCGCAGCTCGTTTCCTTTGGAACTTCACCCGTGAGGCTTTGGGGCCGTCGTGGCTGGCCCCAGACCTAGGGGAATTCCTAGAAGCCAATGCAAATCAGACTGGTAGGAGGAGGCGCCTCTTATGGTTCATGTTTGCAGGGATGACCTGGACTTTATGGAACATCCGTAATAAGATTGTCATTGAGCGTGTCTTTCTTTGCCGTGCCTCTAACTCGACCTTCAAATTTCTTGCTTTTTTGCAACAGTGGTACCCGTTGAGTAGGCAGCGTGACAGGGCGCGACTGGAGGGGATGATTGAGCACCTTATTGTGGCGGCGCGCCAACTTGCTTCTCCCTCCGGCCCATGAGCGTGTCTTCGGGTCGTGTTTGTATCCGTGTGTTCTGGCATGTGTGTTGTGTTCTTTGTGGTGTGTGCACTTTGTGTCGGGTTGTGTTGTTCGAGTGCTCTGGATATTGAATGGATGTTGCTTTATTTATAAAGCTGGGCGTATGCCTGTTTCGAGGAGAAAGAATAACCGAACAAATGGATAATGTTCTGAAGAACCGAACAAATGGACAACATGGGGTGTCCCAGCTATTTGCGACAAGGATGGGTCAGGCGTCGGTGATAGCGTGAATTCGATGACCGACATCGATAGGTGGAGGAAGGGAACACAGTCTCAGACGAGAGGGGGGTAATTCGAAACAGTTAAAATTCTACTATGTCTAACTTTTGAGGTATTGGAGACGGACAAAAGTCTAAGAAATTCGAAGCTGGCGTTTGAGGTGTGGGCCTTGCCCGAGGCAGAAGATGTACTGATCACACATACTGGATACAAAGGAACACACAAAAGCTTTGTGTCACCACACATTCTTGTGCCTTCTCTGTTCGACAATGCTGATTACAAGGGACGCGCAAGCACCCACTCTTCACCAGGACTAGAACCCAATTAGCTTGAATTGTGCACAGCAAGAGTGGCTCTACCCGGAGGCTTCCGAACATGACTTGATAAGAAAAATGAATATAACATGAGCTAATCACCTACACAGCAAGAGTGGCTCTACCCGGAGGCTTCCGAACATCCTGCTAGTAAGCAAGAGGCGATTTGTGCTACGTTGTATAAGAAAATTAGACTTGTGATGAATCATAGTGCTACTCCCTCCATTGCTAAATATAACATGTATAAGAATTGATGGTTTTATATACCTCCTTTTGTACCTTGCATAGGATTTTAAGTAAAGCAAGATTTCTTCCGTATCCAACTATTGAGCATAGATTGGAAGTTCAACTGTTGGAAGAATCAAGGGATTTCGTACCCTGAAGGAGTTGCCTTGTGACACAGCCATACCAGTTTTTGTTAGCACGCAAATGCAAACTTCCAGATGATAACCAGCCATATAGTACCCTCCTAAAACGAACAGAGCTTTGGATCCAGATGATAACTAGCTTCTAGGCCACTTGAGACAGAGCTTTGGATCCAATGTACTTTCTCCATAAAATGGTTTGCCAGACCCTATCTTCTTAAAGAAGTTTGAACAGCCATTTATCTACGAGTGCAGTGTTTTTGACTTGCAAATCATATATGCCAAGTCCACTACATTCCTTTGGTTTGCAAACTACGTTTCATTTGGCCAGTCGTTATTTCTTTTTCTCATCATCCCCTTGCCAAAAGAATCTTGAGCGGAAATAATCCACTTTCTTCAAGACCTCTTTCGGTATTTGAAAGAATGAGATCATATACAGTACCATATTAGTAAGTACTGAATTAATGAGTACAAGTCTTCCACCCAGGAATAAAAGTTCTCCTTTCCAACTATTAAGACATTTTTGAAGCCTTTCCTCAACGATTTTCCATTCAGCTATCGTGAGACGTCGATAATGTATCGGTATTTCAAGATAATTAATAGGAAAATGTCCATGACCACAGCCAAATAACGCAGCATATAGATGGGCATCAGCCAAAGCAATACAAATCACTCTTATGAAAGTTAATTTTCAATCCTGATAGATGCTCAAATGCTGATAATATTAATTTCAGATTCTTAGCCTTCTCAAGATCATGTTTCATAAATAGTATTGTATCGTCCGCATATTGAAGGACTGAGAGTTCACCATCTACCAGATGTGGAACTAATCCTTCAATTTGGCCATCAGCCTTAGCCCTCTCAATAAGGATTGCCAACATATCCGCCATTATATTAAATAGTACATGTGATAGTGGATCCCCTTGTCTGAGTCCTTCGTTTGTCTGGAAGTATTTGCCTATGTCATCATTGACATTTATAGCAACACTACCACCAGAAACAAAAGACTGTATGAGAGCACGCCACTCCTCCGAAAAACCTTTTATACGGAGTGTTTACTGAAGGAAAGACAAATTAACTTTATCAAATGTTTTCTCAAAATCAATCTTGAATAATACACCATTCAATTTCTTTGAGTGTAGTTAATGGATAGTCTCATGCAGGATTACTACACCATCTAAGATGTTTTTTTCCTTGCGTAAAAGCTATTTGAGAAGGCCGTATAACATTATCTGCTATTGAGTTTAGCCTAATCGTAGCCACCTTTGTAAAGATTTTAAAACTTACATTAAGAAGGCAGATTGACCGGTACTATTGTATTTGTTGTGCATTAATAACTTTAGGTAATAAAATAATGTTGAAAAAGTTCAGTCTAAAAATGTCAAGCTGACCTTCATGCAAAACTTGAAACAATTGCATCAGGTCATCCTTGAAAACTTCCCAGAATTTCTGATAAAATTCAGCTGGAAAGCCGTCAGGTCCTGGTGCTTTGTTGTGTTTCATTTGAAAAACAGCTTTCTTGACCTCTTCCTCCGTATACGGGGCGGTTAGAAAGTTGTTTTCGTCAACAAAAACCTAGGGAATATCATATTTTTGGGATTCATCCAGCGAGAATGAATTTTCTGACGGTGTCCCAAACAAAGATTTGTAATATTTCATAATGTAAGATTTTAGTTGCTCCTATCCCTCAATCATGCCTTCATCCTGAATTAAAGAGTGAATAAGTTTCTTCTTATGCTTTCCATTAGCAACAGCATGAATGTATCTTTGTATTCGCATCTCCTTCAAGAATGAATTTCGCTTTAGAGCACTGGTACCATTTGAGTTTCTCCTCGCGAAGGATTCTGGCAATTTCTGCATTCGATTGCTTCTTAAGATAAATCTCAGAGGCAGTTAAAAGCCTTATTTCCGAGGAAGCATCTAAATCATCAATAATAGATGAAAGACGTATTTTTTCTTATTTCGGGATACCGGCAGTATGTCTGGCCCAAACACGTAGAATTTGCGAAGAGTTCACATTTTATTATTCTATTCGCTGTATAGGCGTTTGACCACCCACCGGTTTTTCCAATATATCTTTCACCAAATAAAAAAAACCATCTCTTTCAATCCATCCAAGTTCAAGCTTGAAACTATGTTTGGATTTACATGATGGTGTTCCAACAGATAAAAGTAATGGAGCACACGTGTTGTAGAAGAAACAATGTGGTACAGGTACTGAGCAAGTTGTAGTTATCATTATTGTTGTTCTGTAAGCGGTATAGCTTATAATGTTCAGATGAGACCAGTTGATATAATAGCTAGAATCATTTAAAAAGCAAATAATCATCGCATGTGTTATTCCAACAGTGGCAAACGCATATCAAATAAATAACCTGACCAGAACTTTACACTGGTCTTAGATAACTTAAATCATAAACCTGTGGTACAAATACAAAGTATCAAGCTTTCTGTATGTGGTGGACTCATTATCCAAATTTACATCCTAACTTCTCCATAATACTTAATAAAAAATATTAATACATGAGCTTCGTGACCGAACTTGCACTACTATCGAATTAAAAATGTGGGAATTCTTATATAATAAAATCACACAACGTAGAAATTCAACACGTGATTGACAATTGCGCCAAACAAACCTTCAACTGCATGCTTCTTAACTCCTCACTCTCACATGAAAAACAACGCTATCAAAAAAAAAAAAAATAGGATTGTCATGCACCAACATCATATCAGATAGGAAGAATCTTTGTTGGGAAGGGGTTATTAACAATGTTGATTAGGAGGAGATAGCTATGCTTATTTTTTTCGAAATGGGGCAATCCCTATGCTTATGCTTATCATGAATTATGCAGATAGCATAGGCTACCATCAAGTACACAGGTTACCGTCGGCTGTTCCCATTACATCCGTCATACCAGGTGAGGCGGCTACATTGTAAACTTTGCATCACATAAACGCTTGGCACTACCTGTATCTCCAGCTAGGACTTGCGACGACGACGTACATCGTCTCATAATTAACCACAAGGTGGAGTGGACTTACCTGGTAAAATACAAAAGGTTGTGGAGCTCTATTGATCCTATGTCAGTTGGGAATTTCATCGAATACGTGAAAAGTACACACACCTGAAGAACCACATAGTTTCTTATGTAACACGTGTTCTCATCGAAAATTCAGAGAGAGGAAGAATCACGACTACCATGCACACAGAATGATCGATCATGATTATATCTTGTCATGACATGCTGGCAAGAGGAGGCAGGGTCAAATAGGAGCATGATGCAGAGCGTCTTACACGGAGATTATCCTCACCGTTTGTCTAGGAGGTGTATCAGGTATAACACACTGCTTGGTTAGAGGGTGGACAGGGTGATATAGGTAGGAAGGCATCATTCATCTGGCCCGATGTTGCGTGCGTTCGTCGCTTTCAAGTCCGGCAACGACTTTGGACAGTGCGATTCACGATGCGTGCAAGGAGAGATGGATGAGAAAACGGTGGATGGGTTTCATGTTTCCATCTAATACCTTATGTCCTGTGTTCCTGTTTTTAGGGACAGAGCGGAGGCGTGCGTAGGGTTGAGTTAAAGGAGCGTACATAATCTTATACGGCTACTAATGGACAAAAGATTGGACAAAAATTATTATAACCCGAAGATTAATGTGGTGTCTCATATGGTCTTATATGACAAGATGAAACATATTACTCCCTTCGTCCAACAAAGGATGTCGGAGGGTCAGTCCAAATTATTTTTTGCAAAAAAATCCTAAAAACATTTAAATCTTAAAATTAGGACTAACTTTTGTATTTTAAACAGCGATCTTTGGCTCCATCCTCCCTGCATCATATTCTAGTACGTCCTCGAGCTCGAGCTCCATGGAGTTGACATGCAGGAGTTTCGACGGAGACGACGCGTTCGAGCTCCAATGAGAAGACGCGCTTGAGCTCCATGGAGGCCACATCAAGGAGCTTCGTCTCCTAGAGCAGACCAGGAGCACCGCCTCGCCTAGACCCGGAAGCGGTGTATCGACAGGATCGACGCTGTCTTCTCTCATTCCAGCCATCGCTTCCATACTCAAGCTCGAAGCCGTGGCACCTCCTCAAGCTTCCTGGGCCAGTCAACAACTTCATGGTGTAATTGCGGTCCTCCAGGAGCCTTTTCCCCTCAAGATTGCTTGGTGATTTGCCCTACCGCCGTTGGAGATCGTCACCGGAACTTCTACCATGACACAAAACCGGCACCGTTTCGCCCAGGCTCGCGCTAGTGGAGCTCGTAACGGCTTCTCCCCTGCCGTTTTTGAAAAGGAATAAGAACTAGTACAATTTCAGAATAGAGTTCTAGAGTAAATCAATTTCAAAAAATAGCTCAAATTTGTCAGTAGTCTGTTCAGTGATATTATATTGTAGAACCATCTAAAGCATGCAGAACATGCATTATTGTAAATTTGTGATAATAATAATAATTGATGATTTTACAATGAGAGAATACAATGGTTTATATAGGAGAGGGGGGAGAGGAGGTGCAGCGCACCGGCCTAAACCCTAACTTGATATGCAAGTAAATATAATCTAACATCCCTCCGCAGTCTCAACCGTGGGCTTGACAACGTTGAGACTGAAACGAATCTCTGTAAATGGTGTAATAGCAAGTCCTTTGGTGAAAATATCTGCAAACTAGGCCGTAGAAGGAACATGAAGAACACGCACTTCTCCCAAAGCGACCTTCTCTCGAACAAAATGGATGTCAATCTCGATATGCTTTGTCCGCCGATGCTGAACTGGGTTTCCAGACATGTAAACAGCTGAAACGTTATCACAATATACCACTATGGCCTAACCAATATGTCGATGTAACTCAACAAGTAACTGACGCAACCAAACTGTTTCAGCAACTGCGTGAGCAACAGCACGGTACTCAGCCTCTGCGGACGAGCGAGAAACCGTAATAAGCTGACGCTTCGAAGACCAAGAAATTAAATTATTGCCAAGAAAAACACAGTATCCTGAAGTGGATCGACAAGTGTTTGGACAACCAGCCCAGTCTGCATCGGAATATGCTGTCAATGATGTGGGTGATGAGTGGTTGATATGCAAACTATGATCTAATGTACCTTTGAGATATCTAAGTATGCGTTTGACATGGTTAAAATGCGGGACTCTAGGATCATGCATGTAAAGACAAGCTTGCTGGATAGCATATGATATTTCTGGACGTGTAATGGTGAGATACTGAAGGGCGCCAGTTAAGCTATGGTATAGAGTCGGATCAGGAAAAATATCACCATCCGAGGAAAATTTAGAAAAAGTATCTACAGGTGTACGGGATGGTTGACAATCTAACATGCCAACCCTAGTTAGGAGATCAACAGAGTACTGACGTTGAGAGAGAAAAAGACCAGAAGAATCACGAGTGACAGCTATAACTAAGAAGTGATGAAGGGAACCTAGATCGGTCATAGAGAATTCAGTTTGCAGGAGAGAAATAATATGAGTGAGAAAAGTTGTGGAGGAGGCAGTGAGAACTATATCATCAACATAAAGTAGGAGATATGCAACCTGGGTGTTAGAGTGGTAAACAAAAAGAGAGTAGTCAGAACGAGAGGGAATGAATCCTATAATTTGAATAAAGGTAGAAAAACGTTGAAACCAGGCTCGAGGTGCTTGTTTGAGGCCATGGAGAGATTTTTGGAGAAGGCAAACGTGATCAGGAAAAGAAGAATCTTCAAAACCGGAAGGTTGTTGAGAATAGACGACTTCGTTTAAGGAACCATGGAGGAAAGCATTTTTTACATCGAGTTGATGAATGGGCCAGGAAGAGGAAACAACAAGACTAAGAATGGTTCGGATGGTGCTAGGTTTAACAACGGGAGAGAAAGTTTCGTCGTAATCGACACCGTGTTGTTGAGAGAACCCACGACAAACCCAACGCGCTTTATATCGAGAGAGAGTGCCATCAGAATGAAATTTTTTATGGAACACCCACTTTCCAGAAACAACATTTGCATTGGAAGGTCGGGGAACAAGTTGCCATGTGTTATTGGATTGGAGTGCTTGAAACTCATCGCGCATGGCAGTGGACCAGTTCAGATCAAGAAGAGCATATTTGTATGTTTTGGGAAGAGGTGAGAGAGTTGGAGAAGCATGAAGATTGAGGCGTGTTTTAGGAAGTCGAAAACCAGACTTGGCACGTGTGCGCATGGAATGGTCGTTGTTAGGTGCGATAATGGGAACGACATGTGAAGGAGGAGCTGCTGCATCTGGCGCAACGGAGGAGGAGGACGCAGCAGCATGAGGGGCAGAGTATTGGGTAGTTTGATTGTCGGGTGCAGGAGTTTTGGGGCGGCGAGCGTAAACCTGGGTTATGGGTGGTCGAGACACGGGTGCTGATGGGGCTGTCGGGGCAGACGAGTCGGCCGGGGCAGGGTTAGGGACTACCATGGCAGGAGAATCGGGAGCGGTATTGGTTGAGGCAGGACAGTGGGCAGCCGTGGCAGGGTTGTAGGGCAGGTTAGGAACGAAAAAGTGAGGTTTTATGGAATTGGCTGGGCGAGGGGTGGATGTGGTGGGAGTAGATGTAGGGGTTCTAGTGGCGAAAGGAAAGGTGTTTTCATCGAAAGTGACATTCCTAGAGATGTGAATGTGACCGGTCACAAGATCAAAACACCGGTAGCCTTTGTGTTCATCTGAATAACCTAGGAAGACACAAGGAAGGGAACGTGGAGAGAGTTTGTGTGGGGAAGTTGCATAGACATTGTGAAAGAAAAGGCAACCAAAAACGCGAATCTTAGTGTAGTTTGGGTGAGAGAGAAAAAGGGAGTAGAAAGGTGTGGTGTTTGGGTTAGTGCTAGATGGTCAAATATTGAGGAGATAGGTTGCGGTTCTAAGAGCTTCAGCCCAAAACATGGAGGGCATAGATGATTGAATGAGGAGTGTGCGAACTATGTCATTGATGGTGCGGAGTGATCGCTCAGCCTTGCCATTTTGTGGGGAAGTGTAAGGGCAAGAGAAACGAAGGAGAATGAAATGTTGGAGAAAGAAATTACAGTTTGCAAAGTTGTTAAATTATTTTCCATTGTCACATTGGATAAATTTTATGGGTAAAAAGAAGTGTGTGGTGACATAGGTTTTAAAGTTGATAAAAAGTGAGTGGACATTAGATTTGTTGCGAAGTGGAAAAGTCCAAACGAAGTGTGTAAAATCATCTAAAATAACTAAGTAGTATTTGAAACCGGAGAGACTCACAGTTGGAGAGCTCCATAGATCACAGTGCAAAAGTTCAAAGGGATAAGTACTATGAGAAGTAGAATGTGCAAATGGTAAACGAACATGTTTTCCTTGTTGACAAAACTCACAAACGGAGGAATTATGAACCTCTTTATTACAAGGGATCGAAAAATCACTAAGTAGAGAGGATAAAGTGGCTTTATTCAGATGGCCTAAGCGTTTATGCCATAGATCTACGGAGGCGAGCATGGATGATGGAGACAAGGCCGCAGGAGCGCCATGAATAGAGTAGAGGTCGCCAGAGCTATCGAAGCGAGCGATCTCCGCCTTGGTCATGAAATCCTTCACAGACAAGCCAAAAGGGTCAAATTCGACGAAAACATAGTTGTCTTTGGTGAAACGACGAACAGAGATTAAATTTTTAATGATGGCTGGTGCAACTAAGACATCTTTAAGTAGGAGTGGTTTGGAAGTGGAAGATGTAAGGATTGTATGACCGACACATGAAATAGGTATGGAGGAACCATCGCCTAATGTAATGGATGAAAAATGAGATGGTATGCAAGTTGACAGCATAGTATTCGATGAAGACATGTGACTAGAAGCACCAGAATCGAAAATCCAATCAGTACCTGAGTTACCTTGAGCAGCAAAATTATTCATGGCCTGTAGAAACGCAGCTTGGTCCCAGCTCGGAGTAGAGGGAGTCGGTGCAGTTGACGGAGCATCTTGGCGCAGTGGTGGCGGCAGGAGTCAAGTACATGGTGTATGGCGAGTAGTAGCCTCCAGGATTATAAGTGACCGGTGCCGAAGGGCCATAAGGACCCATAGCAAAGGGCATCAACGAGTGCATCGGCGAATCATAGGGAGCCAGCGATGGTGCAGCATACATGGGCGGTGAAGGAGCAGCGTAATGAGCTTGTGTAGGGACCCGTGGTGCAAGGAGGCCAGGTGAGCCTGTATGAGGATGCACGCCGGGCTGCCATGAACCAGTGTAGGCAGGTGGCGCTCCAACAGGAGAGGGCGCGGTCCAGGGCATTGGCCAAGCCTGAACCATGCCAGTCCAAGGGTCCTGAGAAGATAGCCAAGCTGGTGCTGCAGATGGAGCCGCTGGTGGTGTCGGGGCAGGTGGAGGAGCCGGTGCTGTTGGAGGAGGCCGTGGTGCAGGCGGCCGATAGATAGGCCGGGTGCTGAAGGGTTCGCAGCATAAAAAACAAAAATTTTCCTACGATGTGAACTATATACCAAGATCTATTTATACTAGATACAAACAACGGGCGGATGTACATCCGTAGAGAACATACCCTTGAAGACCGACAAAGTTTAACGAGTCCAAACTCGTGGTTGATGTAGACGATCTCTTGCCGATCTCAAGATCGAGAGGAAGTCCTAGCGCCGCAAATCAGCAGCGCATCCGTGCTCGCACACACGTTCGAGGCACCGAGCAACCTCCGCCTCCTCGCTCCAGCGATGCAGCGGAAGCACAACTCTTTCTTGCCGAATAGCCACCGGGAACATGTATCTCGCTAGTCCGAGACCATGGGGGATAAATTCTAGAGGGGGAGAGAGATCCTTCACGAGGAGGTGTGAGTTAGAAGTGAGAGGATGGGCTCCTTTTATAGGAGGAGGGAACCCCAAGGGTGGGTGGCGCATGGGGGCTGCCCCTTGCCCTCCCTCTTCATGTGGGTGGACACTCCACTCACAAAACTCCTCCAAATTCCCTCCACTCAAAAGTCAACTCAAAAATCCCATTAAATTTCCACCAAATTTAATGCAATCTCTCATTAAATAAAACTCTTTTATTTTATTCAGAATTTTGTCAATTACTTTAATGACAAACATTCACAAATAACCCCTTGCTAGAATTCTATTTCACATGCATAACCACTTTATGCAATTTCACCTGAAAACCTGTTTCGGTATCTAGTGAAATAAATTCCTGCGCTTGTTTATTCTTTCGGCATGAAACTTTTGCTCCAATTGGATGTCGGTGTCTCTTAAGTGTGTCACCCTACGGTTCGTGAATAATGCAGACATGATCGAGACCCCTCTCAGATCAATAATCAGAAGCGGGATCTGGAGACCCATACTGACTCCCACACATTCAACGATGACTTTCTTGTGATCGTCGGAACCTTTTACGCTAGTATCTTAATCCCTTTGTCTCACGATATATTACATGTCCGAGATTTGATCATCGGTATCTCCATACCTAGTTTGATCTCGTTACCGACATGCACTCTTTTCTCGTTCCCGTGATATAACATTCTAGTGATCAAATCACTTGCTTGCAAGCTAATCAATGTGATATCACCGAGAGGGCCCAGAGTATATCTATCCGTCATCGGGATGAACAAATTCCACTCTCGATCCATGAGCCTCAACATAACACTTTATTAGTTCTGAACCCATCTTTATAATCACCACATTACGGTGTGACGTTTGATGTTATCAAGAAACTCTTCCGGTGTTAGTGATTGACATGATCTCATGGTCTAAGGATTAGGATCACTCCGTAAGTTGTTATAGCAATATAAACTCAATGACTATGATCGTAATGCTATACTTCGGATGAATGTTCATCACATCATTACACTAATGTTGTGATCCCGTTATTAACAACATCCAATGTCCATGATCAGGAAACCTTGATCATCTTGTTAATCAACGAGCTAGTTTATGAGAGAGGCTTAACTAGGAACTTTCTGTTTGTTTATTAAACACACATGTATTAACGTTTCCGTATTAATACAATTATAGCATGCAAAATAAACATCTATCATATACTTGGAATACACATAATAAACAATTTATTATTGCCTCTCAGGGCATATTCCCTTCGGTCTCCCACTTGCACTAGAGACAATAATCTAGTTACATAGTGATATATCTAACACCCATTGAGTTCTGGTGTTGATCATGTTTTGCTCTAGGGAGAGTTTTAGTCAACGGATCTGCTACATTGAGATCCGTATGTACTTCTAAATCTTTATATCTCCATCCTTGACATGCTCATGATGGAGTGAAACCGGCGCTTAATATGCTTGGAATGCTTGTGAGATCTTGGCTCTTTGGCATTGGCAATGGCACCATTGTTGTCACAATAGATCACCATTGGGTCCAACGCGTTTGCCACAACTCCTAGTTCGGATATGAACTCCTTCATCCAAACTGCTTCCTGAGCCGCTTCTGAAGCAGCAACATATTCGGCCTCCGTTGTTGATCCCGCTACCACAGGTTGTTTGGAGCTCCTCCAACTAACCGCTCCGCCATTCATGAGAAATACGTATCCGGATTGAGACTTAGAGTCATCCGGATCGGTGTCAAAGCTAGCGTCGACATAACACTTAGCGACGAGCTCTTCTTCACCTCCGTATACAAGAAACATATCCTTAGTTCTTCTTAAGTACTTAAGGATATTCTTGACCGCTATCCAGTGTTCCGAACCTGGATCCGATTGGTACCTACTAGTCAAACTAATAGCGTGTGCCACATCCGGTCTTGTACATAGCATGGCGTACATTATAGAGCCTATGGCTGAAGCATAGGGGACTTTGTCCATTATCTCTCTTTCTTCCGCCGAAGCCGGACTTTGAGTTTTACTCAATGTCTTGCCTTGCAACATAGGTAAGAACCCCTTCTTACTTCCGTCCATTTTAAACTTCTTTAAAATCTTATCAAGGTATGTACTTATGATAGCCTATTAGGCGCCTAGATCTATCTCTATAGATCTTTATGCCTAATATGTATGACGCTTCACCTAGGTCCTTCATTGAAAATTTCTTGTTTAGATAACTTTTAACACTGTTTAAAGTTCTATATCATTTCGATCAATAATATGTCATCCACATATAATATCGAAATGCCACATTGCTCCCACTCACTTTCTTGTAAATACAAGCTTCTCCATAAGTTTGGACAAATCCAAACTCTTTGATCACCTCATCAAAGCGGAGATTCCAACTTCGTGATGCTTGCTTCAATCCATAGATGGATCGCTGAAGCTTGCACACCTTGTTAGCATCCTTAGGATCGACAAAACCCTTTGGTTGTATCATATACAACTCTTCTTCAATATTACCATTGAGAAACGCGTTTTGACATCCATCCGCCATATTTCATAATCGAAATATGCAGCAATTGCTAACATAATCCTAATCGACTTTAGCATCGCTACGGAGAGAAAGTCTCATCGTAGTCAACTCCTTGAATTTGTCGAAACCCCTTTGCGACAAGTCGAGCTTTATAGATGGTCACATTACCATCGACAGTTTTCTTTTGAAAATCCATTTGTTCTCCACGGCCTTCGGTCGTGAGGTAATTCAACCAAGTTCCAAACTTGATTTTCATACATGGATTCCATCTCGGATTTCATGGCTTCTAACCATTTGTTGGAATCCGGGCTCATCATCGCTTCTTCATACGTCGCAGGTCATTATTTTCATCAACCATGAAATTTATGACAGATTTCCGTACATTTCGGGAGCTGCACGCGTCTGTTTGACTGCGAGGTTTGGTAGTACTCTCTTCGGAGTTTCATGATCATTATCATTAGTTCCCTCTTCAATGTGGAGCCAACTCCGAACAACTTCGCTACTCGCCATACTTTGAAGAGAAGGTTCCACAACCTCTTGAGTTCTACCTTCCGACTACTCACACCTTTCGTGAGAAACTCTTTCTCTAGAAAGGATCCATTCTTGGCAACAAAAACATTGCCCTCGGATCTGTGATAGAAGGAATACCCAATAGTTTCTTTAGGGTATCCTATGAAGACGCATTTTTCCGCTTTGGGTTCGAGTTTATCCGGTTGAAGTTTCTTCACATAAACATCGCAACCCCAAACTTTAAGAATGACACTTAGGTTTGTTTCCAAACCACAATTCATACGGTGTCGTTTCAACGGATTTAGATGGTGCCCGATTTAAAGTGAATGCAGCAGTTTCTAGTGCATAACCCCAAAATGACAACGGCAAGTCCGTGAGACATCATAGATCGAACCATATCTAATAAAATACGATTCTGACGTTCCGGCACACACCATTTCATTGTGGTGTTCCGCAGTGTGAGTTGTGAAACAATTCCACACTCTTTCATGTGAGTGCTAAACTCAGAACTTAGATACTCACCTCCACGGTCGACCGTAGAAATTTGATCTTTCTATTACGATGATTTTCAACTTCATTCGAAATTCCTTGAACTTTTCAAAGGTTTCAGACTTGTGTTTCATTAAGTAGATATAACCGTATCTACTCAAATCATCCGTGAAAGTAACAAAATAACGATATCCACCTCACAACACACACTCATTGGACCACATACATCGAATGTATGATTTCCAATAAATCATCGCCTGCTCCATTGAACCGAAAACGGCGTTCTAGTCATCTTGCCCATAAGGCATGGCTCACATGTATCAAATGATTCATAATCAAGTGATTCCAAAAGTCCATCCGAATGGAGCTTCTTCATGTTTAATGCCAATATGACCTAGACGGCGATGCCACATATATGCGGATATATCATCATCAAGTTTAATCCTTTTAGCATCAACATTATGAATATGTGTAACATTATCATCGAGATCTAACCGAAATAAACCATTCATCATCGGTGCATGACCATAAAATATTTCATTCATATAAATGGAACAACCATTGTTCTCAGACTTAAATGAATAACCACTTTGCATCAAACATGATCCGGATACAATGTTCATGCTCGGTGCACCAGATAACATTTATTTAAGTTTATGACTAATCCCGACGTAAGTGGAGAGGTAGCGTTCGACGGCGATCACATCAACACTTGATCCATTGCCGACACGCATCTTGACCTCACCCTTGCTAGCGGTCACTGTTCGCGACCTCCGATTCGAGTTACAAATATTAGCAACCGAACCGTATCAAATACCGGTGCTCTGAGCACTAGTCAAGTACATATCAATAACATGTATATCATATATACCTTTGTTTGCCTTGCCGGCCTTCTTGTATGCCGATACTTGGGGCATTGCGCTTCGATGGCGATCCCCTTACAATAATAGCACTGGTATCGACTTGGGTCCAACTCGGGTTTCTTTTCAGCGCGGCAACAGCTTGCCGCCTTACTTCCCTTCCGCTTTTCCTTCTTGTCTTTCTTGAAACCAGTGTTCCTATTGATCATCAACACTTGATGTTCCTTTTGATCTCCACTTGCAGTTTTAAGCATTGTGAAGCTCGGGAGAGACTTCTTCATGCCTTGCATATTATAGTTCATCACGAAGCTCTTATAGCTAGGTGGTAGAGGCGAGAACACGATGGATGCCTAAGTCAATGGGAATCGTTATTCCCAAGGACACAAGCTTATCGGCGTAACCCGACATCTTGAGTACATGCTCACTAACGGAGCTGTTCTCTTCCATCATGCAGCTAAAGAACTTTTCTGAAGCATTGTAGCTCTCTCTGAAAGCATGTGTGTCGAAAATCATTTTCAACTCACCCATTGTATCAAAAGCATTGCCGTTTTCGAAACGCTTTCGAAGTTCCGGCTCTAGCCCATACAATATGCCGCAATGAACTAAGTTGTGGTCCTCCTGACGAGTCAGATAGACATTCTTCTCCTCGTCAGGGGCATCATCAAAAGGTGGGGGGCCTAA
Organism: Avena longiglumis; assembly: GCA_030063025.1. NCBI lineage: Eukaryota > Viridiplantae > Streptophyta > Magnoliopsida > Poales > Poaceae > Avena > Avena longiglumis. The sequence goes on along the minus strand of CP125974.1, from coordinate 45,297,057 downwards.
CGGCGCTTCTAGCACATATTGCTTTTGTGCAGAGAGGAGAATCCTCAAATTCATGGCCCATTCAGTAAAGTTGCTACCGTTCGTTGCTAGTTTCTCTTTCTCCATGAACGCATTGAAATTAAAAGCAGGTGGTGCCATCTACAACAGAATTTGTAAAGTTTAGACTAAGTGTATGATAGATTGAGTTCAACTAATCTATATTACGAATGAACTCCCACTCAAAAGCGACATCCCTCGTGTCCTTTTGGTGATTACATGGACCAAATCCACTACACCAAGTCCGATCATCACGTGAGTCGGTATAGCTTCAAAGGCGAGCATCAAATGGGCATCATATCAACTATATGACTCATGCTTAACATTTCGGTCTGTGTTCCGAGGCCATGTCTGTACATGCTAGGCTCGCCAAGTTAGAACCTTAGTATTTTGCGTGTGTAACTGTTTTACACCCGAAGTATGGTCGAGGATCCAAGAACACCCGATCATCACGTGATGTCTTGGAGCGACGAAAACATAATCGGTGCATACTAAAGGAAGAACACAATCTTATCTTGATATTTAAATGAGGGAACATCTTATTATGCTTAACAAAGCGCTAAACAAGCAATATAAGATGCAATCAAACATCATATGTTTATTAGTGAGATTATATGGTTCCCGCAGATGATCTCTATCATGTGCATCGTGGTATGATCACTATCATACCTATATGTGTAAATCCACAGTCTATGGATTTTACACGCTATGTGTGTTGTAAGAGTATCATCTCATACTTCTACTTACAACACTACCATATCATAACACTAGCCCAGCAACAATCTAAACTAGACGCCTCTAATTTATCCATTGCAAGTTTTACGTGGCTGAGGGCTTTCGAGATAGAACCGTTCTTACCTACGAACATGAACCACAACGAGGATAATCAAATTGTTGACAACTCGCTTGCAAAATAGATATTGACTATAGTAGGAGAGAGACACCGCTAGCCACTTATGCAAACTAGTTGCATGTCAAGCGTGGAACAGGTCTCATGTGCGAGGACATGTAAAGTTTGTCCGGCCGCTTCATCCCACTATGCCACCAATATCCAAAATCACAAGAAAGGAGCAACAAAATGATCATCATCGCCCACATACTCATATGTGTACTACCCGTGCAAAGTATCTACGCATAGATCCGGCTCTGATACCACTGAAGGGTTCGCAGCATAAAAAACAAAAATTTTCCTACGATGTGAACTATATACCAAGATCTATTTATACTAGATACAAACAACGGGCGGATGTATATCCGAAGAGAAGATACACTTGAAGACCGACAAAGTTTAACGAGTCCAAACTCGTGGTTGATGTAGACGATCTCTTGCCGATCTCAAGATCGAGAGGAAGTCCTAGCGCCGCAAATCAGCAGCGCATCCGTGCTCGCACACGTTCGAGGCACCGAGCAACCTCCGCCTCGCCTCCAGCGATGCAGCGGAAGCACAACTCTTTCTTGCCGAATAGCCACCGGGAACATGTATCTCGCTAGTCCGAGACCATGGGGATAAATTCTAGAGGGGGAGAGAGATCCTTCACGAGGAGGTGTGAGTGAGAAGTGAGAGGAGGGGCCTTTATAGGAGGAGGGGGAACCCCAAGGGGTGGCACGCATGGGGGCTGCCCCTGCCCTCCCTCTTCATGTGGTGGACACTCCACTCACAAAACTCCTCCAAATTCCCTCCACTCAAAAGTCCACTCAAAAATCCCATTAAATTTCCACCAAATTTAATGCAATCTCTCATTAAATAAAACTCTTTTATTTTATTCAGAATTTTGTCAATTACTTTAATGACAAACATTCACAAATAACCCTTGCTAGAATTCTATTTCACATGCATAACCACTTTATGCAATTTCACCAAAACCTGTTTCGGTATCTAGTGAAATAAATTCTGCGCTTTGTTTATTCTTTCGCATGAAACTTTTGCTCCAATTGGATGTCGGTGTCTCTTAAGTGTGTCACCCTACGGTTCGTGAATAATGCGGACATGATCGAGACCCTCTCGGATCAATAATCGAAGCGGATCCGAGACCCATCGACTCCCACATTCAACGATGACTTTCTTGTGATCGTCGGAACCTTTACGCTAGTATCTTAATCCCTTTGTCTCACGATATATTACATGTCCGAGATTCGATCATCGGTATCTCCATACCTAGTTTGATCTCGTACCGACATGCACTCTTTTCTCGTTCCGTGATATAACATTCTAGTGATCAAATCACTTGCTTGCAAGCTAATCAATGTGATATCACCGAGAGGGCCCAGTATATCTATCCGTCATCGGGATGAACAAATTCCACTCTCGATCCATGGGCCTCAACATAACACTTTAGTAGTTCTGAACCCATCTTTATAATCACCCTTTTACTGTTTGACTTTTGATGTTATCAAGAAACTCTTCCATTTTTAGTGATTTACATGATCTCATTGTCTAAGGATTAGGATCACCGTAAGTTGTTATAGCAATATAAACTCAATGACTATGATCGTAATGCTATACTTCGGATGAATGTTCATCACATCATTACACTAATGTTGTGATCCCGTTATTAACAACATCCAATGTCCATGATCAGGAAACCTTGATCATCTTGTTAATCAACGAGCTAGTTTATGAGAGAGGCTTAACTAGGAACTTTCTGTTTGTTTATTAAACACACATGTATTAACGTTTCCGTATTAATACAATTATAGCATGCAAAATAAACATCTATCATATACTTGGAATACACATAATAAACAATTTATTATTGCCTCTCAGGGCATATTCCCTTCAGGTGCCCCTATAGTTGGGGCTAGGGCGCCAACATGGCGGTGGAACAGGAGCAAGCGGCGCCGGAGGCGGTGGCGGTGCAGGAGGCCGTGGAGCAGCAGCATAGGCCTAGGGGCGAGACTGTTGAGTGGTCATGGCGCGGTCTGCCCAGGAGAGCATGGAGCGGACTTCTGCAAAGGAAGGAGACGTCCACATCATGGGGATGAAGGACTGCTGCTTGTCGAGCGCTGATTGAGGCCGACGAGGAGGATCTTGATGAGCTGTTTGTCCTCAAAGGGATCACCGAGTTCACGGAGTTCATCGGCGATGGTCTGGAGGCGCTGGTAGTATACCCCCACGGGCAAGTCGCCCTGGGAGTTGTTCCGAAGCTCCGTGTTGAGCGTGTTGACACGGGCGTCGGTGTTGTCCTGAAAAAGCTGACTGAGGGCTGCCCAAAGGGCGGCGACGCTGGTGGCAGCCCTGAAAACGAGATTGAAAATCTCGGTGCTCACCCGCTGGTAGATCCACTGTATCACAGCGAGATCATCCTTGACCCAGCGGGGATCTGAGGGAGACGGCGGGATGTTGGGGTCGACGTGCGCCATGAGGTTGCAGCGGCCCAAGTGCACCTCAAAAAGATGCCTCCAATGGTATTAGTTGTGTTTGGGGAGATCTAAAGTGATGGGAATCAATGGAGTAACGTCGGAGATTGTATCGGCGAAGTTGATGCTGGTGGCGATAGGAGGTGGGGCGGATGAGGTGGATGGTTTGGCAGCCACGACGGCGGCCATGGCGGCGCACCACTCGAAGAACCCCGGAGGGGGCGGCGGCGGCGGGGTGGGAGGCGTGGGAGCCATGCCCTAGAATCTAACCTTAATCTGATACCATGTAAATTTGTGATAATAATAATAATTGATGATTTTACAATGAGAGAATACAATGGTTTATATAGGAGAGGGGGAGAGGAGGTGCAGCGCACCGGCCTAAACCCTAACTTGATATGCAAGTAAATATAATCTAACAATTATAACTAGGACTTAGAGCTTGTGAGTATATATTGTTTACTGAAATATATTTGTTGGATATTGGCAGAATAATCAACACAAGATAAATAACAACATGAAGTTCTCATCATCTAAAATGTTAAATGGGAATACCAGATTCGCCCAACTCTGATCATTTCTTGAATCTAGAATTTCAAGAGATGGTTATCTTCACCCTAGGCTTAGCTTAAAACGATATCATCAAATTTCAGAAGCAAACAACTGGAGAACACACTGCTATTTTTCCCACAGGTTCATCTTTTACAATGCTACGAAGCAGGCAAAAAACAATGTACGTCTATACGCAGTAAAACATATTTATTTTGACAATGAAAGTGGACTGGTTCGGATAGTTACCTAAAAATCTTGAAGATGGAAATTTATCTACTGTCAAGGACCACATATATTATAAGAAATACATTATAGAAGCAAGTGTAGTGATGATAAAATACTGAGAATACTAAAGCATGCACCACATCAGTCAACAACACATGGTGATAAAATAAATTACTATCGGGGTAGCCAATTTTAACATATGTATGGAACTTTTTATGTCAATCCGCTCAAACATGTTGTAGCTGTATGAGATGTTATACAAATATTGCTACCAATGAAACCTCTGATCTAGAAACTCCAAATACGAATAAGAAATAAAAGGATTAGCAGTAATAGATCAAGATGAAGAAAATAATGCTCATCTCGAAATACCATATGGGCTTCATATATTATCATCTTCACTTAGTATGAGATTATGTATACATTTGAAAATTTAGGAAACTTTAAAATTTAATTTTCTATGGCTTCTCAAGAACAACTAAGATAAGGTCAACTTGTCGGTCCCTAACTTTAGTTTCCTACAAGAACATCATCTGTCACATATACTTTATTCACATGTTTGAAGATGATATACATACAACACCACTACTTAATTATCAGATGGTCTACTGAATAAGTTTGAGTTATGATGTGTTTGGATGTAGGAAGTTTGGCTTGGAACTGAATTTGAGTAAAAAATTCCAAATTATTAAAATAACCAGAATAAGTTCACAAGTAGAACACGCATGCCATAAAATACTTACTCACCCGGATGAGATTTTCTCAGCTTAGACAACTATAGCTATTGTTTTATCCCCGTCGAAAACACAAGACCAATTATCAAAGGCAACCACGGTAAATAAGAAAAATCAACGAATATATTAAGACTGACAGAGAATACAACTAGCGGTGTGCACTTCCAACATGATAGCTAGATAGGTCCAGAGACAAAATCCATTGTGCACAAACGTTGGGAAATTGCGCAAAGCTCACGTCATATAAGCATCAGGTTCATTCATTCAGCTCCAAAGAGTAAGCCAGGTATCATCAGATTGATTCATTCATATAGGTGGCTGGCTATCAGGCACTCTAGTGTTGCCGAACGTCTCAGTTGGTTTCAAACTTTCAACCTTGTCATATTGTAGCTAGTTGAGCCTCGGTGGACACAGGCAACTCAGATGTCAGCAAGCTTCAATTAGAGACCCCAAAAAAGAAACAATCGTGCTCTTTTAGTAATCTAGTCTTACACCTGACTATTATATATGTACCATGCAACATTTACACCTGAGTTGACTACTTGCATTTCATCAACATTAGATACATCACTAACATCCTAGGCTGTCAGATACACTTATCAATTTCCATATACGGAACACAAAATTTGAAAAACAACTAGCTATATGGGAGGAATTGAACGGAAAGATGTCCAAGGACCTTAATAATTCAGCTAGCCTGGGACCTTCAATTGGACTCAGCTCTTAATAATTCTCCTCGTGTGTGCAGATCACATGAATCACACAATAGGAAATATAATTTTTTTAGAACAGCTCCATTGGGAGGAACAGATCGTGCAATTGAGGAGAGGGTTAGGGAAAAGGCCAGCTTAGGGTGGTCCGGGCCGCCGATGATGTTCCCCTGCCGCTGTAATTCATATCCTGCCGCCATTCCTCTCCCGCCGCCCGGTCAACGTAGGGTGTCAGGAGGGCGAGAGGGGCCGGGAGGATATTACCGGTGCAGCGGCTGCCGGTTCCTTCAGGTCGTGGCCTCTGTCTCGTTCGGCAGGAGCTCATGAGTGTGTATCTCTGTCTCTATTCAACTAACCACGAGATTGAAAAGAAAATGCATGAATAAAAAGAACGAACCTACCTCAACCAATTTGATACTCCCTCTGATCCATATTAATTGACTTTAATTGGTCAAAATTTGGATAAATCTATATATTAAATAGTATCTAGATTCAATCAAATCTAGACAAATTTGAGTCAATTAATGTGGGTCGGGTATTAAATAAGATATGGAGTTCTAAAAAAGCATGCAATTTGCTAAACTGTGTGCTTTTATTTAGGAACCATCATTAACCACGAGTATTTTGCAATACAATGCAAATATTTTTTATGAATAACATTCACCATAATGTTAAACCATCTTTTTAAAGCTTTTTTTAGCCTACTCAATGAATGATCCCATTGATAATATATTAAGAAATAAAACCCTATGTGATTACAAGAGGTTCTCAAGATTACAAATCACTTCCATTTACCACCTTTTTTGAAGCTCTATGGAAACGCCACATGGATGAATTTATGACCCTTTTGAAGCAATCCCCATTTAAATATACAGCACCAAGAAGATATAAAGCACTAGGATGCAACTGCATTTAAAGATTCATGTAAAAAAGTGAATAGGCTTATTATTAAGAAAATCTAAAAATATGGGAGCAACATTCAGGTGGGAAGCATATCTGGTCAACATCTTTCTCTATATAATGGAAAGCATGTTGATTAGAGTGAATATGCTAATTCTACAAGAAAAAAAGGGTAAATAATCAACTCAGTTGTAGAGAAATGCCATGCAGATCAGATCCTATATAGAATGAAACTATCAATTGACTAAAAAAACTAAGATTGCAATATTGGCGGGATAGAAAGGGGCAAAAGGCACATGAAGCGTGAAAAACTCAATTCTTAGCCCACCTCCAAGTTCATATTGTGCCTCTAGGTCACCCATGTTTACAAGGCAGTAAAGTATTTCAGAATACAGTGCCAGTAACAAATTTACAAGAAATATTTCAAAATACAGGTGACAATAACAAATTTACAAGATAGGGTTCAAACAACTATTCTCTACTATATAATTTACGTTGAGGTGGTTTTCGTCACCCTCAGATTTCGTCCGTCGTCCGTCCGTCCGGTACAACTACGCTCGCGTGAGTAAAACAAACTCTAACTCTAAACGCGGCAGCAAATCCAGCTCCAAACCGATCCTTATACTCTCCTTAAATAACTAACCACATGTATCACATACGCGTGTGGTTTCCTAACCCTCGATTATCTTTGCTGGAAAGCGACAACGCTGATTCCGTGAACCACCCACGGCACCTGAAGTCTCAGTCTTAGATACCAGGGTCTGGGACACATGGGTGAATCAAGACCTGTGCAACACCAGCTTGGAGACTGGGGATCCTGGTCGGGAGAGTCGAGTTCTCCTTCAGCTCGAGCCCCTACTCCCGCCGGACGACCGCCTCTAGCCCAAGCTCTTCCTCCAGCAACCGCCGCCACACCTATTACGTCGTCGCCCCGTCGCGTATGGAACATCCCCACGCCCAGCGCCGCCGCCCGTACCACCGGTACCATCCACCATGCCATTCCTCGCGCCGCCTGACAGACCCTCCACTACCGCAGTCGTCCTTGGCGCTGCTCGGCCTGCCGCCTGAAGTGCTCCATCAGCAAAGAAATTCCGGCCCATCTTTCAGGTTCGATACCCCAAACTGCACAACACAAGCATTTTACATGATAGATTTGCCTCACACGGAATCTTTCAGCGGGATTTATGTACCACTCCTTAAACGCCATTACCTGCTCATCCATGATCCAACTGACATGTTTGATGACAATTTCATGGGTGCGTTGTGGTAATCTTGGTGGCAATTGTATTCAGGAAGATACTTGATTAGTAATACATCATTTTCTGAACAATCTCCCAACTTGTATAGGACATAACCTTGTAAAAATATTTTTTTGCTGCTATGAGGCACAATTCTGAAATCAAGAGATCTCGTTAACCTCCTACTCAGATAAAGCTAATTTGTTTCTCTGTAATGAAAACCAAAAAGGATCGGGTAAATTTAACCAAACAATGATTTCCTGAAGAGGATGGTAAGAAACTCATCGGGTGCTTTGCCTACTCTGAACATTCAAACTAGACAAACCTTGACAACGAGGCTCGCAGGATTCAGTTAGCTGCTTCGGAGTGATTCAGAACTACATACTTTGAAACTGATATCCTGCTGTTTAAAGAAGGGATCAAGTCCAGGCCTACCCCAGCTCCTCCGGCCGCCGGTCACCGCGCGTCCTCTCTCCTGACACCGTCGCGGTCTGGTACACCGCCGCTGGAGCTCCCCACGCAGGAGGGCGGCATCGGGAACGCCGCCATGGCACAGAGCCAGAGGAGGCGCTGCTAGACGTCCTCATCGGAGTGCAGGGCCGTCTCCGTGCATTCGTGTCACGCCAGCTCCAGGCAAGGAACCATTCCGATTGACTAGAGACTTGAGTACGCGCGCGTCTTACGCAACCTCTGTCGCGCCACGTGCTTGTTGAAATGTTACCCATGTCTGATGCCGCGTGGTGCTCCGCGTGCGCAGGAGGTTGTTGTTAGAGGAATGGGACTAGGCTAGATAGAACATCCAAAGCAAGCATTGCGATGTCGATCCGGTGCAAAACATCCTGAAGTCGTGTGTCTTGCATGCTTTCCAGTGGAGAATCAGAAGGCGCTTCCAGCGAAATTTCGCTTTGAAATTTTCCCAAGTATTGCCTGACTGAATGTTTTTTTTTGAACGGTGCCTCGACTGATTTGCTCTCACGTTTTTATAGAACGTCATGGACTGATGGTGATGGGATGTCTGTTCTTTTAGTTCTACCTTAAAAATACACGTTTGCTTTGTCTTCTTTTTATAGACACCGCTAATATACCCTGACAAGACACTGCTAATATATGCTGACAACTCCACTCAACAAACGGCGCTGGTGACAGTAAAAGAAATCACTAGCAAGCATGATACAACATTGTGCAAATAACACCATACATCTGTCGTGTAAGGTGAATTTTTTGTTATATTTGAGCTACCAATTTATTGTTTATTTGCATGCATATGGCATATAACATATTTAAATTTTGATTCAATATTCTTTTTCGGGATGGATTATGTCCATGTTACAGAAAATCAATCAACATAGCATTGACACAATGATGTTGGATGAACACTAATTAACGAACTTCTATACAAGCAAAGGAGGTGCATAGGGAGTTACATCATTTGATTTCTATGATTATTTCTAAAATTTATCTAGGTCGTCTAGGGAGACAGTATGATGTCGAATTCAATCTTCTGTTGTTTTATAATATATTTTCAACAGGGTATGCTTTTCAATATTATGTGGTTATCCTTTTTACACAAATAAATTTTTAATATTTAATGAGCGATAAGAAAGAAATTAAATAGACCGTAGTAACGCACGGACATTCAGCTAGTCATGTCTAAATTACTCTGGAATCACAGAAACGGTTTAAATAAAAGAACAATTGTACCTGAGGAATCTATAATTGTTGGACTCGATAGAGAGCCTCATCTATGGATACTTCAGCAGCCTTCGTCGTGCCAGATCGGCATGCCATGCCGTGGTGGTAGTGTTAGCACAGCCCGTGAGTAATTTCCGACGACACGGCGAGAAAATTCCGACGACACACACGTATCCGATAACTTTCGCCGAGATGCACATGCTAGCCGATCGATTCTTTTAATCTAACTAGTACACTCACGCGCCACATAAAACAACTTTGATTGCCAAAGGCTCTTGTCGAGCCTTGCTTTCACTCTTGTATTGCTCAACTCGCGGTGTTGTCCGGTACAAGATTACAAGGCCAGGTGTGTGCATATATATGCACTACTAGGACCTAATCAACTAGGAGTCGGTGTACTACTCCAAAACCTAGTCTAACACATATACGTATACTACCTGGACACTACACCTATTCGGACTGTAATTCCAATTGCCCGACTTGTACGCTTCAATACATCGACTGCTTTCCGACAGTATACGCACGTACAAGCAAATCTTCGACGAGACGATTTCCGGCGAGACAGACAAGTGCACACGTACGTAGCTAGCCTAGCTAGATTACTTTCCTAGCTGACAGCTCACGCACACAACACGAATCGCTTGAACGCACACAGAATCAATTAGATAGCTAAACGCACATATCGTGCGTCTTCTTTCTTTATTTCTCTGATAGCTCAAGGTGGTGTTTTTATAGGGGTCTTACACACGTATATATAGCAGATTTAGTATAGCTAACCTAGTAGGATTAGGACATCTAATTCCTACTCTATTCGGCTACCCGTGTCTACTCGGATACGTACCCCGTACTACGACGTGCTTATTCCTAACAATCACCCCCTAAGCACGACGTGCTCTCTTCTACACCGACCTGGATTCCAAATACGCCAGCTACTTCGCGTAGGCGTTACTGTTGGCTTTACTTTCGCCACTTCAACCATCATCTTCGACGGTGCTTTCGTCGTCTCTTGTGGCACCCATGTCGTTGCTCTTGTCGGCTTCTTCATGGCTTCACGCCGACAGTCCTTTTTGTCCGCGCCCTGAGACATTATACTTGGTTCGATGAAGTACTTTATCATCGATGCCTCGCATATTTGATCTACTACTTGCCGGTGCTCTTGGATGCAATAGAACAAATAAGTAGGAGGTAACTCAAATTTGTTTTCTTCTAGCTTCTTTATACCACGTGAAAAGCCTTTTGATGGATCTACACCCCCTATTGTTGGGTCTCCTCCATCTATCTGGCCACCAGTCCACACTCTTAGACCATCGCCTTCTGGCCTTGCTGGCCTGTTTGCTGGGCTCACTTCAGCTCCCCCTCCTTCTCTTATAATTGCTGGGCAAACAAGTGTAGGTATCACTGCGCATGCATCTGCGCACCCTTCCAGTTCCGTATCTTACGCCACAGACTAGCCTTTTCTTCAAACTCTTTGTCTTCTGGGAGAATCCCTAGTGCTTCTGGCATGGTGTCCACGCTTGGAGCTGCCCCTAGGCCTTCAATGTCTTCTGGGCCCGAACTTGCTGACAAGGATAAGCTCGATTGATCCATATTTTCTTCATACTCAAGATCCCACGTGGCGTGAAAAGTTGAATATTCCGTTCGTTGTAGCCCCAATTCCATGACTTGTCTTCCTCAAAGATTACGTCTCCTTGAAAACCACCTTATTGGTATAAGGATTGCACAAGCGGTATGTCTTTGAGCCTTCATAGCCTGTCATGATCATTGGAATCGTTGCTCGCCAATTCCGCCTTTACATGCGCCACACATCCAAAAGTACGAAGATGATCAACCGAGGGCTTCCATCCGTACCATGCTTAAATGCGGTGTTATACCAACTCCACTCTCGGTAGATTCCATGTTCAGAAAATACACAGCCGTATTGATTGCCTCACCCAAATTTTCCTGGCAAGCCTTTACTCTTCATCATGCTCCGTGCCATGGTCAACACAGTTTGATGCAGCTCACCCCCCTCATCAATGCGTAGGGCTTTTATTTTTGCCTCCACCTTGAACTCTTCGGCTTCCTTGATCTTCTCGAATGCTTGTTGAGCTTGATCCTTACTTTTCAACACAATCCACATGTATTTACTATGATCATCCACCACAAGCATGAAGAACTTATTGCCAGACGGAGTTGCGGGTGAGATTCCAACGCATAGATCGCCATGAACAAGTTCCGAGGCTTCACTTGCCTCAAACTTGGCTTCACATGGGAACGCGGCACTCTGTTCCTCATGATGCACACACGGTAGATCGTGATCCACTTGTGCCACAATATCCACAGCCGGTGATGGAGGATCCTCCTCATCCTTCAACTCAGTTACTTCGAGCATCAGCATCATCGGTCCATCATCTCCTTCCTGGGCGATGAGAGCCCTCTCCTTTTCCTTTGGTGCTTTCCGGCAATCAGCCTTGAAGTGACCGAGCTCGCCGCAGTTATGACACCTTACTTTCTTTATGTCAAACTTCCTCCGCGGCGGGGCGTCATCTTCATCCTCCTGCCCCACGATATACTTTTTCGCTGGGCGTTGTTTCTCCTTGCCGCTCGTGGAGCCTCCTTGCTTTTCTTTTGAAAGAGTCATCCACTGCTGCTTTGTGAGCATCAGGTGCTCAACCTGTTCTGGATCACCGAAGCTGATCCGGATTCTCTCATCGTGTGCCTTGAATCTTCCGACGAGATCCTCAACCGTCAATGTATTAAGGTCGAGACATTGTTCGATCGATGTAACGATCTGCATGTAGCGCGCCGGCGCCGCACGCAGGAACCTTCTGACGTTCTTGATCTCATCCAATTTCTCGCCATATCCCCTGATTGCATTGACAAGGGTAACGCAGGCGGCAAACTGATCAACCATCTCGCTCTCCTCCATCTTCAGATCTTCATAGCTTTTGTCAAAGTTTGAAGATGCGCTTCACGCTGGCATGACCTTGGTGCAAGATCTTGATCGTCTCCCATACATCCTTCGCGATTTCTTTCCGACGAGGTGCATCACGTCCTTGACGACGGAATAGAGCGCCGTTAACGATCCTTCCGTGCCAGCCTCCCTTTGACGTACTCGTTGCCTCCTGGATCGACGGCCTCCCAAACCTCCTGAGCCTCCATGGCCACCTCCATGTTGAGTGCCCATAGCCCGTAGTCCTTGCGATCGAGGTGCAGATACAAAGCCGCCCCCACCGTCTCTGTCACCGGTGCCGATGCCGAGTTGTCGCCAAACTTCACCAGCGCCATGACCTCCTAGTACTTTCAGCAGATCACGGACGACGACCTTGGCTCTGATACCAATTGTTAGAATTGCCCGACTTGTACGCTTCAATACATCGAGTGCTTTCCGACAGTATACGCACGTACAAGCAAATCTCCGACGAGACGATTTCCGGCGAGACGAACAAGTGCACACGTACGTAGCTAGCCTAGCTAGATTACTTTCCTAGCTGACAGCTCACGCACACAACACGAATCGTTTGAACGCACACAGAATCAATTAGATAGCTAAACGCACATATCGTGTGTCTTCTTTCTTTATTTCTCTGATAGCTCAAGGTGGTGTTTTTACAGAGGCCTTACACACGTATATATAGCAGATTTAGTATAGCTAACCTAGTAGGATTAGGACATCTAATTCCTACTCTATTCGGCTACCCGTGTCTACTCGGATACGTGCCCGTGTCTGACGTGCTTATTCCTAACAGGTAGCACGCAGAGGTGAAAGATTCAGACAGGTGCTGGAGACGAGGTCATGGGTGGGGTGGAGGCTAACTACCTGATAGTGGCTAGCCACAACCTCCATGGACGCCCAAGGTAGCACCTTTCTCTCCAAGGTGGAAGCTTCGGTGGCCACAGGGATTACTCGAGGGCGTGGCGGCTAGGAAGGGAGCGGTGGAGAATGACGCAGATGACAGCAGGGCATGGACCGCGTGCAAAGTGACGTCAAGCGGCTGATGCTAAAGAAAATAAAACTGAGGGCTTTCAGCAAGGAGAGGAGATTGGGCAAATGAGGATTGTCAGCTACTCCCTCTGTTCAGAAATATAAAACATTTTATCTTTGTGAAATAAATGTATCTAGACATCTTTTGATATATAGGTTCACTCCAAACCTTTACAAACCTATACACTAAAAAATATCTAGATATATTCGACTTACGACTCTAAAACGTATTATATTTCTAAACGGAGGGAGTAGTTGTTTAAGCTACAAGGAATCAAGGCCGCATTGCTCGTCACAAAATCTGAAGGTCCCTTCTCCTTTCTTTGCTCAGCGTTGGTTGTGTCGTCCTCGTCATCCTAATCGCATGTTTTGATTGCCCTGAACGAAGATGACATGCTCCCATCTGGTTGTTTGCATCGCTTGTCACCAAATCTGGATGATTTCCGAGTTTTGTTTCTTTGAGATCTCTTTCTTTTTTTCTCTATGATACAGCTTCCTTAATTTACACGAATCATATAAATTGTAAATTGGAAAATTCGAACTATTTTTGCATGTTGAAATAAAAAAGTGTTGTGTGCATCTTTCGATGCAGAGGCCAGGGCTATGTTCCTCATTTCGATTTTTTTTGTAAATTGGAGTATTTAACATGTTGGAGTTGTGTACCTCAACTTCCATTGAAAACTGTGTACGTGAATGTGGCCGATTTCTCTAATTAAATCCAAACCAGTTTGAATGTGTACGTGAGCTACCGTCTTCTTGTTGGAAACTGTGTAATGAAACTAATATGGCCAATTTCTCTTATTAAATCCAAACCATAAATTACAGATCTAACGTTTAAAATAATTCAGATGTGTGTATCAACTAGGCACTTCTGTTAAACATCTGTATACTGTTTTTAGTATATAACAGATAGATAGATAGATAGATAGATAGATAGATAGATAGATAGATAGATAGATACTATGCATATTGCACTGAAAAATGATTTCTAATTAGCATAGGAGACTAGTTACCGTGGGAGTAACATGAGCACAACGAATATAGTGTTTGCTTCAAGATGTTACCTCTAAATATAGTACTAGGTCTAGAATGCAAGTTTGGTTGGGGGCTATGCTGGATTTTTCGAGTCCCGAGCCGTATTTAAACTAGTAGAAGAACTTGTGTGCACTCCGAAATAAAAGTTGTTAGAACACAACTAGTGAAATAGGTTATCCCTTAGAAAACAAGGGTAAGAATTGAAGTTCTTCCGGATTAACCAAAGCAGCAAGGTCTAATACAGTACGAACACATTGAGCTACACCGCAAATTTCGCAGATGTTAGAGCTCCTGACAATACCGTAGCTTGTGCCCATGGGGATGAAATGGCCTGAGACAGCAGGGCGCCACCGCCCGTCACCTGGCTGTAGGTCCCGCGCGCAGAACATTCGTCTTCTGTCATGCCAGCCACTTGCCACGTTCCTCTATGTCGCAGAACTGACGCCAACAGAACTGGGATTTACAAGGTAACCACTATCCTAGTCTGCGGGGTAGATCGTGGTTCTCTCTTTCATTGAAGAAATGAGAGGCGTTTAAAGGCCACATCTGAGCATCATGAGAGGAAGCACAAGGCTAATCAGCATGACGTGGAATGCTGTGTTTGTGATGCTAATATGTTTGTTTGCATCTGCAGAGTCCTAAAACTCTTCAGGAGTATGTTAGCGAACATACTGCACAGTCAACCTCTATTTCTGATATCTCTCAATCCTAACTAGTTATGAGACACTGAACTTCTATTCTCTTCTTTCTCACTTGTATTTCTAGTGGCTGTAGTGTCATCATGTATGGATGGATATGTATGAGAAGTGATTGGGGGAAGCTGGGAATTCTACCTCCTATTATATCATCAGATTCCGAGTAAGTAAAGATGGTAATAATATGCAAAGAAAAAAGTTGGGTGACGCTAATTCAATGCAAATGAGAAGCGTTCGAACATCCGCACGGTCCAGATTTTTATTACCATTACGATTGAAACTAGCAGAGTGGCCCTACCATAATCTTTATTGTATGCAAAGTAGTAATAATTAAATATTTTCATCTTATGCATATATCTATTTCTCCTATTTACCCTGTTTATTCTAACTTAGTCTTGATTTGGTCATTACACATGGATACATTTTTGAAGGCGTACTATGAAGTTCGATTTGCTTGATTATCTTGATGTGTCATCTCTTGACAACCCATATTCTCTTGATGCGGTCTGTATTTCTCTTATGTGTCATCTGTTTCATTGTCATTGATCTCGCACACTTTTTTTGCATGTTGAGATTCTATTGTTGTTGGCTTCTTGTGCTATGATCTTTTGTGACATGATGTTCTTATGTCCGTCTCTCGGTCTGTATCGATGTCTTCTTCGATCAACTGTGGCTTGACTCAACATGTATTTGAAGACTCTTCATGCTACGGCGACACTTTCAAGACGTGGAATTGAGGTTATCATTTTCTTTTCTAGTTTTGCACTTCTTCAAATCCAATGCTATTTTTTTATATGAAATCCAATGCTATTGCATACACTTTGCATTTGAAGGGGGGTGTTAAGGAGTATTCATATTGGTTTAGGAGTCCATATTTGTCTAGATTTTCCTTCTTGTATCCCAAGTCATATGTACTATATATTCTGGCTTTTAGCTCCATGGTAATACAAGTTGATTATTTCTATCAATTTTCATCGATATCACGTCTAACGTCTTCCTTTGGGTCCACTTGAGGCAGCTTGTTGAAATGTACCAGTTTACAACAATTTTTCATTTTTCATCATTTCAGACTATTTGTTATTGGTTACACAATTATAAAGCCACAATAAGGACAGCGCTCATTGGAAACAACAGCGTTATGATCCATGGATGAACTTGCACTTGGCCTACAAGGCTCTCTCGATACGGGACACGCACTGTTGTCCACGTAAAAAGTTTAGCTTCTATTGCCAATAAGTTGCCAAGGTTGTTTCTATATGCCCGTTTTCTGAAAGTGCCTCTATTGAAACAACTGTTCGCTTGACTCCTGTATTTAATGTCCCATAACCCTCCGAGAAAACCCTACCTCTCACTCTCTCCCCACATATGGAGGCGACGGCGCTGCCTCCATCCTCCCCTTAGGTACTCAAGAGAGAGTATCTGCCGTGTCAAGGCACGGCGTGGCTGCTCATCGTCCACTTTTGTATGTCCAGATATTGTCAGGCCGGGTAGGAGGTTCCCTGGAAAGTGTCATCAAAGAAGAAGTCTGCCGGATGTGGTGTCCGGTCGGAGTTGGGCGCATCCGTCCCGGATCTAGCATCTTCGGTCCAGATTGTGGGCATCCTGCTAACATCTGGCGTGCACCAACTTTCCTTGCTCGTCCCTGCGCTCTTTCCATCTTACTCGACTCCATTACGTTTCTCACTCTAGCAAAGGTCTCGATGGTGTCGGAAATATGGACAAACCAAAGGGGATAGAAATCACCCTGCTCACACGTGTGGTAGAGGCTGATGTGAATGTACGAATATTTTTGTTACCAGCCGTCATGCTAAGCTGGGCCCGCACTTAGCGGATTACAGGTACCGTGATTCCTATGGATACGAAAATTTCGACAAAATACTTCATTTGAAAAAATCTAGGTCTTTTTGAGTTTGCAAATGTCCCTAAAACTCAAAAATACGAAAAGGAGTTTTTCTGCGTTATAGGGTTAAAACCAAAATAAAAAGGATCTTTTGAAAAATCCCCGACATTAATGTATAATATGCTTCTAACAGTAAATAAAATACAAATATGTTAAAATATAACCCAATAAACTGTAAAAAAATAGATGACTTTTACACACATCGAGTGTACATTTCTTAACCTCCCGATCAAGTCCTCGTACATGCCTCCGAACTCATAGGTTCTATCTTAGTTTCTACAAACTGAAACAACAAGGTAGTATGTCATGTGTACTCTACTCATTTTAAAATTCTACAGCTATGTTTCTACCACTAACCCCATCGAAACAAGGAATTTCACTACGATTAGCTGAATTCATGAACTTCCCACACTAGTCTTAGCGGTGTCGAAATCTTAATTCCTGAGCCACAACCCCATTAGTAATAGGAGTGGTACTGTTCATACCATTGCCCAGAGGTCCATGAGTAGACCCAGGGTAGTCGATTGCAAGAGATGCCCATTTGGGCATGTTGCACCCGATATGCTACCATTGATGCGTGGTTGCAGCCCCGACAGCAACAGCGGTTGCACTTTAGTGAAATTGACCACTCCAAGGTCAACTCACGCGGCCACAACAGTGGTGGTAGTGGTGCCATGGCCTGGTCGAGCGATGGTTGTGATCACTTGTCGATCGATTCCCTCCACTCATTCCTTCAGGTCGATGATGCTGGAGAGATCTCCTGGCGCCTGATCCACCCCGGGCTTCCACGATTCCGCTAACTCCTCATGCGAGATCTGGATCGCAGCTGAGCTTCTCACTCAATACCGCGCCATCAGATTTCCTTTCTTCTCCGCCGCCATCGCGAAGTCAAACAACTGTTTCATGGTCACCTCCCCTTCTCCTCCTTCATGCAGCATGTCCAAAATATTTCATGGTGTTCCTCACTTGATTCGGATACACCGAAGTGTTTCGCGCGAAATCTAGAAGGTCTAACACCCTTCACCAAGCTTTACAGGATCACCCACAATTTCCCAAGTCTCGCAACAGATACCACTTATTAGGATCCCACTTACTCCTATTATCGATTCAACAACAGTGATTACAATTCGAGTCTCACTTCTCAAGGTCTCATATGGTTCCAAGGGGAATAGGGGTTGAGATCGAGAGAGAAACACGAGGTGAGATACAGAAGCAGAGTAGGTGAGATCTCTAGCCAGCCTTCGTTGTTATCGTAGATGTCATGCCCCGAAGCTTCTCTTCCCCATTATATATGTCACTTTTTCCAGTCCTCCAGTGTATCCCCTGGATGTAATCAGACCTCTCTTTGTTAACCTGCGGTGGCGCTTGCTTCTTTGTTTGGCCCACCTGACTTGTTCCCCGGCACATCTCACTAGGTTCAGTCATCTGCTTTGCCGAAAGGATTGTAACAGCTAGGTTGTTGTACATTCTAGTGTCGTACAGGGTCAGCATTTTTTCATGATCCCTCTTATTCCAATCGAAAAAATAACTTAAAACTAGGATCGTATTCTACTAGCTTGCTCTTTGTCTTTTATTTCTGATAGCTGCAGTCATGCATGGATGGGCAAGGTATGTGACGGGGGTAACGTCGTAGAGCAGACCACCTCTTTTTATATCAAGAGCTAGTATATGTACTGCATGTTGTCATGTGAATAAAAATTATCAATTAATGACGTTAGCTCAGACGTTAATATTTTTGCTATGTCTATCACTTCTATTTCTATTTTTCTAAGTGTTATTTGCTAACATTGATTATCTATCAGAAATTCATTTTTTTGGAATAGTGAATGGATTTTGTAACGTGGAAGACCTTTATGGTCACGGGCCCTATATACAAGCATTTTAGATGGAAGCCACTTTTCTATTTACTAGTGTATGCTTTTCGCTCGGATGTTTTTTTTACATAGATATACCACATTTGCACTATCAACAACACGAGGACACATAAAGAATGTTGTATATGTGCTAGTCCATACAACGAACATCAAAAAACTGTCTGTATAGCTTGCTGGAGTTTAATGTTTTTCACCGGTGATTCGTTTATTCGCTCCCATGTCTGTTAATAGAACTGGATCAACAAATAATTTGTTGAATAAAATAAAATCGTGCTAATTGTGTTTTAACCTAATCTTGGGATTGGCCAAGAAAAATAACCGAACAAATGGACACCAATCTGAAGAACCGAACAAATGGACAGCAAGCTTGGTTGGCGTATTTTGCAAGATTCATGCAGTACTATGATGCCCTACTACAAGTCGAGCTGCAGAAAGCTGAGTAGCGAGAGTAGTTTTTACGAGCAACTCTGTCTCAGATGTAGGCTAGAGCCTAACGAAGCCTGCCTGGTAGATTCATCCCTGCTTCGTTGCTGCACTTTCCTTCATTGATGCAGTACAATGATGCCCCAATACAAATTGAGCTACATATAGACAAGGGGCCATCGTAGTTCTGTGTACTAATATGCTGCGCAGACAACCTTTGTTCCTGGTTCCTCTCATTTCGGTGAACAAAATTATAAACTTGGTTTATCTTCTCCTAGTTGCACTTTCTCTTTTATTTCTCATTGTTGCAGTGAGGTATGGATATGTGAAGTAAGTGACGGGAGAAAAGCAGAGCAGACCACCTCCTCCAATATAATGAATTACTAGTTTGTACCTCCTCTTACGAGAAGTGATTGGGGGATGCTGGCAATTCTACCTCCTCTTATATCATCAGATTCCGAGTAAGTGAACATGGTAATAACATGCAAAAAAAAGTTGGGTGACGCTAATTCAATGCAAATAAGAAGCATTTGAAAGGCCGCACATTCCAGATTTTATTACCATTATCATTGAAAACTAGCAGTGTACGACATAATATTTATTGTATGCAAAGAAGTACTAAGTAGTTATTTTCATCTTATGCATATATCTATTTCTCCTGTTTACCATGTTTATTCTAAATTATTCTTGATTGGGTCAATACACATAGTTATATTTTTGTGGGCTTATCTTTGAATTTTGATTTGCTTGATTATCTTGATGTTTCCTCTCTCATGACAACCCATCTTATCTTGATGTGGTCTCGTCTTTCTCTGTGCGCCATCTATTGCATTGTCATTGATCTACGCATGTTTTTGGCCTGTTGAGCTTCTATTGTTGTTGGCTTCTTGTGTTATGATATTTTGTGACATGATGTTCTTCTAGTTGCCTCTCGGTCCATGTCAATCTCTTCTTTGATCGAGTGTGGCTTGACTCAATAGGTTTTTGAAGACTCATGCTACGACAACACTTTCATGACATGTATTATCATTTTCTTTCGTAGTTTTGCACTTCTTCAAATCCAATGGTATTGCATATGCTTTGCATTTGAGGGGATGTTAAGGATTATTAGTATTGGTTCAGAAGTCTAGATTTGTCTAGATTTGCCTTCCTGTATATGAAGTCATTGTATCATATATTGTGGCCATTAGCCCCTGGTAATACAAGTTGCGTTTTCCTATCAATTTTCACCGATCTCATGTCTAACATCTTCCTCTACGTCCCACACGAGGCAGTTTGTTAAAATGTATTAGTTTACAAGAATTTTTCGTTTTTCATCATTTCATACTATTTGTTAAATTGATTACACTACTACAAAGCGAAGCTAAGTATATCTCCCATCGAAAATGGAAGCATTATGGTCCACGGATAAACAAAAATTCACGTAGATGATGAGGCCCTCCGATACAGGGGCCATTGTAGCCACAGAGAAATTGGCATCTGTTATCGATAAGTTTCCAACGGTTGTTTTTGTAGGCCCGTTTTCGAAAGTGCCTCCGATAAAGAAATGGTTTGCTCAGACCATTACCGATGCGCTCGGCCGCTCTATTTAATGCCCTATAACCCCCCAAGAAAAACCCTATCTCTCATTCGAGTCTGCAGGGTAGATCGTGGTCCTCTCTTTCATTGAAGAAATGAGAGGCGTTTAAAACCGCACTTTGAGGATCATAAGAGGAAGCACAAGACTAACCTGCATGACATGGAATGTTGTAGGGTGTTTGTGAGGCTAATATGTTCGTTGGTATCTGGGGTCGTATAATGTGGTTGCGGGTCATAGAACTCTTCAAGGACTATCTTAGTGAGACCATCTTGCAGTCAACCTCTATTTCTGATATCTCTCAATCCTAGCTAGTTATGAGACACTGAACTTCTATTCTCTTCTTTCTCACTTATATTTCTACTGGTTGTAGTATCATGTATGGATGGATATGTACTACAAGTGATATCGGGAAGCTGGAAATTCTACCTCCTCTTATACCATCAGATTCCGAGTAAGTAAAGATGGTAATAACACGCAAAGAAAAAAGTTGGGTGATGCTAATTCAATGCAAATGAGAAGCGTTTGAATGACCGCGTTCCACACTTTACTACCATTACCATTGAAGCTAGTAGGGTGGCCCTCGCATAATCTTTATTGAATGCAAAATAGTACTAAGTAATTATTTTCATATTATGCATATATCAATTTCTCTTATTTACCATGTTTATTCTAACTTAGTCTTGATTTGGTCATTACACATGGATACATTTTTTAAGGAGTACTATGAACTTTGGTTTTCTTGATTATCGTCATATGTGTCATCCCTTGATAACCCATTTTCACTTGATGTGGTCTATGTATTTCTCTTATGGGCCATCTGTTGCATTGTCATTGATCTAAGCACGCTTTTTTTTTGCCTCTTGAGCTTCTATTGTTGTTGGCTTCTTGTGCTATAATCTTTTGTGACATGATGTTATTTTCACCGTCTCTCGGTCCGTGTCGATCTCTTATTCGGTCGACTGTAGCTTGACTCAACATGTATTTGAAGACTCCTCATACTACGACGACACTTTCAAGACATGGGTTCAGATTATCATTTTATTTTCTAGTTTTGCACTTCTTCAAATTGAATGCTATTGCACACGCTTTTCATTTGAAAGGGGTATTAAGGAGTATTAATATTGGTTTAGGAGTCTGTATTTGCCTAGATTTGCCTTCTTGTATCCCAAGTCAAATGTACTATATATTGTGGCCTTTAGCTCCATGGGAATACAAGTTTCTTATTGTTGGATATATGCCCTAGAGGCAATAATAAATGTAGTTATTATTATATCTTTGTGTTTATGATAAATGTTTACATTCATGCTATAACAGTATTAACAAGGAAACATTAATACTTGTGTGATTTGTAAACTAAATTAGAGTCCCTAGTAAAGCCTCTTCATAATACTAGCTTGTTGGTTAATAAATGATTGTGGTTTCCCTATCATGAACATTGAGATGTTATTAACAACAAGATCATATCGTTAGGAGAATGGTATGATGGACATACTCCTATAGATAAGCGTAGCATAAAGATCAAGTCATTTTAAATAGTTCAATTGCTATATGCTTTCTGATACATAGTAACCTAATTCCTTCGACCATGAGATCATGCTTATCACCATCACCGGAAGGATGCTTTGATGACATCAAACACCACACCATAACTGGGTGGTTATAAAGGTGGCATTGAGTGTTCAGAAAGTATGGGTTGAGACACATGGATCAAGAATGGGATTTGTCCATCCATATGACAGATAGATATACTCTGGGCCCTCTCGGTGGAATGTCATCTAATTAGCTTGCAAGCATGTGACTGGATCACAAGGGATCACATATCACGGGAACGAGAAAAGAGTACTTATCGATGTGAGGTTGAACTAGGTATGCAGAGATCTGACGATCAAAACCTCGGATAAGTAAACTATCGTGAGACAAAGGGAAATTGGTATCGTATGTAAGTGGTTCATTCGATTGCAAAGTAATCGAGAAATATGTAGAACCATATGAATTTCCAGATTCCTCTATTGGTTATTGTTAGAAGTGTCTCGATCATGTCCGCATAATTCACGAACCGTAGGGAGACACATAAGGATTCGGTGTTGAGTAGTTATGGAATGATGAGTAAGAGACCAAATGTTGTTGGTCTCGTATGGGATCCGGGATATCACGAGGAGATCCGGAATGGTCCAGAGAATAAGATTCATATAAGGAAAGTCCTATTTCGGAGTTGGAGAATGATTCTGGTGTTTTCATCGGGAATGTTCTAGAAGGGTCCGGAAGGTCCGACACTCGGAGGGGAAGGGTACATGAATGTGTCATAACAAGTTGGAATGGTTGCATCATGTACTAGGTGTCATTGCTGAGCCAAATAAAGGGATAAATCAAATCCTAGTTTGAAAAGTCAAACGCCAATTTGAAAAGTCAAACGGCAAGTTTGCTTGGTGGAGGGAGAGTAGGAAACCTACTTGGGGAGGAGTTACTCTCCCTCCACCCGCCGGCCAAGGAGGCCGAGTTGGGGGAGGACTCTCCTCCCCTGGCCGGCGCTCTCCCACCTATATAAGGAGGGGCAGGGATTCCCCTCTAGATCTACACCTCTCTCCTCTAAACCCTAGCCCTAGCCGCCGGCCTCCACCAAGTCGCCGCCGCCCCTAGGGTTTGCCTAGCCGCTGAGTTGGGGCCTTCCCCTTGCCCTAGCCGCCGGCCTAGCCCTCTTCCCTTGGTGCCTCTAAACCCTAGATCGCCAAGGCCTCTCTCACAGTCCACCATACTCGCTCCGGCTTAAGGCGAAGCCCTGCGAGATCTCCCCTCTACTTCCGGTACCACGCCGTCGTGCTGCCAGGATCGCGAGGAGAGTGCTACAACCTCCGCTGCCTGCTGGAACAAGGGAGAGGAAGGTCTTCATTGAGTACCGAACGTGTGACCGACTACGGAAGCGCTGCCGGAACGCAGCGCCGAAAGGATCGTCTACACGATCTTGAGATCGGCAAGAGTACGACTACATCACCCACGAGAATCCGCTCTCGTTAAACACTTTGAAATCTTCGAGGGTGAGTTATTCTATCGACTCGTTGCTACAATCTAGTAGATAGATCTTGGCTTGTTTATTTGTATGCGGTAGAAATTTTTTTTTTCCATGCTACGAACCCCTACACTTATTACTATCAATTTTCATCTATCTTATGTCTAACGTCTTCCTCTGCGTCCACCTGAGGCATCTTGTTAAAATGTATTAGTTTACAAGAATTTTTATTTTTCATCATTTTAGACTCTTTGTTAAATTGGTTACACAACTAAAAGCGGCTAAGGACACCCATTAGAAACATCGATGTTACGATCCATGGATCAACAAACTTGCGTGGCCGACAAAGGCGCTCGATCTGGGACACACATTGTAGTCCACGAAAAAAGTTTAGCTTCTATTGCCACGGTTATTTCTATATGCATGTTTCGGAAGTGCCTCTCTTGAAAGAATTGTTCGCTCGACCCATTGCTGATCTCGGCCCCTATTTAATGCCCCATAACCCTCCAAGAAAACCCTACCTCCTCTCTCCCCACATCTGGATGCGACCGCGTCGCCTCCATCCTCCCCTTAGGTACTCAAGAGAGAGTATCTGCCTTGTCAAGGCATGGCGTGGCTCCTCATCCTCCACTTTTGTTTGTCCAGATATTGTCATGCCCGTAGGAGGTTCCCACAAGCGACATCGAAGAAGAATCCTGCGGATGTGGTGTCCGATCAATGTTTGGTTCATCCGGACCAGATCAAGCGTGTTTGGACTAGATTGTGCGCATCACGCCAACTCGGGTGTGCACCAACTTGCCTTGCTCATCCCCACGCCTGCATCTTACTCGAATCCGTTATGTTGCTCACTCCGGAGAGGCCTCGATGG
This sequence comes from Avena longiglumis, assembly GCA_030063025.1. Taxonomy (NCBI): domain Eukaryota; kingdom Viridiplantae; phylum Streptophyta; class Magnoliopsida; order Poales; family Poaceae; genus Avena; species Avena longiglumis. The sequence continues at coordinate 45,272,271 of CP125974.1, read as the reverse complement.
TGTCACAAATATGGACAAAGCAAAGGGTAGAAATCACCCTCCTCACATGTGTGGTAGAGGCCGACACCGATGCGAATGTACGAATATTTCTGTTACCAGCCGTCATGTTGATGAACTTGGGTTTCTTCATATATAGTTAGGATTATTGATTTTAATCGGTCTAGGTTATATTGTCATTGTTGTGTTTAGTTTTTTAATCTGTGTTATATTTAGGTTTTTATGATTATTATGTTTAGAATTCTTATTATATTTAGGGTATTCATAGTTTCTTTGTCCACATAATTTGGTTTATGTTATAGTGAATGTGTTTTTGTGTTATTCTTAATGTTCTATTAAAATGATTGCTACTATTTTGGTAGAATTATCAAGTGGATTAAGTAGCTCATTTGTTCTAATATAGGAGTCCTCTTGTGTTACGCTGCATAAAATTTACTAGAAACAAACACTGCCCATCCAGAATAGATATCTAGAGAAGTTAGAGCAATTATGGACGCGTAGTTGTTGCAAGTAAAGGAGAAAGCAACCACCACTCGATTTATCTAGTGTTGTTGTCTACCAACTTAGCAACAAGGTTGCATGAACGTATTTTTTTCTGAGGTCTAATTATCTTGTTAACACAATTACCATAGAATTAACTGGATTCTTTATTTCCATATGACAAATATATCATGTTTTTCCCATTCAAGAAGCTACATAAACACCCGGTGATGTTTCGTAAAACTAAGTAAAATTCTATTTTTGAGTAAGTGTTTTATGCAGTGTTACCGAAGTATCACATCGATGACATATTAGATAAGATTTCGGGGACACTACGTAAACATGCCAAATTAGTTCTTTCCTTCCATGGAAACAAATGTTGATGTCAAGACGTGGATCGGCTGCTCACGTTCCTCGTCCAGAGCCAGCTCAACACTTGGATAAGTAACCAATCTGATATTTCTAGATTCAGTTGTTCAGACTGAAGCATATATTCACTTACTATTGTAATCTTTCTACATTCAAGTTGTCTATATCCCCACATGTTTGTGTTGTCCTTCGTGTGGTGTAGCCGGCTCGTGATTAGATAGCTGTTGCAGCATCCCGGACATGGGACCTGCTGCACACGAGCCTGTGGACATTGGCTCTTTATTGATCGCTTTTGTTTTAGAGACCGTGCTGGGCAGCCAGCTCATGCCCGAGGGCATATGCCCCATGCAGCGGGAAGGATCGTCACTTCTT